>JAFEMH010000915.1:92500-582523 GCA_022495995.1 Adenophora triphylla var. japonica
TGTCAAATAATTTCATAAAATTACAAAAATAGAGGCTATAAAGATAAAAAAAACAATTGTAAAGTTAACTAAAAGCAACTGTGAAATTAACTAAAACAACTGTGAACTTAACAAACATGTCAAATAATCTCATAAAAAAATAGAGGCCATAAAAACTAAAAACAATTGTGAACTTAGCTAAAATAACTGTGAATTATGTAAAATAAAAGACATTTTCATGCAAAAATTATGAACTTAACTAAATCAACTGTGAACTTCTTTCAGTTTTTCTTTGAACAAATGTGAACTTCTAAAAAACAACTATGAACTTGGAACAACTGTTAACTTCTCAAATTTGATTCAGATTATATGTTTATACTATTAGTATGATTCATTTTGAAGATACGAACACAACGGTGTTCTCAGATTTGTTGTTTTTTTTTGACTTTTAAATCTTGGGATATTTCATTTTAAAGTTTTGAGGGAAAAAAACGAGGGAAGAGAGAGGGTGTGACAGGATGTCCTTTAATGACACGCGTGTCTTTAAACTAGCGAGGCAATATGTGGAATTTTGATTATGTTATCGAACTAGGTGGTTAAATTTCAAAATCCTTATCTTAATTGATATTTTGACTTGGGGTGAATGACATATCGGTAATTTCCCATTAGATTAATTGACGGGTTCAACTCTCCTAAACTGCTCTCATTATATCCAAACTTTTGGGGTAGGCTGTGATATTAATTCTTTTTAAATTGAAATAAGTGAAAATGGAATCATGATTTAGAAATAATTACATAAGGCTTTTTCTTCCCAAATTATTCTCTATAAAAGTTTATGCGAAATTCAAAATCTCACATACTATTAAAGACCGAGATCAAAATTTCATAAAAGCATAAATTCATTTTCCTGGACCCTCCCCGTCAATTCCACCGCACAAAATGCATTGGCATCCATGGAAGCAACGCTCTCAGTTTCAACCTCCTCCATCTTTATCCTTTCAAACGACACCCAATCTCCCTCATTCAGTAATCCATCCTCTTCAAGCCTACTATTATTTATGCCTCCACCTCTTTCAGATTTAACTTAACTCTCTCAAAAATACCAATTTCTATCACTCTCTCCTTTTAGTCCTCCATCCTTATACCTTAAGGCATAAATTTTATTTTTTTTCACAATTTGAAGGTAACAAATTACTCTCAAACCTAGGTAACAATTACTCTCAAACCTAGGTATTGGAGTAAATTTTAATATCTGTTAAGAAAATGTAAAAATTGTGAAAAAAAACTCTTATACCTAGGTATAAGAGTATTTCTAGTCATATACATTTAGGTATATAAGCGGATTGTTTGATAAAATATGAGATTTTTTATTATTTTTATGAAAAGATGAAAAATTGTGAAACAAATACTATTATAACTATGTATAAGAGTAATTTTAGTCTTATACCTTTGAATATAAGAGCGGATGAGATGGGGTAATGTTAAACGTAATTTTCTGTGAAATTTTGCATTTTGCTTGAATATTTATTATTTTGATATATTGTCTGGGCCATAGGATACACGGACCATGAATTCCTTAATGGATTTACCGCTCACTCATCTTGTACAATAAGGCTCCGTTTGGTTTGCTGGAAAAAAAAAGTGAAGGAATGAAATGGTAAATGAAATAGTTTTCTTGAAGGAACTGAAAAGGAATGGAAAGGAATGAAAAATGGTCAAACCTCATGTTTGGTTGGCATGAAATGAAATCGAATTTCCATTCAATTCCTTCAACAATTCATGTTCGGTTTGAAAATACAAATTATAGGAATGGAATGAAAACATATATAATGTCCAATTTACCATTCTTTCAATTTTTTTTAAAGAACAAGAACAGTGGGTTTAAAAAAAATGAACAGAAAAAACGATAAAAGGATCACAAGAATATGTATAAAGAACACCTCTGAAAATCCAAAAATTGCTCCTTCAAACGTTGACCAAGAATCCTCAAGTTTGACTTTTCTAGGGTTTCCAATTTCTTGCTATTTTGACCAGATTGAAGACTGATTTTAGTATAGTTTGGGGAAAATTTAGAGTAGGATTGAGAATTGGTGTTTGATTTTAAGTAATTTGGTGAATATTGGTTGAATTTTTGGTGGGTGTGATCTTTAGAGAGAGAAAATTTATGGATTGTTAATGGAAGTGTTAAAGGCTGCTAGGAGTGAAGAAAAGATGGAGAGGGGCAGATTTCAAATGGTGGCCGAAAGGTCTGGTGATGGTGGCAATATGACATTTTAAGGTGGTGAGTCTTTGGTGGATATGACGAGTTTAGAGAGAGAAAGGGTTCAAGGAAGAAGATGAAGAAAGAGAAGGGGGACCCGACTTGAAGAAGAAGAGAGGAAGGGGTTGATAGGGTTTGAGGGGAGGGGTATTTTGGTCATACTTTTTTGTTAAATTCATTCAAATGGAATGGAATTCAATTTTCCATTCAATTTTGGAAGGAATGGAAAATTCTTTCAGGGTGCGCTCTAGAGATAAAAAATGGAGAGAAGAGAAAGGAAAGGAGAGGAAGTGAAAACAATTTTTCCTTCCATTGTTGCTCCCAAGTTTTGCAATAAAGGAATTGGAGAGAAAGGGAGGGAAAGCAATTGGGATTTTCCCTCTTTTCAAATCATCCCAAAATTGAGAAGATTTGAGAGGAAAGAAAATGCCTGGCTCAAATTTTTTTACATAATTCCATTTTTACCCCCCACAAAAAATCAATCAGATATATATCCCACAACCACAAATCGATCGTCATTTCCCCGCTTTGCTCTGTTAAGAATCAAAAGACTCTCAAGACTTCTCAAGCAAGTGAGGCGCCCGCCTCACCAAAAGCCAGGCGCCCGCCTCATCCTGTCCACGCCATTGCTGGTGCTACGGCCTCCCAGGCGGCCGCCTCTCTCAGTACCATGCGCCCGCCTCACGAAGATCACGTCAAAGCTGAAGTCTCTGTGGCCCAGGCGCACGCCTCATCCTTGGCCAGGCGGCCGCCTCGTATAAAGAACCAACAGACATTCGACTGATGCTGTTCCACTTCAGTTCATAACTTAGGTTAATGTATTCTTGTTTATTTGTATGTCTCTTAGAATTAGAACAGTCACAAAATCTTGTATATATATCTCAGTTGTTCAATGAAAAATTATTCATTTGCCAAAGTTTTAACATGGTATCAGAGCCATTGTGATCAAATAAAACAATCTTCTTCCTTCTCCCAGTTTGCCATCTTCTTCACCCGCCATGGCTGGCCAAACCTCCAACGCCATCCCTAACACCGATGAACCCAATCGCCCTATCCTCTTGGTCAATCTCTCCCAATGCAAAACCCTAACACCCCTCACCTACTTAGTTTGGTCGTCCTAAGTAACGTCCCTTCTCTTTGGCCTAGATCTTCTGCAATATGTAGATGGCATCCACCCCACACCCACCGAAACAATCACAATTGATGGCAAAGAAACACCAAACCCAGCCTTTAAAACCTGGAATAGACAGGATCGGCTCATTCTTAGTACCCTCCTTGGAACCTTGGACACCTCTGTCGCTCCCCTTGTTTATCAAGCTAAAACTTCCAACGAGGCTTGGACAATCCTCAAGACAACCTACGCCAATCCCTCTAGAGGCCACATACTTCAACTCAAAGACAATCTTTCTTCTATCACCAAATCCTCCCTCTCTATCTCGGACTACATGCAAGCTTTCAAAGCTTGCACGTACAAACTCGCCATTTTGGGAAAACCCCTAGATCTCGAAGACATTATTGCCACCGTTCTCAAGGGTCTCGACCATGACACCTACAAACCCATAGTTGATTTCGTTCGTGCTCGTGATGACCCCATCACCTTTGAAGCCCTCCATGAGAAGCTCATTCATCATGAGCTTACTCTTAAACAACAAACTCCCTCATCTTCCTTCCCTATCTCAGCCCATGTTGCCCAAACCAAAGCCCACTCCGCCCATACACCCACCCGTCCTTACCCAAACCATCCCATACTGCCAACACCCCCATAAAACCGAGCCAATACTTCCTCCAATCCATTCAAGGGAAAATGCCAATACTGCAGGTATGTTGGCCACGTTATATCCCAGTGCCGACAGTTCAAACGTGATTACCCTACCGTCAATTTTCCTCCTCCGCCTTCCTCAAACCGCACCAATCGCTCAAACTCTTCCCAATCACAGCCCCAAGCTCACACCGTGACAGCCCCTACCTCAACTCATTCTGTACCATGGCTTGTGGATAGTGGTGCAACTCATCACTTAACAAATGACCTCTCCACTCTTGCTCTCCATCATCCTTACGATGGAAGTGATGAAGTTATCATTGGTGACGGCTCCTCCCTCCCCATCGAAAATATAGGTTCTTTTTTCATTCCTACTCTCATTCTACACTTCAATTTCATAATGTCTTACATGTTCCTCTAATCTCTAAAAATATTATTTCAGTCTCTCAATTCTGCAAAGATAACCATGCTTCCATAGAATTCTCACATTCTTTCTTTATTTTTAAGGAACTCTCAACCCAACGAATACTTCTTCAAGGAACAATTGACCATGGTGTTTACGTTTGGCGCCCCAATGCTCCTCAAGCTCTCATTGGCACCACCTCAACATCTCTTCAAACATGGCATCACAGACTGGGGCACCCCTCCTCCCCTATTGTTTCCCATTTAAATAAAACCTTTTCTTTACGCATTCCCTTTAATGGAACCTTTACCCATTGTAATCCTTGTCTTACAAATAAAAGTCACAAACTCCCCTTTTCTACTTCTTATTTACAAACCAATGCCCCTCTTGAACTAGTGTTTTCTGATGTTTGGACCTCTCCACTTTACTCTCATGATAATTACAAATACTATGTGATTTTTGTTGATCATTTTACAAAATATACGTGGCTCTATCCCCTCAAACAAAAATCTGACACCTTCCTCACATTCGCTCGCTTCAAATCCCTTGTAGAAAAATTCTTCTCTCGCCCCATTGTTCAATTTTTCTCCGACAATGGCGGGGAGTATCTTAAACTCACTCCATCCCTTCTCCAAAATGGTATCTCTCATCTAACCTCTCCACCACATACTCCCGAACATAACGGCTTTGCCGAACGTTGTCACCGACACTTAGTCGAAACTGCACTCTCACTCCTATCCCATGATAAGCTTCCACTCATTTTTTGGTCTCATGCCATCACAACCGCAGCCTATCTAATCAATAGACTCCCCACCCCCACCCTACAAAATGACTCTCCTTATCTAAAGATGTTTCAAAAACCACCCAACTACTCAAAACTTCATAGCTTTGGGTGTTTGTGCTACCCATGGCTTAAACCATACACTCCTCACAAACTTGCACCAAAATCCACCCCTTGCATTTTTGTTGGGTACTCCTCATCTCAAAGTGTGTACCACTGCCTCGACCCAACCACTAATAAAATCTGCACCTCTCGTCATGTTAGATTTATTGAGACCATATTCCCCTACTCATCACTCACCTCAAACCCCACTATATCTCCTACAATCTCCCCAGATGAATGGTGTGCCATCTCCATCCCAATCCTCCAATCCATACCCACTGTACCTAATGCCCAAACACTTCCCACCTCACCGGTTGAGCCACATCAGCCAAACACTCACCCGCATCCTACTGCCTCTACTTCGGCCGAACCCATTCCTCCGGCTACCTGCACCAAATACCAACCTAAACACCACCCCCACTGTCGACCCAAACACCCCTCCATCAGCCCCTCCTAACCCACCACCCACTCGAACCATTGAAACCAGATCATCCCATGGCATCCGTAAACCCAACCCCAAATATGCCTGTCTTGCTACCCTTCCTTCTCCTTCCTCGCTTCCCACCTCAACCAAACAAGCCCTCTCTATACCCCATTGGCGTGTCGCCATGCAAGATGAATATGACGCGCTAATATGTAACACAACATAGTCACTTGTTCCATCCCATGAAGCTCCAAACATAGTTGGGTGTAAATGGGTGTTCCACATAAAATACAACCCCGACAACACTATACACAAATACAAAGCTCGTCTTGTCGCCAAGGGCTTCCATCAATGCCCTGGCCTTGACTACTCTGACACATTCAGTCCCGTAGTCAAACCCGTAACAATACGTCTTGTTCTCTCTCTCGCCATCACCCGTGGTTGGTCCCTTCGCCAACTCGACATTAACAATGCCTTCCTTCAAGGCAATCTCTCTGAGACAGTTTTTATGTCCCGACCCCCAGGCTTTCAGAACAATCTTCTTCCCTCTCATGTGTGTCGTCTCTCAAAAGCAATCTATGGTTTAAAACAAGCACCTCGTGCTTGGTACACCGCTCTAAAACAATTTCTTCCCTCCTTTGGCTTTCGTTCGTCACTGTCTGATCCCTCTCTTTTCATTTACTCTCATAACTCCAACTATCTTCTTCTTCTTGTCTATGTCGATGACATAGTCATCACGGGTCCATCAAACTCCTTCCTCTCTGCATTCATCACAAGTCTCTCAACTCGTTTCTCTCTAAAAGATCTAGGTCCACTCTCATACTTTCTAGGAGTAGAAGTCACCCCAAATTCAGATGGTCTCTTACTCTCTCAGTCAAAATATATAAATGATATCCTCCACAAGCATAACATGGACAAATCCAAACCCTCTCCCACCCCCATGGCTACCTATCCTTCTCTTTCAGCCCTTCCTCGCACACCCATCTGCAACCCATCCGAATTTCAAGCCATTATTGGTAGCCTTCAATATCTCTCCCTCACTCGACCCGATATTGCCTTTTCGTAAACAAATTAGCCCAATTCCTTCATCACCCTCAAGAAGCTCACTGGGTATCCCTCAAACGATTACTCCGTTATTTACACGGTACTTTACACTTGGGACTACAACTTTTTAAACAAACCCTTCCCATCCTCCATGCCTTATGTGATGCGAATTGAGCAGGAGACAAGGACGACTTCATGTCCACCACCGGCTTCATTGTCTACCTAGGCCGCAACCCCGTTACTTGGTCTTCAAAGAAGCAACGAGCCTTAGCTCGCTCTTCTACTGAAGCTGAGTTTTGAGCTGTCGCTGCCACTACCGCTGAGCTCATTTGGATTAAAAACATCCTGACTGAACTTAGTGTCCAATCTCACTACAACTCCGGCCATTTACTGCGATAACTTAGGTGCAGTAACATACTCTGCCAATTCGGTCTTTCACTCACGGATGAAGCATCTCGTCCTAGCTTTTCACTTTGTGCGAGAACAGGTTAACCTTGGAACCTTGCGTATCCAGCACATTTCAGGCCGAGCCCAGCTCACAGATGCTCTTGCAAAACCACTCTCCCGAGCTCGGTTCCTATCGCTTACTTCCAAGATTGGACTCACACAGGGATCTTCCATCTTGCGGGGGCATGTTAAGAATCAAAAGACTCTCAAGACTTCTCAAGCAAGTGAGGCGCCCGCCTCACCAAAAGCCAGGCGCCTACCTCATCCTGTCCACGCCATTGCTGGTGCTACGGCCTCCTAGGCGGCTGCCTCTCTCAGTAACATGTGCCCGCCTCACCAAGATCACGTCAAAGCTGAAGTCTCTGTGGCCCAGGCGCACGCCTCATCCTTGGCCAGGCGGCCGCCTCGTGTTAAGAACCAACAGACATTCGACTGATGATGTTCCATTTCAGTTCATAACTTAGGTTAATGTATTGTTGTTTATTTGTATGTCTCTTAGAATTAGAACAGTCACAAAATCTTGTATATATACCTCAGTTGTTCAATGGAAAATTTATTCATTTGCCAAAGTTTTCACATGCTCTACCCGTCATTTCTCCCTCTGCGCTTATTTCTTGCTCCCGCCATTCTCTGCACCTGCTTCTTCTGTGCTGCAATTCTTGAACTCCTTCTTCTTCATTCCAACTGCGAACCAAGCAACTCCATTGACAAGTTTATGGAAGAGGTATGTTTCACTTTGCGTTAATTTGATCGATTTCTTGATTCTTATCTCTCTTGTTTGGAATTAAATTAGTTGTTTGTTGCTTGTTTAAATCGCCCATTTAACTGAAATTGGATTTTTTTTTGAACAACAAAGACCATTGAAATCGAAAGTTAATCCAAGTTGAAGATCCTTAATGATCATCTGGCAGCATAATAGATGTTAGTGAATGTAAAATTCTCTTGGCTGAACAATTACACAGCCATTGATATATTACAAATTACATTGATTGAGCAAGCTTAATTTCATTGTTTGAAAAAGATAAAAAGCATTAGCTCTTGATTACAATTTGAAAACAAAATTTAAAAGCGATTTTGATAATGAAAGGACATAATTTTACTTGACATCACCACCAAAGAGATAACCAAGAGAAGATCCACGGCCTGGGGCAGCATGGACCTTGGTTGAGGGTCGTTCCTGCACCGTACAAAGCATTTCAATTAGAAATAAACCAGAAGCCTGTTAAGGAACTTGATGAACATTAAGATTGTATCCTATTAATTTGCACTATAATTATTGTTTTAAGATTAATTGAAAGTGATAGTTTTATCTTATTAATTTAAAGGATATTGATTCTTGGATGGATGAGGAGGATGAGGAACTAAGAAGATTGCATCGACTCATATTAAATCAACAAATAATGATAGCTCATGTTATATGTCATATTGTGTACTATCTTGCCTATCGAAAATCTCGACTAGTGAATCTTCCAACCGAAGAAGTACGTTTAAGAAGAGATAGAATAAGGGACGAGTTAATGAAAAGCTTATGTGAAGATCAAGAGCAATGTCATCATTTGATTCGTATGAGACCACGTGCTTTTATAAAGTTGTGCAATATACTTAAAAATGACGGTGGTCTTGTACCAACTCAATGAGTTTCGATAGAAGAACAAGTAGCTAAGTTCCTTTACACATTGGCACATGATGTGAGGCAACGACCAATGGCATTCTTCTTCCGTCGAGGTCGTAGTACTATGAGTCGACATTTTCACAATGTTCTTCGGGCCATAAGAGAGTTGGAAGATAAATTTATCAAACAACCTACTGGAGTAGAAGTGCCTCCAGAGATAGAGAATAACCCAAGATTTTATCCATATTTTAAGATACTTTACATTTAATTAATAATAAGTTTTTGAAACTTTAATTTTAAGATAAAATGTGTTATAATGTTATCTATATGTATCAGAATTGTGTAGGGGCTATTGATGGGACACATATTCGTGTAAAGGTGTCTTCTTCTGATGCACCAAGATATCGAGGGAGGAAAACTTTTCCTACAATGAATGTGCTAGCTGCATGTACATTTGATCTAAAGTTTACATATGTTTTACCCGGTTGGGAAGGTACTGCATCTGACTCAAGAATAATTAAAAATGCGCTTATAAGGGAAGATAAACTGCACATTCCAAATGGTAATAAATGTCCATCTCAGTTTTTGCATTAAATATGCTTCCAAAAATATTATAGTAACAAACTATCGTTCATTATAGGGAAATTTTATCTTGTTGATGCGGGCTTCATGCATAGAAGTGGATTGATTATGCCATTTAGAGGCGTGCACTATCACTTGAATGAATATTCCAATCGAGCACCTTAAAATTCTCGTGAATTGTTCAATATTCGAAATTCACCCTTACGTAATGCAATTGAAAGGGCTTTCGGTGTGCTTAAGAAAAGATTTGCTATCATAAGGAGTACAGCTGAACCATTTTATTCGGTTGATGTGCAATCAGAGATTCTTCTAGCATGTTGCATTATTCATAATTTCCTAATGGATGAAGATCCCGATGAAAGTCTTATTCGTGAAGTTGACGAAGAAATTTTAAATCAACCTCCACATGAAAACGAAGAATTTGTCGAACCTTTGAGTCACAATCATGATGTTGCACTTGGAAATTATATAAGAAATGGCATAGCGTATGAAATGTGGAATGGTTATGATTTATTTAATGAAGCTTAGTGTTTCTCTTTAGTTTGTGGTTGAATATGTGAAATGATTATTATTTTTCTAATGAAGCTTAGTGTTTATCTTTAGTTTGTGGTTGAATATGTGAAATGATTATTATTTGTCTATAAAAGTCTAGTATTTCTTTGTAACTTTTAATTGTTTAATCAATGTATTTATATATTGTTTTTATGTAACAGTCAACAGGAGATTTTCATTCAAAGGAAACCAAACCGAGAAGGAAAATGTTGGTTTGGACTAATCACATGGATAACTCTTTTATTGAATCCATGTTATATCAACATCATCAGGGAAATCACCAAGATGGTGTTTTCTCAACTACTACTTATACTGATATGCTAAAGGAAATGAATGAGAAGGTTCCATCAATGAATATTAAGAAGGAAAATTTAAAGAATAGATTGAAAACAATCAAGCAAAATTTTAGCAAGTGTTATGATATATTTAGAAATGCTAGTAACAGCGGATTTGCTTGGAATGCTGAAAGCAAGTTGTGGGAAGCTGAACCTGAAGTTTGGGAAATACTCATTCAGGTATCTTCTCAACTTCCTTATATAAATTATGTTGTCGAAGAAGTGTAATTATGACTGATTTTTTTAATGTGTTTGACACATGCAGTCTAAGCCAGAAGCGGCAGAATGGAAGACTAAAACCATTAATAAATATGAGGATCTTGAAGAGCTTTTTGGCAAAGATAGGGCAAATGGTCAAGGTGCTGAAATGGCCAAGGAAAAAAAACGTCGGTGGGCTAACACAAAAGCTAACTCAGTTTGTGGTGACAACGTGGAAACAATTGATGATATCGACTTCCGAATCTCTCGCGATGAATATAGTTTGGAAGGTTTTTCTGTGGACTTAGAAGGTGACGATGTCGAGATCCTACCCGATGGAAAAGCGTTTCAAGTACCTTCTCAAAGTGTCTCATACTCCAAAGGAAAAAGGAAGAAGACTGAAACTATGGAAGAGATAATGAAAACTTCACTTGATAAAAATCCAATGCAATTGAAAGAAGCACCGATGCTATGTTGGAATCAAGTGCGTCAATTGTAAAGTTTCGGTCTAGAGTGATTTCATCGGAAGAAATTACGGAGGAATTGGAGAAGATGGGTGTAGAAGGCAAATTTTTTGATGATGCATTTGAATTACTAACCGATAATCCTGAAAAAGCGAAGAAGTTATTTGGTTATCCAAAAAAGGGACGATTCGAGTATTTGGAGAGTCTTGTTTATCAAATCTGAAAAAATTTAAATGGTGTTAGAAGTTATTTTTGGGTATATGTGTAAGAAACTTCTATATATGTGTATATTATTATGTCTAGACTTCTTAAACTCTTCTAGGAAACCAGCAGGTTCCAAAATGGTGTTAGAAGTTCTTTTTGGATTTATGTGTAAGAAACTTCTATATATGTATCATCTATCTCTTGCTGCCTACTTTAATTTATCTGTCCCGATAAGAAAGTGTTCGTGAATTGGTTACGATTGTTGGAAAAATTAGTATGTTTGAAGGAAATTAATGGGTTAATTTCTAAAGGGTAATTTTGTCAAATTACCTAAGTGGTTTGTGTTTGTGAAAAATAAAATATTTAATTGTTCAAAATGGGTTTTGGATGAATTAAATATAGATGCTCAAATGATTTGGCCAAATAAAATTTGATTTTGTAAATCAAAAATTTGGTTTTGAATTTTCTGAGGTGCTCGGCCGAGCGGGTTGTTGACTCGGCCGAGCAGAGTGAAACAGAAGGTTTCAAGTTTCTGGAAAGCCTTGCTCGGCCGAGCAGGCTATAAGACTCGGCCGAGCAGATCCTGGGCGGACATTTAACAGCCAATATTAAATGCAGAAAACTGAAATGAAAATCATTATGGCTAATGATTTTGGAATAATGGTGGTTTAATTTTCGTAATTAAATTGTTTATTACATTTTATTACTCCATAAACACCATTGATTTTCAGTTTTTATTGGTTGATTGAATATGTATAAATTGTTGTTTGTTAACAACAATTGAGATACTTGGAAAAATACTTTGAGAAATCTTTTGGCAAAGAACCACAGCAGATTCATACATATTTCCTCCTGCAAATCCTCTTCCATAGTCTTTGGTTGCATATTGTTATCATCTTCCTTGGCCTCCTCTATTGCATATACAAAGAAGAGGTGATCTAGTCCAAGCGCAATTCAACTCGCCGGGAACTTAGGTGCAAAGTGCCCCCGGTCCGCACGTTCTATCCTGGGAGACAAGCGATCCAAGAAAAACTCAAGCACACTCGGTGAGGGATCGAATATGTCTTAAGGAGACAGTGATTTCATTGGGCTCGTGCAGCAAATTCAAGAACTTCTCCTTTTTATTTTCTGTTTTTTATCAATTTATTGTGTATTATTTTTTCTGTAATTGTACTCCATTGTGCTACAATCTTAAGACATAATCGAATCGAAGGAGTGTCGATTACAGTTTTGAAAAACAGGAAATTTAACTTGGTTGTTGTGTTTCAGATGGCGACGAACAACAACAACGTGGAGACCCAAGTTGGACCCCAAGTGGAAACCCAAACTAATTCCCAAACTGGAAATGGAAGTGGCTCTAAGACTGTGATTAATAATCCTCATACAATTCATATCCCGACCCCTCATGCGGAAAAACCCGAGAAGTTTGTTGGCCACGACTTTAAGCGTTGGCAACAAAAGATGCTTTTCTACCTCACTACCTTGCACTTGGCAAGATATCTGAAAGAAGATATGCCAAAGGTGAGTGAAGGAGAAACCGATGTTACAACCTTGGCTGCGGTTGAAACATGGAAGCATGGGGAGTACTTGTGCAGAAATTACGTCCTCAATTCGCTTTCAGATTCTCTCTATAACGTGTTTAATGAGAAGAAAACTGCAAAGGAATTGTGGGGGTCGTTGGACCACAAATATAAAATTGAGGATGCGGGAACAAAGAAGTTCATTGTTGCCCGTTTCCTTGATTTTAAGATGGTGGACAACAAGAGTGTGAAAGCTCAAGTGGATGAGTTTCAAACAATTCTGCACGAGATTCATGCTGAAGGTATGGTTATAAGTGAAAGCTTCCAAGTGGCTGCAATCATTGAAAAATTGCCTCCATCTTGGAATGATTTCAAGAACTACCTTAAGCATAAGCGAAAGGAAATGGATGTGGAAGGAATTATCCTTCGTTTGAGTATTGAAGAGAACAATCGAGTTGCTGAAAACAAGTTTGTTTCTAGTGTGGCTAAGGCCAATGTGGTGGAGCATGGTGAAAGCTCCAAAGGGAAACGGTTTGGAAAGGGAAAAGGGAAGGTTGTGACAACTTCCAAGAATTCCCACTTGGGACCAAAAGGTGGTGTTTCCAAGAAGAAGTTCGAAGGAACTTGTTATAATTGTGGCGGTCAAGGCCACAAGGCTCATGCTTGCAAGTTGCCTAAGAAGGCTCGTGAGGCCAACATGGTGGAAGGCATTGCTAGAGACGTGTCCGAGATGCACCTCGCAGCTGTGATTTCCGAGGTGAATTTGGTGGGTTCAAACCCAAATCAATGGTGGATTGACACCGGCGCTACTAGACATGTGTGCTCCAATAGAGACATGTTTAGTGCTTTTGTTGCTAAGGATGGCGAGAAGCTATTCATGGGGAATTCAGCCACCTCCGAGATCAAAGGAGAAGGAAAAGTGGTTTTGAAGATGACATCCGGGAAGGAGTTGACTCTCAACAACGTGCTTTATGTGCCCGATATCCGGAAGAACTTGGTGTCCGGATCGCTTTTGATAAAGCATGGATTTCGTATTGTGTTTGAGTCCAATGTAGTCACTTTGTCTAAGAGTGGTATGTTTGTAGGCAAAGGTTATGTCAATGATGGACTGTTTAAGCTAAGTGTAATGGTTGTGAAAGCGAAAGCTAATGATATGAATATCTCTTCCGTTTACTTGCTTGAGTCATCTAATTTGTGGCATGGTAGACTTGGTCATGTTAATTTTGATTCTATACGTCGTTTGACAAAAGCAAATTCTATTCCAAAGTTTAAAGTTGATTGTAAACAAAAATGTGAAATTTGTGTAGAAGCAAAATTAACAAGAAAGTCATTCCCATCCGTTGAAAGACATAGTGAACCACTTGAATTGGTTCACACGGACTTATGTGACTTTAAATCAACACAATCACGGGGCGGCAATAAGTACTTCATGACTTTTGTAGATGATGGCACAAAGTATTGCTATGTGTATCTTCTAAAAAGTAAAGATGAAGCTATAGAGAAGTTTACTCTATATAAAAATGAAGTTGAGAATCAATTAAACCGGAAAATTAAGGTGCTAAAAAGTGATAAAGGTGGTGAATATGAATCTCCATTTGAAGCAATTTGTGCTCAAAGTGGAATTAAACATATTACCTCGGCACCTTATACACCCCAACAAAACGGTGTTGCCGAAAGGAAAAATCGGACATTGAAAGAAATGATGAATGCCATGTTATTGAGTTCGGGATTACCGGATAACATGTGGGGGGAAGCCGTGTTGTCGGCTAACTACGTGTTAAACAAAATACCCCGAAAGAAACAAGACAAAACTCCTTATGAACTATGGCATGGAAGAATGCCAAGTTATAAACACTTGAAAGTGTGGGGGTGTCTTGCAAAGGTAGCCATACCTCCTCCTAAAAAGGTGAAAATTGGACCTAAAACTGTTGATTGCATATTCATTGGATATGCACATAACAGTAGTGCTTATAGATTTCTTGTGTATGAGTCGAAAATTGATGCTATACACAAAAATACTATAATGGAATATGTGAACGTATCGTTCTTTGAGAATATATTGCCGTGTAAGTCAAGAAATGAGGCAAGCTCATCGACTAAGGTAATAGATTCAATAGAAGACGAACATGTTCAAGATGAAAGAGAAGAAGAAGAGGTAGAACCTCGACGGAGCAAAAGAGCTAGGATTGAAAAATCCTATGGTCCGGACTTTCTAACCTATATGGTAGAAAGCGAACCACAAAGTTACAAAGAAGCCGTTAGCTCTTCGGAAGGACCTTTGTGGAAGGAAGCAATTAAAAGTGAAATTGATTCCATTTTGCAAAATCACACATGGGAACTAGTAGACCTTCCTCCGGGAAGTAAAACACTAGGATATAGATGGATTTTCAAAAGAAAAATGAAAGCGGACGGAACAATTGATAAGTACAAGGCCCGACTTGTAATTAAAGGTTACAGACAGAAAGAAGGCCTAGACTATTTTGACACCTATTCTCCTGTTACGAGAATAACGTCAATAAGAGTTGTACTTGCAATTGCCGCATTGAGAAATCTTGAAATACATCAAATGGATGTAAAAAAATAGCCTTTCTAAATGGAGATTTAGAAGAGGAGATTTACATGGAACAACCCGAGGGGTTTGTTGCACATGGACAAGAAAAGAAGGTGTGCAAATTAGTAAAGTCATTGTATGGCTTGAAACAAGCACCAAAACAGTGGCATCAGAAATTTGATAATGCTATGATGCAAAGTGGATTTAAGATAAATGAGTGTGACAAATGTGTCTATACTAAAACCACGGAAAATGGCTATGTCATTTTGTGTCTTTATGTAGACGACATGCTTATCATAGGGAGTTGTGATAAGATGATCAAATCCACGAAAGACATGTTGAATTCGAAATTTGACATGAAAGATATGGGACTTGCGGATGTAATCCTTGGAGTTAAAATTTCTAGAATATCCAATGGACTTGTGTTAAGTCAATCTCATTATGTGGATAAAATTCTTGAGAAATTTAGCAAGGATGACCATGGAATAGCGAGTACTCCAATTGACCCGAATCTTCATCTATCAAAGAATAGAGATGAACCGGTGTCTCAATTAGAGTATTCGAGAGTTATTGGAAGTCTAATGTACTTGATGAGTTGTACTAGGCCGGATATTGCTTATACGGTTAGCAAGTTAAGCCGGTACACAAGTAATCCTGGAACAAATCATTGGAAGGGTATAGTGAGAGTACTAAGGTACTTAAGATATACTCGTGATTTTGGATTACATTACACTAGACATCCAAATTGTGATAGAAGGATATAGTGATGCTAATTGGATATCGATATCAAAGACTCAAGGTCTACAAGTGGATATTTATTCACTTTAGCAGTGCATGACTATATCATGGAAATCTTCTAAGCAGACTCGTTATAGCCAGATCAACCATGGAATCTCGAGTTTATAGCATTAGCTAAATGTGGTGAAGAAGCCGAATGGCTACGCCAATTTCTAGAAGATATTCCAAGATGGGAAAAGCCCGTGCCCGCAATTAGTGTACATTGCGATAGCAAATCTATATCATTGGTAGGGCACAAAGTCATATGTATAATGGTAAGTCTAGACATATCGTCGAAGACATAATACCATTAAACAACTACTTGCAACTGGCACCATATCTATTGACTATGTGAGGTCAAAAGATAATTTGGCGGATCCGCTAACCAAAGGGTTAAGTAAAGAGATAGTTGCAAGGTTGACATTGGGAATGGGTTTAAAGCCTCTTGAGAAGTTGAACGCAGCGGAAAACCCAACCTACTTGACTGGAGATCCCAAGATCTAGGTTCAAAGGGACAACCTAACTGTTAATAGACTTGTAGCGTCACTGTGGGGGTCAACCCTATACTCATTCCGTAAAGTGACATCCCGAGATGAATGAGGTTAAGCCTAAGGCTTTTAATGATTCTTATGTGAAGTATGATTACTTAAAAGAATCACCTATGTGAGAAAGAAGTAGAGGCCGCTTCGAGAAGAATTGTGTGAGGCTCAATTCTTAGACCTTCTCACAGAACCAGGCATTGTGATCCAGGGCCATGAATGGACACAGCTATGAGAGCTGAATTGTGTTAGGGCGATACCTGTGTAAAGTATATGATCGGCTACACAAAAAGCTAGCAGTTCAAGGACATCGTGTCTACTGTTTAGCGAGTAGAGTAAATATGCTTTTACAAGGGAAGGTTCAAAGGGCAAACCCCTACCTATCCTATGCAGGTTTTCGGACCGGACTTTATCACCTATCCTCATGAATTTCCTTCATGTGGGGGATTGTTGGAAAAATTAGTATGTTTGAAGGAAATTAATGGGTTAATTTCTAAAGGGTAATTTTGTCAAATTACCTAAGTGGTTTGTGTTTGTGAAAAATAAAATATTTAATTGTTCAAAATGGGTTTTGGATGAATTAAATATAGATGCTCAAATGATTTGGCCAAATAAAATTTGATTTTGTAAATCAAAAATTTGGTTTTGAATTTTTCTGAGGTGCTCGGCCGAGCGGGTTGTTGACTCGGCGAGCGAGTGAAACAGTAAGGTTTCAAGTTTACGGAAAGCCTTGCTCGGCCGAAGCGAGGCTATAAGACTTCGGCCGAGCGGATCTGAGGCGGACATTTAACGGCCAATATTAAATGCGAAAAGCGAAATGAAAATCATTATGGCTAATGATTTTGGAATAATGGTGGTTTAATTTTCGTAATTAAATTGTTTATTACATTTTATTCCTCCATAAACACCATTGATTTTCAGTTTTTATTGGCTGATTGAATATGTATACATTGTTGTTTGTTAACAACAATTGAGATACTTGGAAAAATACTTTGAGAAATCTTTTGGCAAAGAACCACGCGTGATTCATACATATTTCCTCCTGCAAATCCTCTTCCATAGTCTTTGGTTGCATATTGTTATCATCTTCCTTGGCCTCCTCTATTGCATACACAAAGAAGAGGTGATCTAGTCCAAGCGCAATTCAACTCGCCGGGAACTTAGGTGCAAAGTGCCCCGGTCCGCACGTTCTATCACAGAGACAAGCGATCCAAGAAAAACTCAAGCACACTCGGTGAGGGATCGAATATGTCTTAAGGAGACAGTGATTTCATTGGGCTCGTGCAGCAAATTCAAGAACTTCTCCTTTTTATTTTCTGTTTTTTATCAATTTATTGTGTATTATTTTTTCTGTAATTGTACTCCATTGTGCTACAACGATTAACAGGGATGCCCAAGTGTTGAAATGTTGCTGACTCTTCTTTAGTTGTTATAGCAAATGTGGAGCTTCAGCATTCAGAACCTTCTGAGGGTGATTTGGGTTGGAGTCTTTTCTCCTGCAAAATTCAAGTAATGCCCATCTCAAAGGTATGGATTTCATCTTGAACATGTTTAGCATTTATAGACATAGCCTTCTATGTATGATGGAGTGAAATTCAGTAATTTATACCTGAACTGTGCTAGGATCTGAATCTGATGTAATAAAGTTCACTTCAACTTCCAGAAACACCAACTGTTCATGCTTCTGAGGTTTAAATTTTTGTGACTTTATTGTTGATTATGCCTATAAACTAATAAATTGTAGTTGTAGTAGCAGCAGCAGTTGTTGTAGTAGTAGTAGAACTGGCAAGGATCTGTGCATGGCTTCAGCTGATTGATTTCGTTTGTTTTTCTCATGCAATTTGATGCAGGTAACAGCAACGCGTTTTTCTGTTTAAGTTTATTTGTTGCAATTCTGGAATGCTAGTATTGTGTATATTCTTAGTATTAGTGTTCTTATGGTTTTCGCGTCATTGATGATTATACCTATTCAGTATGTCTGTTTGCAACATGTTGTGTCCCAAAATTGGAGCTTTCCACTTTGTTTCTTGAGCTCTAACTCAATAGATTTTTTGTTTCGACTGCAAGTTTTAACTTTTTGTAGTTATTTCGTTTCTTATATGTGTTTTTGGCACCGATCGATCTGCTAGAGTTGCTTTTACTGACACATTCATTGAACCTGATGATGAGATAATGGCACAGATATCTTCTTGTCTTGTGTGCTCATCTTGCTCGGTTATATATCTTGATAGTCAAGTTAGTTAGGACCATTTATATTCTGATGTTAGCTCATTCTCAATGATCCTCTTTTTTTCTTGATCTTTTATATATTTTGTTGCTAATTAGTCATGAAAAGATTGGTGCTTATTTTATTTTATCGGAAGCTGATTGGTTTAATTAAGCTAGTCAAAGTGAGTTCCACCTAAAGTGAACATCTGCTGATGTAAGTAAGTTGTACCGAAACATTTTTAGCCAGGTTCTAAGTTCTAACAAGAGGAGATTAATTACTGCTTGAACTACTGTTTTTTCCCATCCAAATTTAAGTCCTTTAAGAACTATTTTTTGTTGCTTACCTTCAAATTTTATCAGTATGCCATTTTTTTTTAATCCTGTCTCTCTAGTAGTCGTTATGAATTGCATTTTGTTTTGTATATTGTTCTGATTTTTACATGTGGATCATATTGATCAATGTTTTGATGAATCTAACTTCTACTAGTGGTCACTTCATGAACATTGAAGCTATCCTAATTTATCTGTTTCTGGTATGCAGATTAAGACTGTATTTGTTGATGGCCTGCCTACTAGTTGGGATGAGGAAATCATCAGGGAGCATTTAAAAGAGTTTGGGAGAATTGAAAAGGTTGAACTTGCTCGGAACATGCCTGTTTCTGGTAATGTTTCTTTTCTTGAAGCTACAACTTTTCAGATTTGATAACAGTTCTTATTGCATGGAGGGTACAAATGTAATTTTGTTTTATTTTCTCTCATTTCCTTTCAAAACTCCGGAGCATGGAAAGGAAAATATGAGTGTTTCCTCCCATTTCCTTCCTAACTCGGGAGCATGTTGAAAGGATTTTAAATTTCCTTCCCTTCTCTTCCTTCCCCTCCCTTTCTCTCCACTTCCTTTCTTTTCTTCCCATTAAAAACTCTGGAGCGCACCCTCAAGGGTGGAATTGGGCATTCCAAATGAATGAAATTTTTTATAAAAAGTGAACCAAACATGTCCACGGGAAAAGTCAAACAGAATTCTAATTTTGCATTCCATTTCCCCACTTTTCCTCACTTTACTTTCCAGCGAACTATAACGAGCCTAATAAGGACTTCACAGTAGTCGGCCCCATTTTTCTCGCACAAAAGAAAAGGTTTTTCAGCAACCACCATTCATCATTCATTCATAAAGAAACATGTCAATAACAAGGAGTCAACAGAAGCAAAACTCCGTCCCGTTTTTATTTTCAAAAAAAATGATGACATGCAATTTTTCACAATGCATTCATAAGGAATCAACAGGAGCAGAATCCTATTCCATTTTTTCATAAAATAGCACAAATAAGCAATTTTCCACATTCATACATTCAATCAACGGAAGCAAAAATCCTTCCCATTTTTCACAAAAAATCATATTTTTACAAAAAACATGCATGCATACATTCATATCATTCATAAAAACATATCTCATTGCAAAAATCCTACATGCAACAAAAAAAAGAAGTCTGTCCCGGATTCGGGCAAATTTTCGTCATCTCATATTTCAAAAAAAAAAAAAAGGCAAATCGCCCATACTTTTTTCAAACAAAATGCATATTTTGATTACCCATATACTCATTACAACATGCAAATCATCAAAGTCCAATTTCAAGGCCAAAAGAGACACAATTTTCGGATTAAAAAAAAAAAGAAAAATAACAAAAAATCAATTTCAAACGAAAATCGACAAAGGAAATGAAGAAATTCGAAGTATACCGTGCGAAGACTCGGATCAGTGGACCAATGTTGCCACGCATCGGGATATGGCTCCTCCGCAATCGATTGCGAAAGTGAGTAATGCCTCCTCATCCTCACAAGTTCTAATCGCCTCTCCGCAACCGGGCCGCGTCCTTGGCCTTGAATGGCAACTCCCCCGTGTTCCATTGCTCGAAAAACCAAAGAAAATGGAAGAATTTCGAAGCTTTTTTGGCCAAAAATGGCTTCTCTCTCGCTTTCTCTCTCTTCTCTCGTAAAACTGAAAAAAAAAAACTGTAAGGAAGAAGAAGGAGGGCGGCGCCCCTTTTTTAAAACCTGTCTGGGACACTTTCCCATCCGCACGAATGGAATTGAGGAGCCAAAAAGACTGTTTTGCCCTTTAAAATTCCAGGACTCTACACTTTAGTCCTAAACTCAACAGGGATAACCAAAGTTAACCAAAGTTAACCCCCTTTCAAAAGAACTTCACGGCAGTAAAACGTAAGCCCGATTTCTCCAGCAAAAGCTAACGGAATCCCGTTTATTTCCTCATTATCATCAACGGCAGTAAAACGTAAGCCCGATTTCTCCAGCGAAAGCTAACGAAATCCCGTTTCTTTCCTCATTATCATCAGCGGCAGTAAAACGTAAGCCCGATTTCTCCAGAGAAAGATAACGGAATCCCGTTTCTTTCCTCATTATCATCAACGGCAGTAAAACGTAAGCCCGATTTCTCCAGCGAAAGTTAACGGAATCCCGTTTCTTTCCTCATTATCATCAACAGCAGTAAAACGTAAGCCCGTTCTCTCCAACGAAAGTTAACGGAATCCCGTTTCTTCCTCATTATCATCAACGGCAGTAAAACGTAAGTCCGATTTCCCCAACGAAAGCTAACGGAATCCCGTTTCTTTCCTCATCAACGGCAGTAAAACGTAAGTCCGATTTCTCCAATGAAAGTTAACGGAATCCCTCGATTTCACCCCCAGCAGCTTTCGAACTATGATTGGCTTGATTCCTCTTAAGGATACGTGGGTAGCCTACCATAGGTCCAGCCACTCGACCAAAACGGTCATCCCCTTTCTCCGGCAGCAAACGTAAGACCGATCCCTTCAAATGAAGTCCATCAAGGACCATCAATCCCAAATCTTTAAGGTTCGAGGCACCTAAAACGCCATCATCTTTAAGGTTCGAGGCACCTAAAACGCCATCATCACCAAAGGTTTGAGGCACCTAAAACGCCATCATCTTCAAGGTTCGAGGCACCTAAAATGCCATCTTTAAGGTTCGAGGCACCTAAAACGCCATCATCAAGGTTCAAGGCACCTAAAACGCCATCATCTTCAAGGTCTGAGGCACCTAAAACGCCATCATCATCAAGTTCCGAGGCACCTAAAATGCCATCATCAACGTTTGGGGCACCTAAAACGCCATCTTCAAGGTCTGAGGCACCTAAAACGCCATCATCATCAAGGTCCGAGGCACCTAAAATGCCATCATCAAGGTTTGGGGCACCTAAAACGCCATCTTCAAGGTCCAAGGCACCTAAAATGCCATCATTACCAGGTTGACACCCTAAAACAGTCATTTCAGGGTCAACATCGAAAGACCCGAACTACGACCGGCTTGATTCCTCTTAAGGATACGTAGGTAGCCTATCATTAGGTTCAGCCATCAGACCAAAATGGTCATCCCTTTCCCCAGCGGTGCGGATATACAACTCTAGCCATCAGACCAAAATGGTCATTTTCTATCCCCAGCAGAGTTTCTTTCAGCAACCGACTGCAGAACTCGCTCACCAGGTTGACATCCTAAAACAGTCACTCTAGGGTCAACGTCTGAAGATAGTCGAAAGACCCGAACTACGACCGGCTTGATTCCTCTTAAGGATACGTAGGTAGCCTATCACCAGGTCCAGCCACTCGACCACTTTGGTCACCCCTTTTCAAATATGGAGCCTTACTCTTATCGACGACCCCGCTTCCTTCGAAAGCGCCGTCGCCGAGGGGCTACTGTAAGTGCTCCAATTTGAATTGTTAGTATTTTTGTTAGAAAACTAACAAAAGCCTTCACATCCTTAACCTAAACCATAACTTTTCTAACAAAACCTAACTTTTCTAACAAAGCAAGGGTAAGTTGGGGATTGCTATTTGAGGATGGACAAGTGAAAGAATCTCACAAATGGTGAATTTCCGGAACTGGAAGCTGCTGGAACTGCAGCCAGCTTGCTTGTTGAACAAAATATTCCTCTTGTCCAAAGCCTGGAGCAGCATTTAATGAACAGTGCACGCTGACAGACCTATCCGCACGGATGGAATTGAAATCTCCAGAGGCCTATAAATAGAGCCCCTCAGTCTCAGAAAAAGAGGAACTACAATTCACTCACACAGCACCTTGGCGAAAATATTATAGAAAACAGTGGGAATTCCTTTGAATTGCCACCTTTTTCTTAATCATTTTCCCAAATCTCACTCACCAAACACTCTCAAATTCAAATCTCAAACACAAATCCAAGGAAGATAGGATACCACCATTGGTAAACCCTCCTTCTCCTTACCTTAAACCTCCCTCATCCATGCATGCATCTCATACTTTAAAGATGTAACTTGTTCATCCACTTGTTGTTCATCTTTACTTGACCTAAAATGAAGTCACCTTGGAATAAATTTCCATGGATGACCATTTTAAAAGGTCCAAATTATTTCTTACTCACTTGAAAGTGTTTTCCTAAAATCAATTTTCACAACAAAAAAATCTTTATTTCAAGATTAAATCTCCCCATCCCAAGCAAATGAAGTGCTTCAAGTCCTAATGTACCCTAAGGATGGCTTGATATAGTAGATCACCACTAAACATGTCTAGTGATCACTAATCAAAGCCTAAGGAAATGGGGACAAAGCATGGATGCAAAACTCTTAAAATCACATTTTCCTTCAAGAACATATTGCTGTCCAATAGCATTGTTCTGAGACCTCAGCCCATTTTCCTATTTTTTGGACATAGTAAAACTTGGAATTTGGTGTTGACTACAAAATACTTTTTGTATCCAACATCCATAGGATTCCAGAAATATTTTTACTTTATTTTTTTACATGAGTCTAACTGCATTTTCCAAATTATTTTCCAAAGGTCAGTTTAGTAGTCTCTGGAAATCCAGATTTCACATTTGTGATTTCCAGAGGGTTTTGGTCCATCAAATCATCTCCAATCATAAAAATATTTCGTAGTAACCTTATTTAAGATGTTTTGAACAACTTTTATTCTCTGACTTTCCCCAGATTCTGAATTTTTAAAACTCTTAAATCCATTTTAAAATCAAGTGTCCACTGTCTTTTTCATTCTGGCAGAATTGACTTTCAACTTCAAGGAGTCTTTTGAGTACCAAAACTCAGCCCTAAAATCATACCAAAAATCATGGGACTTTTTTTGTGTCTTACAAAGAGTTCTCAATTTTTAGTTTTCTCAGTTTGCATTTATTTTAACTAAAGAAACACACACACACACAAATGATTTTAAATTAGGAAGACTCATTTTACGAGGCATTCCGGGTGAACTCTAACGTTCTTCCCGGAGTGTAACGTGACCTCCGAACTCAAATCTCTCATTTTGAGCATTTTTCAAAGTTTTGGCCCTTAAAATAAAAATGGCGTGGCGACTCCCGTTTTCGATGATTTTCAAAAGAAAAATCGCGGTGGCACATCATCACAGTGGCGACTCCGCTGGGGACATAGGCTTTATCTTTTAAAAAAAATAAAATAAAAAAATGGTATTTGGTGTATAGGTAAAAACCATTAAATTTCCTGTACCGCTTCCTAACCCGGGGCTTGGGATAAATTATGGTCTAACAAAGCCACGTACCGGTATCATTGTTTTTTTAAAAAAAAAAGAAAAGCTTTTGTGGGTCAAGCTTCCGTCCCGGCATTTGAAACCATTTGTATTGTGTGTGTGTGTGTTGGTTTTACACATTTCGTGTTGTTTTGACCGTCCCGGAAAAGTGAAAATTTTGACTATTGGACCCGTTTCCTTGAACTATTTGAATTTTGTGCTTATGTGTTCATTTTCTTTCAAAAAAAAAAAAATTTTTTTCAAAAAAAAAATTCAAAAAAAATTTTCAAAAAAAAAAATTTCAAAAAAAAAATTCAAAAAAAAATTTTCAAAAAAAATTTTCAAAAAAAAAATCATTTTCAAATTTTTTGCATGCATCATACTCTTTAAGACACATGTGAAAATTTCTATTTTACCCAGAAAAAGAAGATAGACTGCTTGCACACTACGCGCACTTGGCCTTACACTGCACACTACGTTCTTAACCCAGGGAAATCCCAGTAGCAGCCCGTTTGGCCTTATTACGCCTCTCGGTGCGAGCACGGGACTACCCAAACATCCCTTGGAGCCTCGTGTCGACCATGCACTTGTCCGTGACACACTTTGTCCGAGATCCGGTTGGTTATTAGTTTGGTCTGTGTCATGCCCGGTCTGTGTATACACCTTTCCTGTCAAGCCTTAGTCGGCATACCAAGTCAATATCTTTCGGGGACCCTAATCAGTCGAAGTCATGCCGGTTTTCCGCCGCAAACTTTGACCAGATATTGACTGGCGCCTTGACTTTGACTTTGACTGGCACAACTTATGCACCGACTCCCGGCATGACACTGAGTCATCAAGGATTAATGATTATTCCATGTCTAATTACGGCCTAACTGACGACGGGTCAAGATCAATTATGGACATTTATCAGTTCGAGCCATGCCGACCTTTCGTCGAGCCCTCGGACATGATCTTGACCTTTGACGTCAGCTTTGTCCGTAATTTACATCGAATGCTCGTTAAGACTAGATTACCCGCCAGACTTTAGGATCGTTTTTCTTTTCGGTCGGTGGGACCTGCTTGCCCTACGGAACCCTTGTTCGGGGTTACAGGTTGAGGGTCCGCAAGCGTAATGATGGGGCCCACTGATCCAGGAATCAGAGTAGTTTGCGAAAAAGAAGAGCAATCTTTTCCAACCGCTTAGGTTTAATAAAATACGTTTTAAGTAAACAAGAACAAATAAATGCATGTTGCATGAGCCCTAAGCCCAAACACCTACCCTTCTCCACTCCAAAACATCTGAACCCTCGTGTCTTTCCCCCCGCAGCTCCTCACAAAGCTTGGTTTCGGGCGCCGGGTCACCGTTTGATCAGTTGGGAAGAGTCAAGCGCATCGTCAGCTTCACCATTCGTTCCGACTCCGGGTTTCAGAATGTCTGCATCAGCCGGCAATGATGGGGACAACATCACTCCGCCTCCCGGGACTCCTCAAACAGAACAGCAGTGGAATCAGTTAGCAGAACAGATGAGATTGAGACAGGAAGCACATATTAATAGCCTTATGGAAGCCATCAGGAGCCATGGTTTGGCCGCCAGTCTCAATCCCGATGGTACCTTTGCCGTGGAAGAAGAAGAGGATCCCAATCCCACTCTCAGTCGCCCTGATTACTCCAGGATGCCACCACCCACCTCCTATGGTACTACTACCAGAACCCATGCTCCTCGATCTTCGGGTCAGCCAGCTCCCCAACTACATACCACTGGATCCATGCAGTCTGACGGGGCGAACCAGTCCGCAGTTCCTCAGTGGGGGCAAAATCAGTACGGAATGTCTTCTTATGGTTGGGGGTACCTTGGAATGCCACAACAAATTGGGATCCCGCCTCAGTTTGAGACCGATCAATCCGGACCTTCACAGCAACAGTTCAAAATGCCACAGCAACAGTTTGGAATGCCGCCACAGTCTGGTTCGGGGCAACAGTCAGGAGCCCCTCCTCAGAATGATGCTAGCTCAGCTGCTCCTCACACAGCTTTCACAAACCCATTTCTCACTCAGGGTTCGATGGGTTACCAAGCCTCAATCCTAGTTTCATCAGGACCGCAGTACCCCCCTGGTTATACACCCTCGCCACAGCCATCCATACATTTCAACAAACAGGGACACCAGCCCACGCCTATGCCTACTTATGGGTCTCACTCTGGAAATCCGAGCTACCCGTCTACATCAGGCCTGCCTCCGCCCACTTTGCCGGTTGAAAGTCAACAGCAATCCGCAAGGTTCTATCCCTATGCACAGGCTCCTACTCACGCTCCCCAGGGTAATTCAGGCCAAGGACAGGTTTTTACCTATGTCCCCGGATCGGCCGTTCCCTCCACCAGTCTGCCGCCAGTGGTAACTCCTCACTCTAGCCCAGTCACTGGTCTGAACGCCATGGCTCCACCACAAGACCCTAACCTGGCCTGGTTCATGGAGCAACACAAGGAAATGAAAGCGCAGATTGCCAAATTGACTGCTAAGAAATCTGCCTTCCGACCTACGAACCTGGACTATATTGTTCCCCTGCCCCACAAGTTTGTGATGCCTAATCTGGACCTGTTTGATGGGACTGCATGCCCGAAAACTCATTTGGACACGTATACCTTGGCAATGAAGGCCAAAGGGTGCACCAATCAGCAGTTGGCTGACTACTTCAGTCTCTCTTTTAAGTCCAGTGCTCTAAAATGGTTCTTTCGCTTAAAACCCGAGGCCAGGGCTACATGGGATCAGATCACCAGTGCCTTTACAGAGAAGTACAAAGCTAATTTGGAATGGGAAACAAATAGAGTTGACTTGCAGACAACCGTGCAGCGTCCCGATGAGAATGTCGGGGATTTTTACAAGCGGTGGAATCTGAAACTTAGTGAGATGGCCATCCCTCCTTCTGAAGAGGAACAGTTGGACATCTTCCAGTCGTGCCTAAAATCACATTTGAGAACCTCCCTCAGTCACTTCCCCTACTCAGACTTGCGTGCCATGGTTAACTCCGCGGCTAAGTTTGAAAAGGCTTACAATCAACAGCCGGCTGCTGCACCTGCTTACAGATACAGAGCTCCTCCCTCCAACACGGTTCCCGCTCCTGCTAAAGGAAAAGAAGTGATCAACTACGCAGGATAGGAATGTAATAATGCAACTCCTTTTGCTCCCAGGAAACCAAAAATGAACCCAAACCTCGGGTCATAAACCTCGAAAGCTTCGGAATGCCTCTGAATGACATCTTTAGAGGATTGGTGAAAGAAGGTTTGCTGCGGCCTTTAGAAAATTTCCAACCCAGGAATCCGAATGCTCCCGTGAATACTTCTAAGTTTTGCGCTTTTCATCAAGCCCACAGACATCTAACAGAAACTGCTTTACTCTAAAAAAGGCAATCCAGGGATTGATAGAGCAAGGAAAGTTGGAAGGCCCCGAGGGGCCTAATACAGTCAAAAATCCCTTCCCAAGAAATCAAAACCAGGTGAACATGATTGAAGCCGGAGAACCTTCGCATACCCAGGAGGATGCGGAATTTGATGAAGATCTCCAAATACCCATGGCCAACCTTGTCGAGGATCCTGAATTCGGACTCCCCCTCAGCCTTGAGGATGGTGAACAAACCAACCCTCCTTGGTCCCAGGTTACCTGTTTCTTGCAAGAATACGAAGACCGCCACTTCTCGGAGGAAGGGACAGTTGATAATGGAGAGCTGGGGCTATTCCGATCAACTCATGAGAAAACCATTTACACGAGATGGTTAGAGCAGTCAAGGAAGATTGAGCAAGAAAGTTTCAGACGAGCACCTGTATTGGGGCTTATCAGCAAAGAGGCCGAAGAACACCTGGAGTTAGTACACTTCTGCAAGTTGGTCTTGGGAGAAGCCGAATACAATCCCGAGGACAGTGAAAATGAAGAATCAGAGGAGGAGGATTGCTTCTATATCCTTCCTGGAGTCAAGTACGTGCAGCCCCCTCTCACTCTTCCCCCGCAGTTTCTGGGAGGAGAAGCGGAGTCGCAATTGCCGCTTCCGGCAATGGGGGCATATGAAAATTTCTGCGGTTGCACACACCCATCTTCCCCTAACAGATTTGACTGGCGTTCTCTCTCAGCCGAAATCCCAGTAGTATGGGAAGATGATACCGATGACAGTAATGACGATGATGATGACGAGAGCGAGGAGTCAACTGAGGCCCAAGATCCGGAATCAATCTGGAACAATCATGCCGGAAATGACATCATGGGAGCCGGACACAATGGTTGGTTGTCAGCGAGCGACGATGAAGGACCGCCAGAAAATGCGGGTCAGATACCGATGGGGATGGACCCCCACGAAGTACTCCTCGTAAGATGCACTTGTGGTCAGTGCCCGGATACCTCAGAGGATGAAGGACAACAAAGCTCACTTACAGATCCATACATATCCAAAATCCTAGAACACAATGTTCCCTATAAGGACATAGCAGGCGAATGGAGAAATTTTATTGAGGAATTGGTTGAAAAGGGAGGTTTTCAGCAACCGGAAGACGATGAATTCGTAAACGTCATCGGTTCCTTTTCTTCCTTCCCTAGAATAGACGGCATCACAACTGTAAGAGTCACTGCCGAGCCACTCGAACACCTCGAATGCATGGAGTCACTGAAAAGGGTTATTGATCTAAATGTCTCCCCAGTCGCCTTCATACCCATGGACCCACATGACGCTTTCTTAATTGCTCCTGTACCCGACAGTGGACCCCGGGTACTCCTCATTTGGACCCGCATCTACCGGAGTCAACATTACGTCAAACTACTTGGAAACGAGCATTGCTCATCCTTTACTTGTGGTTGCCCTGCTTGCAAGGGCGAAAGGAAGAAGATGTATGATGAAATGGAGGCTGACAGTCATAAGATCGAAGAAACTTCGGAAGACGATTATGAAACCGAGGACGTGAAAGCTATGAATTTTCCTCGGGCTGAGCACGTGGACGTTATAGAGTTCAACACTGCCTACCATGCTTTGGGGAAAGGGTTTTCAGACACCCGATCCAAGAAGATAGTTGAAGATCTGTTAGAGAGAGGGAAACTGACTCCCATCCTCCCCAATGAGAAAGTAACCATGGTCAGATCAAATCCTCCCCGAAGCAAAGTAACAATCCTTGTCAGGATTACCCAACAAGAGGTCACTTTCCCCGAATGTATTTCAGCTCTCAGAGAAGTCCTAGAAAATGGCATGATACCTGATCCACCTCCCACACAGAATGCCATAATCGTCTCCAGCTCTGAGTATTACAGAAAGGAACCAGAGTGGCTGCACTATACCAGAGATGAGAACGAAAAGCCGCCGAGCCCTGAGAATAGCAATTCCTGTTGTATGATAACTATGAGCAAGGCAGGCTATGAGAGCAAATCGGAGGATGCCCTAGCTCTGTGGGCCATCCAGGGGGCCGTGACACAACCCCAGGTTCAAAAGCATGTAACTTGGGAAGCAGTTCTAAAGGCTGCTCAGGAGGGAACCAGTACAGCTCAAGCTCAGCCTCTCACTATTACTAAGCTCCGTCAAAACCAGTGGCCGGTAGCCAAAAAGGCTCCCCCGTTGACCTTGGCGGCATTGAAGAAATCTAGTCAAGAAGCAACTGATGAGGAAGTCAACCTGTTGACCCGATCCGGGCAGATCTACCAGGGGAACCCCAAGACAGATAAGAAGGTAGCGGATCAAGCACCAAGGGAAGACCGTCTCCCCTATGCCAAGACAGCTGAAACTCCTGACCTCGAGAAGGAGGATCCCGTGCTCACCCAGTTGAAGCAAACTCAGGCCAACATCTCTTTGTGGTCCCTGCTTACCTCATCGTACCCCCACAAGCTAAAGCTGGAAGAAATCCTGGCCCGCACGCGGGTCCCTATTGATGCTACTCCTGATGATGTGGTGCAGTTGATTGGGAATATCCACTACGGAAACATAATCACTTTCACAGACCTTGACGTCCCTCAATTCGGAGTCGATCATAATGAGCCCCTCTTCATCACAGTCCAGCTGGATGAACGGCGTCTCCCTCGGGTTTTGGTTGACAATGGGTCCGGGATGAATATCCTCCTAGCTAAGATCATGAGCCTGCTCGACCTCAAGACTACAGATTTGAAGCCTTCCTCCCTCACAATCAAGGCATATGACTCTACATCTCGCACAGTGCTCGGGGTCGCTACTTTGAACCTCTGGTTTGGCAAGAAGATGATACCTGTGGAATTTCAAGTTATAGATATCCCGATCACCTTTAATGCCCTGCTGGGAAGACCCTGGTTGCACCAAGTTAAGGGGGTTGCTTCGAGCCTCCATCAGTGTGTGAAATTCGTTTCGGATGGGGATTTGACAACCATTTACGAAGACCTAGTCACTTTGGAGGGCACTGATACGGGTAGAATACCTATTCTGGAAATCAAACATGACGAGGAAGGTCTCATGCTAACAGGCTTCACGGTCGAGCCTCCCAAAGCCCAAGTTTGTAACATAGATCTGACGATCACTTGGGACAGGATCCCTCCAGTCTTGAAGATGATGAGAAGAAAGAGCTACCTGCCCGGTCTCGGTCTGGGGAAGCATCAGCAAGGAACTCACAAAGTTATTGAGGTGAAAGGACAGAAACTCGCCACGGCCTGGGATATGAGGCCACCTCGGTAGACACTGCGAAAGAAAAGGAGATTGCCCGGAAAAGGGGAGAAGCTGCCACAGGAAGGGTCCCGATCAACGACCCTAAACCTCACCCTTTCAATCCTTATTTGGATGACTACTTTGTAAAAGGTCCTACACAGCAGGGTAGCGCCCCAGTCAAAGAGCCTACTCCGGCAGAGGGATGGATGAAGTTACAGCATGACCTTAACAAGCTCAGGGGAACCAAGGCAAATCCGGTCCGTAGAATGTTTTTAGATCTACCCAAGATACCTGGGGCTACCACTACCATGGAGAGCGAGTACACTTTCAAAGGCTTTCCAAGCCTAGTAGAGCAGTTCGAGAAGCTTACCACTGTGGTCCCGACGGCCCAAGAAAGCCCAAAGCCTGAGTTTGAGCTGACAATGCCGAAAGCCAAAGCCGCAGAATTCCCTTCAGATGATTGGGATGGTCCGAATATGCAGTAGTTATTCGGAGAAGAGGTTCAGGTGCCAGACCTGATTGATTTCGGTTCAGTCAAAGAGATGATAGCAATGATTGAGAAAGGGGAACAGAAACAGCGCAATTCCCGAGTCATGAGGTCCCTGACAGCAATGCCATTGAAGAATTGGGAAACTCTCTCAGGCCCGTCCGCGACCAAGGAGGAAATGATCACAAAGCTTGGATTGGCCCCCCGTCCCCTTGTGTCAACCTATGTAAAAGTCCTCCGAGTCTCTCATTATTGAGTTCGAGTCTCTCGAGTCGTCCGATGGCCTTACGCCTGAAGACTACGAGGTTGTAGCAAACGCTGTATTCCCTTTCGTTCTCAATGAAATGATGAACCTTTCTGAGTATCCCTTGATTGCCACTCTAACTAATGATAAAATAACTAATAACTTAAAAACAGTTAATAATGATTCATTAGAAGCAGACACATTAAATGAACAATATATTAAAGAAATCTTTAAGCAGGTTGTTCGGAAAGAGGAAAATCGAGCCCAAGCTGCCGAAGAGGTTTTGACAAGTGTGAATTTGGGAACTGCGGAAGAGCCTAAAGAGACGCAGATTGGTAGTTTCTTTGAAGGAACTGAAAAATATGCCCTGGTTGAGCTGCTAAGAGAATTCGTGGATGTGTAAAGACATGCCTGGCCCCGACCCTTCCATGATTGAACACCGGATACCGCTCGACCCAGAAGCCAAGTCCTACAAAGTTCTCAATTCAAAGAAAGTAGCCCTCCTCATCAAAGAGAACATCCTATGCAGATACGGGTTGCCAGCAGAAATCATCTCAGATAATGGATCCCACTTTGAAGGGGAATGCGACAGGCTGCTAGCAGAATTCAGAATAACCGTCACAAATCATCTCCCTATAGGCTCCAAACTAACGGAGCTGTCGAGGAAGCAAACAAGACCTTGGAAAACATCATTCGGAAAATGGCCGTCCGAGGCAGAGATTGGCCTGACAAGCTTCATCTTGCTCTCTGGGGATACAGAACATCCGTCAGAACTGCAACCGGAGAAACACCATTTGCTCTTACCTACGGAATGGAAGCCGTGCTCCCAATCGAGCTAGAAATCCCCTCACTCCACGTGCTGTTGGAAAGTCAGATCAATGAGGTCGAATGGCTCCAGAGTCGCCATGATGAATTGACCCTGCTAGATGAACGCTGATTGAGAGCTATGGAGCACATCCGCGCTTACCAAGGAAGAATGGCCAGAGCCTTCGATAAGAAGGTAAAACACCGGGAGATCAGGGAAGGTGACCTCGTTTTGAAAGAGAAGCCCCCAGTCCGCATTAACCCGCTCGGCAAATGGGAACCTGCAGGTCGGGCCATATGTCGTCGTAAAATCTTCTCCGGAGGGGCCATGCAACTTGCGGATCTCGACGGAAATCCTTTTGTACACCCAGTGAATGGCAACAAGCTACGCAGATACTACGCATAAAACACTGAGTCATTACAAAAAAAAAAAAACAAAAACAAACAAAAAAAAAGTGCTAAAAGGGTAATACCCAACTAGGTTGAAAACCCGAAAGGGCGGCCTAGGTAAAAGACAGGGTTGCACCAACAAAAAAAAATTTCAAAAAAAAAGGTGCTAAAAGAGTAATACCCAACTAGGTTGAAAACCCGACAGGGCGGCCTAGGTAAAAGACAGGGTTGCAAAAAAAAAAAAAAAAAAAAAAAAAAAAACAAAAAAAAAACAAATTAACCGGGTCGAACTACGGAGACCTGAGCCCTTTAGTCCAAGGGAACGTAGGCAGCCGGAAACGGTTCGATCTAAAATACAAATAAAAGTCATACTTTGTCATCAATACATTGATCAAGCCATGAAGGCGCCTCGAAAAACTCTAAATCAATTCACATATTCATTACAGTTAAAAAATTTGTAAATAGGGTAAGTCGGGTCGAACCTCAGAGACACGAAATTTAAAGTGTAGGAATTACTGCTAAAACAAAAAGTTTTGTAGATTGAAGTATTTGTTTGGTTTGTTTAAGACTAATTTGTTTGCAAAAATTAAGTAAATTTGATTGTAGAAAATTTCAATATTAAGGAGACTAATTCCCGGAATTGGCTTCACAAGTTATGTTCAAGTTTCACATTTCATCAATCAAAGTACACTTGGGGTTTTGTTCTTACGAAAATATGATTGGGACACTTTGGCGGGTGATTTGCAATCAAGTGTTTCTAACTAATCTACTCCCTTGGCCCGTTCATAGATTAGCTAAAAACCCATTGTAGAGCTTAAGAACATAAAATAAACCACAATTCTTATGAATCTTTTGGCGAGGATTCAACAAATTGTGAAAATCAAGCCAAGACTAATTTCAATTGTAAATTTGGCGGTTCACAATTGAAATTCTAAACAATTCAAGAACAATTATTTGATCAAGACAAAAGTTCTAAAATTTCATTAAAAACAACTTGATTATCCCAAGTAATACTAAGATAAAGATGAACAATAAAACTTAAGACATAAAATGTTACCTCCAATTCCAAGAACTAAAAGGTTTAGCTAGCCATTAGAAAGCAAGAACACCAAGAAATGTCTAAGAAAATATTCTGCAGAAAACTAACTCTAGCTCTAGCTATCTAAAGAAAAATGACAAAACTACTTATATAAGTTCTCTAGAGAAACAATAAAAACAAACTAATTAACTAAATAATAATTGTCTTCTTCTAAAAAACCCCCAGCTGAAATTAAAAGACTTAATTAAAACCCATGATCAGCCACAATTAATACCCATTAGTTAATTCCCATCACTGCTCCATCCGGCTGTTACTGTCTTGAAAACGCCTCGTGGGCGGTCGCCCACAACTCCCCTGGGCGGTCGCCCAGTCCAACAGAAACAATTGTCTTCACCTTTCATGCTTGTGAGCGGTCGCCCAGCTATCCCTGCGCGGTCGCCCACACTGGCAGAAGGATTTTGGCCTCAAACTTGATCTTCAAGAGCGGCCGCCCACACACACGGATGGTTGGGCCCAATTTCCTTTCTCTCCTTCGGCCCAGCTGCAAATTGCCTTTAGCCCAACTCAATATTCACCATTGGCCTGCCACTCCTTGCTTGCATTGGCCCCTTCTTCCATTTGTTAATGCCCATTTGTACTCAGTCCGTCCCACAATTTCCACATCTCATTGTTCCACTTGATTTATTCGCATATTGTTCCCAATTTCCACACTTCAACCACTGAAACTAAAAACACTAAAAACATCCGTTAAACACACAAAACTCAAGGATTAAGCAAATAATAAGTTCGTAAAGTAGTCAATGGATGAGTGTAAAACTCACTCATCAAATACCCCCAAACTTAGACATTTGCTAGTCCTCGAGCAAACACTAAAACAAACTAAACATAAACCAACTAAACAAACAAAAATTAGAAACAAACTGCTCTAACAAATAATTAACTATGTCCCTCCATTCTTGCATTCCCCACAATTGCATAAATTACAAAACACCATCAACCGCAGGATAAAATTTTTCACAATGCAAGTACAAATATATTTCCCATTAATTGTAAAATATTACTTAACCATTATAATTGCACCATAAATCTCTTTATGCATTAACATCTTTCTCTTATTCACAACCATGATCCATATTTATAAAGCTAAGTACACCAACCATCTCTTAGTTTATTGACTTTATTTATCAAACAACAACACCTTTAAGCATAAAACATGAATACTCCCAAGAAACAACTACACCCCCCCCCCAAACTTGATTCTTTTAGCACCTTTTTAAAATCATCTACCGTTCAAGTAGGGAACACTGTAGCAGCGAACTCCATGCCCCTAATACTAAGTAGAGATTTATTTAAATGCTTTGAGAGTTAGCCATTTCAGTATCGAGCTTGCTACGGACCATCACGGCGGTAAAGCTCTTCCTCCATAACGCTACCGCATCCCCGTAATCTGTTAAGCTAGAATAATCCCTAACCGATTAATCTACACGTCCGGAGGTTTCACCGAATACACATTGCATTGCCATTGCTCTCATTTTATTTTAATTTTTTATTTTTTTTTTTTTTTTTTTTTTTTTTTTCTTTTTTTTTTTTTTTTTTTCAAGATCACAAGGGGGGGGTTCCACTCACAACCAAGGAATACTCCTCACCAAACTTGCCTAGTGTTGCTATTTGACACATAAATTCATTAACTTAAAAGATGATGGTGTACTCTAAACTTTATAAAAATTGGATCAAAAATTATCAACAAGGAGCAAACTTTCACAAATGCACAAACTTACAACTAAGAGATTTATGACTCAATTATAACTCTTAAGTAATATAACACAATTAACCAAAAAAATATACCAACTTGCATAAACATATTTACACCCAATTTATCCTTCCTAACGGTCACAATCCATCATATGCAATTAGGGAACACCAAGAATGTTAATGATTATCTACAAAAAAGGACATAGCTAATTATTTTTTTCTTTTCCTTTTTTTTCATCTTTCAAAATTTTTTTTTTTTTTTTTTTTTTTTTTTTTATTTTTCAAAACAAAGCAAATTCTAACTAACATGAAGCATATACAAACAACCAAAGTACCCCACACCCCCAAACTTACAATATGCATTGTCCCTAATGCACAAAATAAAAGAAAGGATAAGGGGTACCTTCAACCACCAACTATCTCCAAAATTGGTCCCAAGGACCCACCGAGCCACTTCCGCTCGAATCAAGCCAAACCGCGTTGCCGCCGTTGCTGCTGACCTGCCGCGGCTGCGCCGCTCCTAAGTACCCCATCCACTCATCTCGCTCCGGGTACGGTATCGTGGCGGTTGGTATGGGATGTGCCGAGGCGGTGGAGGAGGAGGAAGCTCGTGCATCATCTCCTGAACATCTCCGATTGCGCATCCTCCATACGCCGCTCCACATACCGGGCAAAGATAAAACTCCTCGCAGCCATCGACTCCATCCTCCCCAACCGCCGATCCATAGTCTCATGATGCCCCTGAGCCGCTCGACCTCTTCTGATAGAGCATCTACATGGCCTCCCACATAGTAGGCCGCCTCCGTAGGAGTAAACTCATGCTCCTCCATATCTTCATCCTCCTCATTCCCCCTCACTCCCCTAGACGAACCTTCACCCGGCTGTAAGTGAGCATGCCCCTTAACAACCAGGGACCTCTTACTAACAGCTGTACCACTTGACACGATGTCCCTCACAATCCTCAACCGCGGAAAACTCACCCCCCTCCTCTCTATCATTCCAGATATCAACAACGGAAAATTAAAAGTGCATCGCCCGATAGTCCTAATGGTGTTCACTATCTCCCTTGACATTGCCCGTCCCGTATTGAACCTTTGACCGGTCAACACCATATTCATTAACAATGCTCTCCTCCAATGCACATCATTGTAGTGCGAAGTGGGCATTATGCGCTCACAAATAAAGCGGTGCAGAGCCCGCATTCTCAAATCCATGTCTCGCGCCTTTTCACATTCCCATTCCGCAACAATGTTACATCAATATTAACAAAATACGGCTCCAACATATACGGAGGTTACCCGCCACATTCGATTCCATGATCTGTGCATTAGAGTGATAATCACACACAACAGCTATGCCATTCCATAATAGGTATTGATATCTTCAAAGATTATAGTACACATTATTTCCTCTCACCCAACCAAACTTCCTCACTTGCCCTTCCTCAAACGCATTGGCATAAAATTCCCTCACCAACACTTTTGACCCTGTATTTGAAGGACGTCTCGCCAAGTTGCCCCAAATGCATAATTTGCAAAAATGCCATCCAACTCAAGTTCCGCGGGTTAAATTCATTTTCCACAGCAAATCCTTTGGTTGAGTATTTTTCAAAAAATGACTGCGCTTTAGCACTCACAAACCTTGTTTCATCAAACTCAACCTCCGGTTCCGGGACAGGGGCATTTCTCCTTCTAGACATTTTTAAATAAAAACCCACAAATTTCCACACTAGGCACTAAGAAAATGGAATTAAAAACCTTACTTGCCCTGAAAAATTCGCCGGAAAAGTCACCGGAATCTCGCCGGAATTCCGCCGGAAAAGATGAAGATGAACTTGGAAGGAGACTCCTTCTTTGAACAATCTGATTTCCACACCAACCCTTTCACCTTTGTGCTTCAAAAACAAATCTTTTGCAACCTTTCCAACCTTGCAACCTTTTCAAAATCACTCCAAGGTTCTTGCTCAACAATGGTGATTTGGGTAGAATCTTGGTTAAAGAGGGTTGGGTATGGTGGGGGAAGAGAAATTAGGGAAGATATTTGGAAGATTTTAGTGATTTGGGAAAGGATTTTTAGAGAGATGAAGAGGGAGGGACGGAGGTTTTAGAGAGAGGAAGAGGGAGTAATTGGTGTGTTTAATGAGAGAGAGGAAAATAAGGGACGGTTGGGTTAGGGATTCAAAATTTGAAACGCCAGATTTCACTTGTGGGCGGTCGCTCACCTGACCCTGGGCGGTCGCCCAGTTGTCCAGTAACTTCAACCCTTTGGGCATTTCCAATGTGGGCGGTCGCCCACTCCTACCTGGGCGGTCGCCCACCAGACAAAGAAGTTCTATCTTTTTGTTCCACCAGCCTGGGCGGTCGCACACACCATCCTGGGCGGTCGCCCACATGCACAGTAGCATCACATTCTTTACAAGCCAAACCTGGGCGGTCGCCCTCAACACCATGGGCGGTCGCCCACATGTCCAGTGGAATTTTTCCTGGCCAACTCCCTGCACAACACCAAGCAAGCAAACACCAAGCATAATATCCATTGATATATTACAATTCGACCCATATTTTGACCGCACTTTCGCTGCCTACGTCCCTATTGATGTGGGCGGACTACCCAACAACAATAGGCTCAGGTCACCGTAGTTCGACACGTTCCCGAAATACAAAAAAAAAAAAAAAAAAAAAAAAAAACAAAGCTCTTTTTTTTTTTTTTAGAAGAAAAGCAACCCATAAAATGAAAAATAAAATGAAAACTAAAACTCTCCACCCCCAAACTTAATGATTACTTTGTCCTCAAAGTGATGAAAACAAAGAAAAAAATTAAATTTAAGGGTATTACAATACACTACTTACCTTGGGTTGCCTCCCAAGCAGCGCTTTTGTTTAACGTCGTTAGCTCGACGGAATGACTTTCTCAACGCCTACGGATCCTTCAACTCGATCCATTCCACATTCCTTGATCCCGAAACTCCATCCAAATACAGCTTCACTCTTTGTCCATTGACCTTGAACCTATTCTTCGTAACCGGATTCACCAACTCCACGGCCCCATGAGAATATACGTTCACTACTTCAAACGGACCACTCCAACGAGAACGTAACTTTCCCGGGAAAAGCTTCAATCTTGAATTGAACAACAATACCTTGCTTCCCGGGATAAGTTCCTTGTGCAAAATCTTTTTGCCATGGTACCTTTTTGTTCTTTCCTTGTACAACCGGGAGTTCTCATATGCCTCCAACCGATGCTCTTCAAGCTCATTCAAATGAAGTAACCTTTGCTCACCGGCTAGTTGCAAATCCATATTCAACTCCTTGATTGCCCAAAATGCTTTATGCTCAATCTCCACCGGCAAATGACAAGCTTTCCCAAAGACTAGCCGGTAAGGACTCATTCCAATTGGCGTTTTATAGGCGGTACGGTACGCCCACAATGCATCATTTAACCTCAAGGCCCAATCCTTCCTGTTTGGCTTCACCGTCTTTTCAAGAATGGCCTTTATTTGCTTGTTACTCACTTCCACTTGCCCGGAAGTTTGGGGATGATACGCGGTTGCAACCTTGTGATTCACCCCATACTTCTTCATGAGTGCTCCAAAAATTTTGTTGCAAAAGTGAGAACCACCATCACTTATAATCGCCCTTGGAACGCCAAACCTACTAAAAATCACATCTTTGACAAACTTGACAACAACATTAGCATCGTTAGTCCGGGTAGGAATTGCTTCCACCCACTTTGACACATAATCTACCGACACTAAAATGTACTCAAACCCACACGAAACAACAAAAGGACCCATAAAATCAATGCCCCATACGTCAAACAAATCCACAACCAAGTTATTCGTGAGAGGCATTTCATCCCGCTTACCAATGTTACTCTGGTTCTTTGGCACTGTCACAACTTTTACTAAAAATGTATGCATCTTTAAAAAGACTTGGCCAAAAGAAACCCGATTGTAACACTTTTTGAGCGGTTTTCTTTCCACTAAAATGACCTCCACAATGCAATTCATGACAAAAAGAAAGAACATTTTGTTGCTCATTTTCATGAATGCATCTACGAATAACCATATCGGGACCATGTTTAAACAAATATGGGTCATCCCAATAATATTGCTTAACCATTGACAAAAATCTTTTCCTCTCTTGACTTGAAAACTGGATTTAGAACCCCGTAGCCAAAAAATTTACAATGTCGGCATACCAAGGTTCACAATCCTTAACACCAAATAATCAAGCTCATCGGGAAATTTTCATTCAAAGGAATTTCACTCACACACCCCTTTTCAAGTCTAGACAAGTGATCCGCCACAACATTCTCACAACCCTTTTTGTCTTTGATGGAAATGTCAAATTCTTGTAAAAGTAACATCCATCTTAACAATCGGGGTTTGGCATCTTGTTTGGACAACAAATAACGTAATGCAAAGATGGTCCGAATAAATAATCACTTTAGATCCAAGCAAGTAAGAACGGAATTTTTCCAAAGCAAATACCACCGCCAAGAATTCCTTCTCGGTTGTAGTATAGTTCAATTGAGCATCATTCAACATTCTACTTGCATATTGGATCACATGTGACTTTTTATCGATTTTCGTCCCAAAACCGCACCCACCGCAAAATCGGATGCATCACACATTATCTCAAAAGGTTGAGTCCAATCCGGACCCACAAGAATAGGGGTCAAGTCAATTTCTCCTTCAACAAATTAAAAAGAATTGAGACATTCTTGGTCAAAGACAAATTCCGTATCTTTAGCAAGCAAGTTTGTTAACGGCTTACAAATTTTAGAAAAATCTTTTATAAAACGCCGATAAAAACCCGCATGACCAAGAAAGCTACGAATTCCCTTAACATTTGTTGGCGGAGGCAATTTAGAAATTATCTCAATTTTTGCCTTGTCCACTTCAATCCCTTTTCTTGACACCAAATGACCCAACACAATTCCATGCTTAACCATAAAATGACTTTTTTCCCAACTTAAAGTTAAATTGGTATCACAACATCTTTTAAGAACCAAAGTCAAATTATCTAAGCATGCTTCAAACGAATTACCATATAACGAAAATCATCCATAAATACCTCAACAAACCTACCAATCATCTCGGAAAAGATCGACATCATGCACCTTTGGAATGTAGCGGGAGCATTGCATAAACCGAAGGCATCCTCCGATATGCAAATGTTCCAAAAGGGCATGTAAATGTGGTCTTTTCCCGATCTTCCTGAGCAATGGGAATCGATTATAGCACGAAAAACCATCCAAGAAACAATAATACTCTTGACCACTAGCCTCTCTAGAATTTGGTCAATAAATGGCAAAGGAAAGTGATCCTTTCTAGTCGCCGCATTAAGCTTTCGTAATCGATAACCATGCGTTGACCGGTGACCATTCTAGTAGGCAAAAGCTCATTATCCTCATTCTTAACAACAGTAATTCCGGATTTTTTAGCAACCACATGCACAGGACTTACCCACTTACTATCGGAAATAGGATAGATAATACCCGCATCCAACAGTTTCAAGACTTCCTTTCTTACCGCTTCAAGCATGTGCGGATTCATCCTCCTTTGATTCTGACGGACTGGCTTGGCATCATCCTCCATATGAATTTTGTGCATACACATGGTTGGGCTTATTCCTTTTATGTCCGTAATGCTCCAACCAAGCGCGGACTTGTGTCGCCTCAACACATCCAACAACTTTCTTTCCTGCAATTCTGTTAAGTCCGAAGCAATAATAACAGGCAAAGAATCATTTGCACCAAGAAAAGCATACTTTAAGCTAGATGGAAGCTGTTTAAGATCCAATTCGGGAGGAGAGACAATAGATGGCAAATGCTTAGGATTAAAATTACCTAAAGATTCTAAAGGAACCTTTTCAGTAATTTCCTCCATAACATCCATCTCCGCAAGAATGGCCCTCACCTCATTTTGATCAAAAACACCTTCCATAACTAACTCATCCCCAAACTCAGAAACAAGAGAGCCCTCAACATCATGCTCAAATAACACAGAATTTTCAAAGAACATCACAAAATAAACACTCATTAACCTCATATGGCTTTTTCATGGAATCAAAGATAGAAAAATTGACAATTTCATCCATGACAGTCAAAGACAAACTTCCATCTTTCACATTAATCACCGCATCCGCGGTAGCCATAAAAGGTCTCCCCAACAAAATAGGGACCTCATTCACATCTTTAGAATCTCTTTCCATATCAAGAACCACAAAATCAACCGGGATAATTAATTTATCAACTTGCACTAAAACATCTTCTACTATTTCCTTTGGATATTTGACCGAACGGTCCGCAAGTTGCAAGGTCATAGTAGTAGGTTTTAGTTCACCCAACCCAAGCTCCACAAACAAAGAATAAGGCAACAAGTTAATGCTAGCTCCTAAATCCAACATTGCCCTTACTTTCTTAGAGTCCCCCAAAGAAATCATCACATTAAAACTACCGGGGTCTTTAAGCTTAGGAGGCAAATTCTTTTCAAAAACAGCACTAACTTGGTCCGAAACCACAATTTTTTCGTTCGGGGCATACTTTCTTTTATTTGTGCTCAATTCCTTGAAAAATTTAGCATATGAAGGAATATTTTTAATTACATTGAGCAAAGGCAAATTTACATTCACCTTAGAAAGCATGTCATACAACTCTTTAAATTGTGTTTCGACCTTATTCTTGACCAATCTCCCGGGAAAAGGAACAGGAGGCACATAAGGCTTAAGAGGTGGAGTTGGAAGTTTCTCCTCGGGAGTCACTTCAACTCGTTCCTCAACCACCACTTCACTCTCATGCATTTTGTTATTATCTATAGGAGAAGGAGAAGAGTGTACCTCCTGAAGAGTCTTACCACTCCTCGTGGTGACGGCCTTTGCTTGTTCCGGTTGACTCGGTAGTGTACCCGGATTGTGCTTTTGAAGTGCCTCGGCAATTTGACCCATCTGATTTTCGAGCTTCTTCAGGGAAGCTTCTTGGTTCCCCATTCGTTGGTCCATGATCACTTGATTCTGTTGGGCGGCTTGAATGAATTTCTGCAATGTTTCCTCCACACTTGGCCTTGCGTGCCCTTGTTCTTCTTATTTGTTGCATTTGTGGTTGATATTGTTGCGAAATTGACCCCGCTCGATTTCCTCCCCAAGAGAAATTGGGATGATTCCGCCAACCCGGATTGTAAGAGTTGGAAAACGGATCATTCCTCACTCTTGGTTGAAAAGTGTTCATTGCATTTGCTTGCTCAAGAAATTCCGGGAATTGGTCTCTCAATGGGCATCCCATAATATCATGGGAGTTCACGTTACAAATTACACAACTCGTGCCCGAACTTCCCTCTCCTTGATTTCGCCCCCTTGGTTTTTGACCTTGACTTTGAGCCGTCATCATTCCCATGAAATTCTTCATTTGAGTAGTCAATGCCGAAACTTGTTGCGCTAGAACATCATTGGACTCAACTTCATAGACACCTTTTCTTCCTCCTCTCACACTTTTCTGCTGCGAATTCATGCCAAGTCTCTCATATAAGGCTCTTGTTTCATCCGCAGTTTTCTCACCCATAGCACCCCCGGCTGCATTATCCACTTGGCCTTGACCTTGTTGAGTCAACCCATCATAGAAGGCCTGATTTAAGAGGGCTAAAGGAAACCCATGATGAGGACATTGGACTAGCAACATCTTGAATCGATCCCAAGCTTCATGAAAAGCTTCACCCGGCTCTTGATTGAAAGACATTATCTTGGACCTCAAGTCGGACGTCTTTTGATGGGAGTAAAACTTTGCCATGAACTTGTTGTAGACTTCCGTCCAAGTGTTAAGAGAGGCCGGAGCAAGTGCCATAAACCATGTCTTGGCAGCATCCTTCAACGTGTAAGCAAAGCACCTCATTCTCAACTGCTCTTCGGTTAGTTGCCCCAATGGAAAGCCTTGCACGGTGCTATAGAACTCTCTCATGAAGGTAATTGGGTCTTCCGATGCCATCCCATGAAATGAAGGGAGCATGTTGAAATGGAGGTTCTTCAACTCATAACTCCTTGCTGCTTGTGGGAGTACAATGCATGATGGCGATGGCTCAATTACCGGACGTGCAAAATCACCCATCATTTGTGGTTCCGCCATTTTCACTTCTTCTTCGTAATCGGAAATCTCGGACTGTTGAGTGTAAACCGAATCACTTTCCGAATCACTTGGTTCCGGGTGCTTCCTCTTGTTGACGCGATGAATGTTGTGGTCAATTGGTAACAAATCGGGTTGTAGTGACCTACGACCAAACATTCAAATCTGCGACACCAAGTTAAAACACTAAACAAAGAAAAAAATATATATATACACAAAATATTATTCACAATAGCAAATAATTAAAACAACTTTAAATTTCACGTCCCCGGCAACGGCGCCAAATTTTGACGAACGTCGAAAACGTCAAAAAATAAAATTCCAACTCAACTATCTACAATTGATTTGTAAATAGGGTAAGTCGGGTCGAACCTCAGAGACACGAAATTTAAAGTGTAGGAATTACTGCTAAAACAAAAAGTTTTGTAGATTGAAGTATTTGTTTGGTTTGTTTAAGACTAATTTGTTTGCAAAAATTAAGTAAATTTGATTGTAGAAAATTTCAATATTAAGGAGACTAATTCCCGGAATTGGCTTCACAAGTTATGTTCAAGTTTCACATTTCATCAATCAAAGTACACTTGGGGTTTTGTTCTTACGAAAATATGATTGGGACACTTTGGCGGGTGATTTGCAATCAAGTGTTTCTAACTAATCTACTCCCTTGGCCCGTTCATAGATTAGCTAAAAACCCATTGTAGAGCTTAAGAACATAAAATAAACCACAATTCTTATGAATCTTTTGGCGAGGATTCAACAAATTGTGAAAATCAAGCCAAGACTAATTTCAATTGTAAATTTGGCGGTTCACAATTGAAATTCTAAACAATTCAAGAACAATTATTTGATCAAGACAAAAGTTCTAAAATTTCATTAAAAACAACTTGATTATCCCAAGTAATACTAAGATAAAGATGAACAATAAAACTTAAGACATAAAATGTTACCTCCAATTCCAAGAACTAAAAGGTTTAGCTAGCCATTAGAAAGCAAGAACACCAAGAAATGTCTAAGAAAATATTCCGTTAAAACTAACTCTAGCTCTAGCTATCTAAAGAAAAATGACAAAACTACTTATATAAGTTCTCTAGAGAAACAATAAAAACAAACTAATTAACTAAATAATAATTGTCTTCTTCTAAAAAACCCCCAGCTGAAATTAAAAGACTTAATTAAAACCCATGATCAGCCACAATTAATACCCATTAGTTAATTCCCATCACTGCTCCATCCGGCTGTTACTGTCTTGAAAACGCCTCGTGGGCGGTCGCCCACAACTCCCCTGGGCGGTCGCCCAGTCCAACAGAAACAATTGTCTTCACCTTTCATGCTTGTGAGCGGTCGCCCAGCTATCCCTGCGCGGTCGCCCACACTGGCAGAAGGATTTTGGCCTCAAACTTGATCTTCAAGAGCGGCCGCCCACACACACGGATGGTTGGGCCCAATTTCCTTTCTCTCCTTCGGCCCAGCTGCAAATTGCCTTTAGCCCAACTCAATATTCACCATTGGCCTGCCACTCCTTGCTTGCATTGGCCCCTTCTTCCATTTGTTAATGCCCATTTGTACTCAGTCCGTCCCACAATTTCCACATCTCATTGTTCCACTTGATTTATTCGCATATTGTTCCCAATTTCCACACTTCAACCACTGAAACTAAAAACACTAAAAACATCCGTTAAACACACAAAACTCAAGGATTAAGCAAATAATAAGTTCGTAAAGTAGTCAATGGATGAGTGTAAAACTCACTCATCAGCGGCCTAGGTAAAAGACAGGGTTGCACCAACAAAAAAAAATTTCAAAAAAAAAGGTGCTAAAAGAGTAATACCCAACTAGGTTGAAAACCCGACAGGGCGGCCTAGGTAAAAGACAGGGTTGCAAAAAAAAAAAAAAAAAAAAAATAAAAAACCAAAAACAAAAAAAAACAAATTAATCGGGTCGAACTACTTGAGACCCGAGCCCTTTAGTCCAAGTGGAACGTAGGCAAATTTGAAACGGTTCGATCTAAAATACAAATAAAAGTCATACTTTGTCATCAATACATTGATCAAGCCATGAAGGCGCCTCGAAAAACTCTAAAGCAATTCACATATTCATTACAGTTAAAAAATTTTTGATGAGTCTAAGCTCGGTTCACTCCTACGACTTACAACCTGCTAAAAGAAACTAAGATACGTAATAACTAATGTGTCTGCTACGACAAGAAAAGGATACTCAGAAACCTCAAGGTCACTCCAAGCCACTTGTACTGGCTTCTCCTCTCTTCTTTCCTCCTCTTCGGGTCTTCTTCCGCTGCACAGGGAAAATGTCAGTCTTCCTCCTACCAAGCTCTGGTGTAGGGACAAGATCTATCAAACCAACGTCTGTCAGGGCCTTAGTTTTCTCAGTTTGCATTTATTTTAACTAAAGAAACACACACACACACACAAATGGTTTTAAATTAGGAAGACTCGTTTTACGAGGCATTCCGGGTGAACCCTAACGTTCTTTCCGGAGTGTAACGTGACCTCCGAACTCAAATCTCTCATTTTGGGCATTTTTCAAAGTTTTGGCCCTTAAAATAAAAATGGCGTGGCGACTCCCGTTTTCGATGATTTTCAAAAGAAAAATCGCGGTGGCACATCATCACAGGGGTGGGTAGGGTTTGGGGGTATGTTGGTCAAAAAAAAAATTTTTTTTTCCATTGCCAAAGGAATTCAACATTCCATCAATTTTATGATGGAATGTTAAATTCCTTTATTTGATGGAATTCAACATTTCAAGGGAAAGGAAATTTTAAAAAGAATGAACCAAACATGGGAATGAAATTGAAAAGAGGAAATTTTCCATTCCATTCCACCACTTTCCTTTCCTATGAACCAAACGCCCACTAAGGACTTCACAGTAGTTCTCCTAAAGTATGGGGGTGTAATCGCATTTCCAAAAACTGTCATAGGAATAAGTTTTTCTTTCCCATTTCCCCTCCTGCAAGCCCCAATCCCTCATTCTTCTTCATTTTCAGTCGACATTCTTGACATTCTTGAACTGAAACGAAACTTGCAAGAAAATTGTAGTAGAAAATCAAAGGGTTAACTGATTGATAATATGTTGAAGCTCTGGAAATGGTATCAAAATTGTTTGGCTGTTCATCCGGTTAAAACCCAGGTCATTAGTTCCGGTTTGATTTGGGGTTTTGGTGATATTACTGCTCAAACTGTTACTCATTTTACCGCCAAGAATCACCAATTTACTGTAAGTTTTCTTTAAGAAAATTGAAATTCAATGTATATAGCTACTGTTTTTGTGTTTCTGAAGTACCCCCTTTCTTGTTTGGGTGATTCCTGGGTTTCTTGTTATGTTTCAATTTGGGGGGAAATTGGAATTTGATTATTTTAATCTTCGTTTCCTGTATTTTTTTTTTCCATTTATGTGCCATAATGGGGTTTTGCTTATTGTTGTTGGTTTGAATCCTCAAGCAATGGAACCTTCCCATAGACTCTTAGGCAGTTGGTTTGATTCTTCTAGTTTTATGGGAAAGAAAGAAAATGATATTGTCAGATACATTATTAGTCTGTGCCTTCTTTTTTGTTATGTTTTGAAAAAAAAAATTGAATCGGAGAGGAATCATGACTAGACAATGTAACAATGGTATGTTTGCTGCGGTTTCTTAACTTGCTGGTCGGCTGCATTTGTTGATAAATAAATGATTAAGTTCCGCCCCATCTTTAACAATCAATGTAACAATGGTATGTTTCCTGTGGAAAACATCCTCCATTATATATGTTGGCTAGGGTTTATATTGTTACACTATAAGAAACTACTACCGTATCTGTTAAAGCACATTGTTGGGTACATGGCTTGTACTTTTTCATAAATTGAGAGTGTGAAAGCTTGAATGTAACACTTGTTTGAACTTTTTTTAGTAGTTCTCTCATCAGAACCACAACATGACCACCATTATGTATAGAGAACCTTATTTAACCCCCTCTATCACAAGGGTATTTGTAAACTTATACTCACCGTCCCGAAATGATCTTCCTACTTTTTTCGTTGTTAATACGAAGGTATTTTGAGCTATACTTTTAGCCTAATTTAATTATCCTAATGAATATCTAAAATTGTTCTTAGTAGTATTTATAATGGTGTATCAATAACAAGTCTTAAATTTTCATTAGGATAATGAAATTACTCTTATTGCTCAAAATATCTTCGTTGTGACAACAAAAAAAGTGGAAAGATTATTTCGGGACGGAGGGAGTAGTTAAAGTAACTCTAATTAGTTAATATGTAATTTGACCTCATGAGTTTCACTCAATAACAACTTTACGGATCACAAATCAATCATCTGGAACTATGATGGATTTCTATGCATGTGCTGCTAATTGTGTCCTTATTAAAGTCAAGCGGTTCACTGCTAATGAATGTTTATATTTCCTTCATCTCAACAGGATGAAGATAAAAAACTAAATATCAAATGGAGACGTGTAGCTACAACTAGTCTATTTGGACTTGCATTTGTTGGACCAGTTGGCCACTTCTGGTTAGTATTTCTTGCGGACTTTCAGAGAGGAACTTTTTTAAGTGCTCATATTGTAGGTATACTCCGTATTATTTACAGCTCCTTACCCTTGGAAGTTTAGTTACTGAATATTCCCTGACCCCATGGGTTGGGAAAATTGGCAAAGATTTTAAGGTACCCTAGGCAAAGATCTATAGGTCTTTGGTTATGTTCCTGGTATTAACAGGTCAGACTTTCCTGTTAACAAAAACCATGGGAAAATGAGGAAGAAAGAAACATAGTAATTCTAGAGGTGGCGAACTTTTAAGCCCTCCGTCCCAATATAAGAGTAACATTTCCAAACCCGCATATTTTGAAAATGGACTAAATTCTCTTAATTTCCCCTTAAAACACTTGCTTAACTCTAGGAGGTAGTATTTGAATTCAGAATAATGGGAAATAAAAGAAATTTTTACTTATCAAAAGTAAAATAAAACATAAGTATAGGCTGGAAATAAAGGTTGGTTAAATCAGTTTGTTGTAAAAATAAGCTTCCTAAAAAGTAAATGCTACTCTTCAATGGGATGGCTTGAAAAGGAATACACACCTCTTCAACTGGGATGTAGTGAGTACTTACAATTAGATCGCTTTGGGAAATATCATGTGGAAGTTAGATCCATTAAAGTAGTCATTTCTTAGATTTTTTAAACCTTTGTTCTATTTAACTCTTGGAGCTTGTTTGTTAGCCAGATAAGGATAAGCATGATATTTATCCTAGTACTAGTAATCCACTTTTTATCATACCTCAAGATTAATAATCACGTGTCTTGTATTTAGTAGCACTAGAAATAGGATTTTTTAATCATGTTCTTATCATAGTTTGTATCTGTTAGCCAAAGGATATCACACAATCTTAAATTGTCCTTCTAAAAATACCCACATAATACAATTATCTACCGTGATCACCCTTCTAATTTATCCGAAAGCGTAAGAACGTACCAACCAACCCTCTTGGGTATTATTTACCCTATCCGTCCTATTATCATGCCTACCAAACGGCCTCTTGGAGTACCAATTTCTGTCTGGTTGTCTTGTTAACAACACATTATTAAAAACTCAGTACAAGCACTGTTGGATTTCCCATAATTTTAGACATTTACATAGGCTTTTGATGTTTTTTGTGGTTGACTTGATGCCACAGATGAATTCCAATTTTAGGCAGTGTTCATTCTCGGTCTCACAAAAATAATTTTACACTACTAAACTGTGGGATTTCTTTCTTTTGGAAGGAGTATTTCTTGTTAGAAGGCTTGTTTTGGTAATGATAAAAGAAGATCAACTAATAGTGAAACAAGAAACAAATGAACTTGAAGATTTTGTCTGTGTTTACACGAGTTTAGTATTATGAATAGGTGAGAACAGTTTATAATTGATTTGGCGAAAATCAGTGCCTCATCGATGGTGTATGTTAATCTTTTTTCGTCACCATATGACGGTCTTGCTGATTTCTAGTAATATTGGAAGTTATATTTAATATTTGTGTCCAAAATTGAACTCTTTTTTCCTTCTTTCTGGCTCCCTGGCTGTCAACACTTCTCTTGGAAGCATGCTTGCTTAAGAAGTACATCCTGTTGATTTAGAATGATGAGGAGGCTTCTTGTTGTACTCCTTTATAAGTCTAGATGAGCAAATATAGATGATATTCAACTAGAAATTTCCTCCCATCAAACCTTAATATATGTGCTGCTTAGGTGGAGTTCCGAAGAAATATGTATGAAGCGACATAATAAAGAAGTAGGTGAAATTTTGAAAACTCTTCACTGTCTAATACCATCTCTAAGCAGCTCTTTACTGCTTTCATCATACATGCTATTTTTCTGGTTTGTTGGTTTTCCTGGTTCTGATATTCTTATTCTGTTGGGAGACTTTGTTTGGTTGACTCTGCATGCAAGTGTGAGATTAAAACTTGTTGTTTGATGATGATGAATGATTTAGTAATTTCTCCAAAAAAGGGACATTCATTTTGGGACAATTTTTTTTTTTCGGAAAATCATTAGGTATATACTTTCTAGGCATTAGGTAGTCTGACCCTTGATAAAATCATGATTTTGAGGGGATAATATTACATGTTCTCAATTTATTAGGGTGACAATTTCCAAAATTAAAAGTGAGCAACTGCCCCCTTTACCCTCAATGCAACTCCGCCTTTGGTTGGAGCAGATGAATTATATGTCATATTAGGACTCATGTTTTAATAGCATAGTTCGACTGTGCTTGCCCAATTCCATTTATCAAAACGGGCAATAATATTGATGACTTTGTTGAGAACTTCAATGAGAAGAAGTACTCCCTACGTCCCTTTTAATGTTTAAAAATGGGTTGGTTACAAGAATTAAGGAAAAGGTAAAAAAATGTGATATATATGGCGCGAGCGTAGGTAGTTGGGTAGGAGAGAGAAAGTGAGGTTGAGAATAGTTATATAACGTCTCCTCCAAACTGGAAATGGCTTCTCCATTTTTTTTCCATGAGTTCTTTTCTTCCCTCCCCCCCCCCCTCTCTCTCTATTCTCTTTTTTCAGTCTTGAAAATTTGTGTGTCTTTGAATTTATTGTCATAGTATTTGGTTCTTAATCTATTTCTCATTGGGTTTCATAGAATCTAATTATTTAAATTCATATCTAATTGTTTCTTTAACATTTTGCCTATTTGGTTAAAATTTCACTTAATTCAGCGTACACCCCCACCCTAAAGTTTGCAGTACTATTGAGAGTTCATCATTCTGTTTCAGTGGCTAGTGAGATAAGACGGGGATCATCCAAAGTACTGGGTACTCGAGAAGTGATGGAAGATGACGTTATTGTTCGCTCTGACGTTCTTTCGGGGTTCTACTTTGTCACGGATTTAATGGCCATACATTCAGACAATTGACTTCTCTCCCATCTTTCAATCACACTATGTTGTATATTTTTATAGTACCGATCAATTTCATACTGTCACCATGCCATTGACACGGGTAAGAGAGTACTAGTGTGTAAACAAACGACCACTAAGTGGGTCATTGCTATTAATATAACAAGTGAGTTTTATAATTTAAAATATACTGTATTAAAAAGTTGTCATATTAAAATTTGTAATTTTGAGTGGGGCATTAAAAATGATTTTTTTTTTTTTTGATTAAAATGAGACGGAGAGAGTAGTTTGTGGGGGTGCTAAGAAAAATAAATAAAAATAAAAAAAAAATTGAAAAAATCGAAGCAGAAAGAAGAACCAACCAAATAGGTTATTGGTGAAAGACGATTCACAAAAATTAAAAAAAACTAGTATGCCACCCGTGCGTTTAACGCACGGTCAAAAACTTTGACAAATAAAATGAACTAACTTAATAAAATAAAATATAGCTATTTTGATTGAATATAACATAAATATAAATTTAATATTGAAAAAGGGTACAATAAATTGAAAATGATATGAATTTAAAAATATAATTAATAAAATATAGCCATTATGTGCCATTTAAGGTATCTACTACTTCCCATCTTCATCCATGAAGGGATAACAAAAATATTATAACAAATCCCATTCCATCTTCACCAAACGCACTTTATGAGCCCTTTAAGGTGTCTACTTCCCATCTTCATATATAGAGGGATAACAAAAAGAAATTCAGCATTTTACCTCTGCATTTTCCCTTTTGAGTCACATCTACCTTATTAATTTCAATGTTACACTGCAGAAGTAATATCAAGGGGACATCTTACCATTCAAATGGAGAAACTGTTGCACAATTTAGAAACATATATTGCCCACTCTTATATTTAAATCCCTGAGGCTTTGACATGTGAAGCGCCAACACGTTTCCAGGATAAACATCAACCTTCAAGTATCAACATGAAGTTCAAGGAAACTCTCTTGATTTATTCTCAATACATATGGCTATAACCTACAATAAATAGGACCACAAATTAGTCAATCTTATCATCTTCAAATATTGGAACCAATTCATGAAATTTCCAAAAAATGTCAGTCTCCGATTGAAATTCGGGAGCTTAATTGGGCAGCGGCGGTGGGGCTTCTGAAGTGGGTTCTTCTTTGGAAACGTCGGTTAATTTGGAAGTGAAATGGAGTTTTGGGTGGTAGTGAAGAGAGAATGTGATTGATTAGGCTTTGAGGTGGAGGGAGGAGGTGGCGGTGGCGGTGGCGGGAGAGAATGTGAGATGATGGTGGGTTCTTGGTTTGGTGGCAGAAAGGTGAAATTTGAAGGTGGTTCTTGTAGCTGCTGGTGAAGAAGCCATTTGTGGGGGAGGTTTTTCTTCACATAGTAGAAGGGAGAATGGCGCATGTGGAATATAAAAGGACTATTACAGCTTGCGGAGGTTTCGAGGAAGAGTTATTTGATTGGGGAGAGAAATTAAGCGGCTTATACCGTAAGCTATAAATAAGGGAAATTTGGGAATTTAAAAGTGGGAAAAAATGAGCGGGAAAACACAGTTTCATATGCACTTGCCTTTTTATATAGTTATAGATAAATAAATCGGCTCAATTTCAGTTTGTTGCATCCACACCGTTTTTGAAAATCAAACTGAAACGATTTACTCAAACACAAAATCTGGGGAGAAACGCGTTTCTCCGTCGCGTATGGAGAAAATGGGCAACGTTTGTCGCGCGACATACTTAGCCACTACAACTGGATATCACTTTCATCAGTTTCTGGATATCCAGAACATTGAATATGGATATCCAGAAGCTTTGGAAAGGATATCCAGAAAAAATATTTGGTTTCTGGATATGGACTACCTAATGCCTAGAAAGTATGATATTATCCCCTCATACATGCTATTTTTCTGGTTTGTTGGTTTTCCTGGTTCTGATATTCTTATTCTGTTGGGAGACTTTGTTTGGTTGACTCTGCATGCAAGTGTGAGATTAAAACTTGTTGTTTGATGATGATGAATGATTTAGTAATTTCTCCAAAAAAGGGACATTCATTTTGGGACAATTTTTTTTTTTTCGGAAAATAGACATTCTTTTTGGGACGGAGGGAGTAATTATCTTTTATTGCAGGTACGAAGGTTTGGATCGACTTCTAAGATCGAGACTTCATTTCCAACCCAAATCCCTCCGGTTTGTGGCAACTAAAGTAGCACTTGACGGGATAATCTTTGGGCCCTTAGATTTATTCGTCTTCTTCACGTACATGGGTTACGCATCAGGAAAGAACACTCAACAAGTCAGGGAAGATGTGAAGCGGGATTTTATCCCTGCCCTAATACTAGAAGGAGGCATATGGCCAATTGTTCAGGTAGCCAACTTTCGATACATACCAGTCAGGTACCAGCTTCTCTACGTCAACTTCTTCTGCCTTTTGGATAGCGCTTTCCTTAGTTGGCTTGAACAGCAAGAAGATGCTGCCTGGAAACATTGGTTGAAATCATTTTTGGCTTTAAAAGAAAAGGAAGACGGAGATCAATAATTGCTTTATTTTTTGGCGAGACCTTGATGATGATCTATATATATAGAGTATTCATGTTTGAAAAGTTTTGGCATCCCTGTTGTCATCTCATTTTTCAAGTGAGCGAAACGGCATATTTGAATTTTGAAGATTTTTCTTCTGGTTTTAAGGAATTAGAAAGAGAATAGAAGTGGCAGTTTTAAGCTGCAGTGTTATATGTTATCTGTTTCGAGTTACATTTAATACGTGGATGTAATCAATAATTTGTAGGCTTTTTCTCGTCAAAGGTTTTTACTTGTTGGTTTTGCCTTGAGTTTGAATTTGTTTGTTTGCCTTGATATTACTCCCTCCGTCCCAAAATGATCTTTTCACCATTTTTTTTTATTATTACGAAGGCCCTTTGAGCAATACAGGTTCGTCCAAAAAAATCTTAACTATAAGGTTGTACAATATATTGTTTTAATGATGCTCGTTAAGTTTTTTCATCAATTTCCGTTAAAAATTAATTTTAGGTCATTTTTTTCATTGAATTGCTAACATAAGCCAGAAGGTAATATTAAGAATCGGGTTACAAAAAATGAAATGTTGAAAACCAAAGTACAAAAACGTATAAATGTTGGATAACTAAATTACAATTTATCCTAAATACTTGAAAACAGACGACATCCGTTGTTGAACAACTAGCTGGGTAACATTTGCGCCCAAGGGCAAACTACTAACTTCTTGGCTGGCAGCTGAGATTTGGACTGAATCCTCTGACATTGCCGGAAAATAGGCGGCAAACTATGAAACTCCAGCCACCTTCATATCTTTAACCACCATTTCCATTTTCTCATATAAACCCGCTCTTCTAAAACCAGCAATCAACAAATCATAAGTAGATCTACGAAGCGTATAAGAATCTTTTATGCATTCCAAAAATATTTCCAGCCTATCATGAGCTGCTCGCCTAAAATAAGACGAAATTACCTTGTCAACATCGTCAGCACATCTGAATACCATCCCTTGTCTCAACATCCTCCCAACAATATATTCCACATCGTCCAATCTATCCAATCTAGCGTACATTTTTATTAATCCGTTATGAAAATGCGATAATACATCCAAATCTTTACTCATTTTCGTTACCATTTCTAGTAGCTCCTCCATTTCTTCAATAGTTCCCAGCTCGCAATAGAACTCCGCAAGCGTCCGAGCCATATCAACATTAATTTGCCATCCATTTTCCTGAATTAACATCATAAAGTCTTTAACTTTATTCAAACCTCCCAACTCAATGAATCCCATTATCATGATTTGCAGTATGGATACGTTTGGCACGATTCCCAATGCAATCATATCGTTAAAATATTTACTAGCGTCACCAACATTTTTGGATTTGATGAAGCCCTTTATGAGAGCTTCGTAAGTTTGAATATCGGCGGAAAAGCCAGAAGCCAGCTTGGCTTTGTACCAAGAAATCATGGACTTTTCATTTCCCAAGTCTCCGAATCCCAAAATAAAAGCAGTATAAGTGTCGGAATTTGGATTATAGTCCTCTGAGGTTTGCATTGTCTCAAATAAGCTAATTGCTGTGATCACATTACCTGAAGATATACGATCACAACAACAAAGCCTTAGTCCCAAAATAATTTGGGGTCAGCTAACATGAACCGTCAAAGAAAAGACTTGGGATTGAAAAAAAAGACGTAAAAGATGTAAGCGAAGAAGGAATTTAAAACAAAAAAAAGGTCGGAAGAAATTTTAGGGACATTACCTGAAGACATGCTTGCAGAAATAAGGGCATTGAATACAGAAGAAGTTGGTTTGATATTGTGATTTTCCATCAAAGTAAAAACCCGTAAAGCATATTGAAGATTTTGGATTTTTCCACATAAATGTATCACGTCAGAGTAAGAGTCAGGATTTCTCTCACATTCTTTAACCAACTTCTCTAATCGCCATTCCACAACCTGTCTAATAAACCAATGGTTCATGCATCAGAACAAGTTCTTTCATTCTATCATAACATTACAAGTTATAGGATACTTTTGTTTGTAGGCAAACAAGCACCTATGGAACAATATTTTTAGGAAACTATATTCACCAAAATAGAAAGAAAAAAGAAGTTGAAACCCATATAAGAAAACAAGTCACAATCCCAAGGGCTCATGGATTTCTTGCATTCTAGGGTCCAAACTTTCTGTAAGCTCATCATTTAGAGCCCCAAGGTTTCACTTTTGGCAATTTGGGATCAAATATTCCAAATTTGTAGTTACGGTAGGGTCTGGGTTAGAATTTAGATATTATGTTAGACCTTTGAAAATTAGTTTAGGTATGGATTCCAAGGTGGTCTAAAACTAAAATATTTCAATATAAGGGACTAGAAGTGTTTTTAGAAAAAATTATCACCATTACCCACTATAGAAACTTCATAACCACTGCAGCACCACCCAACACAACCACCACCACCATCTACATACACACTTCCTAAATATTGAAAATGTCTCATACCATTCCAGACAGCTTTTACCTTCTCTCTTCACCAGTTTTCTTCATTACACAATGGTTCCACGTATATTCATTACATTAGAGCTTGGCAAACACAAAGTGATTCATCCTAGATATAGGAATTTTACCTTTTACCCCTTTTTTATTCTTACTTCAATCTTTAAAAACATCTTATCCATAATCTCTTTCTATGTTATTTCCTTGTCAAATTTATTTGTATCTTCACTTGTTTATTCTATAACTGCATTATCATAAATTATTTTCAAGGAATTAGTTTTTTTAGACATTATGTGAAGTTACTTTGGTTTACATTGTCCAAACAATAGCTAGATCAAATTACATTGCTTTGCTTGATGCCGTGGACACAAGGGTGTTCAATAAGGGAGCTCTTACTAACTCTTTAATCTTATTTCTTTTATTCTAACTCGCATAATTATGTTTGATATACAACTAGGCAATGCAGGTGGGTGGTGGTGGATAATTCGTTAAAGAGTTCTCGAACAATCTAGCGCCTTCAATTAAAAAAGAAATGCATTGCACCACCTTGGATAGGAAACTAATTTCAATATAACCAAAGACCCTACTTTTAAGTTTTAATACTGGACCACAAATCGCCAAAACTGATGCATTTAAGTGACTAGCCTTGAGAAATTTTGAACCCTAAAATGCAATTAACCCTGGAATTAAAGAGTTCTCGAACAATCTAGCGCCTTCATTTTATTATCTTAAAACTAAATCTAAAGAAGGTGAATAGCAAGAATATTTATGCATTTTTGTTATTAAAATATATAAAAAGTACACTTCAGAGTGTGTCCCTTAAAATGAAATGGGTACGTTTTGTTCATTTGGGGACGAGGGAGTAAATAAAAAGGCTACTTTTAACAATAAACAGAATAATCCAAGGAATAGGAGAGATGAAGACCTTACCAGCTGAGCTTTCTGGTGAGAGGAAGAACGAAGAGAAGTGAGGAGGGTATCCCATGAAAATTTGGGGTTTCTGAAGGTTGAATTTGTCTTTTCCTCAAAATCTAGTGATGATTTGATTCGTGAAACTGATCCCTGAATCAATTTCTCTAATAGAGGAGTCGAATGAGTGTTGGTGGTGACCGGACGATAAGAATGGTTGCCGACGCCGATAAAGCCCTTTGTCGCCGGTGATAAAACCCTCAACCTAGCTAACGCCATTTTTACTGAGGTTTTAGTTTTCACTCGTTCATTACTCAAGGCTGGGGCGTGTTTGGGGACTAGACTCGACTACCCGCATGTTAATGGTTGCATAAGGTGCACCCATTACAAACTACTAATGGTGTGCTCGGTATATGGTTTGTTTCCATTTTTTAGGTCAAAATCGAGATCAAACTAAAAAAAGATATACTTCCTCTGTCCCAGTTCAATTGATACTTATTTTCTTTTTAATTCGTCTCATACCAATTGATATTTATCCAAAATGAAAAGAAATCTTCACTATTTACCCCACTCATTCTCTCTCCTATTTTACTTTTTCACTCACAACATTCTCTCCTAACTATTCTTCCAACTCATTCTCTCTCCTATTTAATTCTTCATACTCACTACATTTTCTTTTACTTTTTCTCTCACTTATTTTTCCTTAATTCTCACACCCAAAAAGTTGGGACGGAGGTTGGGACGGAGGGAGTAGGTTTTAGGTAATTTGAAACACCTTCGATTTCGGCCTGGTTTCATTTGATTTCGATTTGATTAAGTGCCATTCGATTCTTTCTCAATCTCAACATTAAATGCTTCTATCTACAAAAACATACTCTCTCCGTTTCACGTGAATGCAAACTTATTTTTTACTCTCTCCGTTTCACGTGAATGCAAACTTATTTTTATTTTGGTTCGTTTCACGTAAATGCAAACTTCTCAAAATGGAAACAAATTTATTATTTTATATTCACCCTACCTCACCCACTCATTCTCTCTCTTCATTTTTCACCATACAATTTATTCAACCAACCTACTATTAATTACACTCATTCTCTCTCTTCATTTCCTACCACACATTTTCATTATCTTAATAATATTTCTTAGTTATTGTGCCCAAGAAAATGGTTTACATTCACATGGGACGGAGGGAGTATAGTTTAGAAATCAAATTTATACGTTGTTCTTCGTATCACTCGAAGAAAAGGCACAAAATTATATTTTTGGTGTGCCATTTAAAAAGGCATACTCCGATAATGAAATTTTTAATACTTCTTTATTAATGGAAATCATTTATCTTACTCTCAATAATTATCTACTTACTATTTTCTATCACATATTTTCTTTCATACCTTACTTTTAATACTTATAACACTTACTATACTATATATTCTCCTTAATTAATTTTCGTGTAAGACTCATATTGTGTCTTTTTGAATGGGACGGAGGGAGTACACAGTTAAATTAAATTAAACAAAGCAATTTTTTTGTTAAACAGAATTATAATGAGTTCATATAAAACAAATGTAATGGCAGTGAGTTCAAGCAAGGAGGAAACAATGTCTAATTACACAAGATGCAACTGAATGAATTTGGGGTAGGCAAACTGAAATATAACCTATATTTAAACGACATAGTTTTGAGTAAATCGTTTCAGTTTGATTTTCAAAAACGGTGTGGATGCAACAAACTGAAATTGAGCCAATTTTTTTTTATTTTTTTTTATTTTTGTGAATGTCTTTCACCAATAACCTATTTGGTTGGTTTTTCCGCTTCGATTTTTTCCATTTTTTTTACGATTTTTCTTCTCACACCTACAAACTACTCTCTCCGTCTCATTTTAATCAACAAAAATTTTCATTTTTGACGCCCCGCTCAAAATTACAAATTTTAATATGACAACTTTTTAATACAGTATATTTTAAGTTATAAAACTCACTTGTTATATAAATAGCAACGACCCACTTAGTAGTCGTTTGTTTACACACTAGTACTCTCTTGCCCGTGCCAATGGCATGGTGACAGTATAAAATTGATCGGTCCTATAAAAATGTACGACATAGTGTGATTGAAAGATGGGAGAGAAGTCAATTGTCAATTGTCTGAATGTATGGCCATTAAAATCTGTGACAAACTAGTGTAAGAGAATATTATCCCACATCAAGAATAAACAAGACTTGTCTCTAACATATAAGAATCCTGGGCTACTCCCCTTAACACCAATTGATTTTAAGGTGAAACCTCAGACTTTATCAACTAGAACCCCGGAAGAACATCAGAGCAAACAATAACGTCATCTTCCATCTCTTCTCGAGTACCCAGTACTTTGGATGATCCCCGTCTTATCCCACTAACCACTGAAACAGAATGATGAACTCTCGGTAATCTTTTGCAAACTTTAGGAGATTGGGGGTGTACGCTGAATTAAGTGAAATTTTAACCAAATAGGCAAAATGTTAAAGAAACAATTAGATATGAATTTAAATAATTAGATTCTATTAAACCCAATGAGAAATAGATTAAGGACCAAACACTATGACAATAAATTCAAAGAAACACAATTTTTCAAGACTGAAAAAAGATAATAGAGAGAGGGGGGAGAGAAAAGAAGTCATGGGAAAAAAATGGAAAAGCCATTTCCAGTTTGGAGGAGATGTTATATAACTATTCTCTACCTCACTTTCTCTTTGCTACCCAACTACCTACGCTCGCACCATATCACATTTTTTTTACCTTTTCCTTAATTCTTGTAACCAACCCATTTTTAAACATTAAAAGGGACGTAGGGAGTACTTCTCATTGAAGTTCTCAACAAAGTCATCAATATTATACCCCATTTTACTAAATGGAATTGGGCCAGCACTGTCGGACTATGCTATTAAAACATGAGTCCTAATATGACATATAATTCATCTGCTCCAACCAAAGGTAGAGTTGCATTGAGGGTAAAGGGGGCAGTTGCTCACTTTTAATTTTGAAAATTGTCACCCTAATAAATTGAGAACATGTAATATTATCCCCTCAAAATCATGATTTTTATCAAGGTTCAGACTACCTAATGCCTAGAAAGTATATACCTTTAATGTCAGGAAAGCAATGATGCCTCTTCGGGCAGTGGACTCCGTCGGCATCTCCCCATTATCTCCACCAGTACCTACAATATATATAAGTAACAATTGCAATAAATTATCGTTGCCTATATAAAAAGTAGGTAAAAATGTAATTGGGGAAATTAATTTTAAAAAATAATATCTATTTAAACGAAAGTATCAATTACAACCAACAATATATATATATATATATATATATATATATATTTTGATGATGCCAAAATCGTCAAATCAGTTCAAATTCAAGCGTTCGGATGCTCCGGAGATTGCAAGGCCTGAAAATAAGAGAAAACACGTAAACTAAGCCGGGGCGGATCCGGCTAAAGGCCCTCCGGCGTGAGAGTAAGTTCACGGTTTGTATGTAAGAAACTAAATTGACAGAGTTTCTGTATTGTAAAAAGTAACGTACCAAATAATGAGCCATATGACTTGTATTTATAGGGATGGATTGATAGAATCCATGTTAAAGTGAACTTGTAAAGAGATAAGATATAATCCTAAGAGAATTATATCTGTTAAGGAGTCATTGTTTGACTTGAATTGGTGTTGGTAATTGTAATCCTGATTGGATCATGACTGTAGAATCATTGTTTGATAAGGACTGTGTAACCTGCTAGCCGGAACGCCGAGGAGCAAGGATGTTTTATCTCGGCATTTGTATATAAGCCGAGATGCATGATTTTGACTCCTCGTCATTGGATGATTGGCCGGCATGTGGATATGCCGGGATAAATGATTTTGTCTCCTCGTACTTTGACGAAATGCCGAGGTAAGAACTTTTCTCTCCTCGTCATTTTAGATATCTCGGAGTATGACGAGCCAAATATGAAGATTATAAGGCCGAGATGAATGCTCCTCGTCATATGAGGAAGGTGTTCCTCGGCCCTGACGTTTAACGTGTTAGATTATGTTTATGGCCCAATCCATTTGGGCCCAACTCGAGCAAGCCCATGTTCGTATCTCGGTTTATACTGTTCAGTGGCCCCCGACTTTCTAGCTCGGCTTAGGACGAGGAGAAAGTCATCTCGTCCTCGACTTACGGGATACGAACAGGTTTTGACACGTGTCTTCGGCGTCTCTTCGTTATCTGACGGTTAATATTTTGATGATTACACGTGGGCCCCCAGTCCCGTCATGCCTCGGAAGTTGTTACAGGCATTTAATGTTGGGGGCGCCATACCCGAATTCTTGCTTTACCCACGGGTTGACCCGGTTTGGTGGAGTATAAAAAGCTAAAACCCTCTCATATAAACCTTTACACACCCCAATTGTTTGAGAGCGAATAGCAAGAATTCACCGGCGAATCTCAGGTCTTCATCCTACCCAGCTTCCGGCGAACTTGATTTTTCCGGCGAAGTTACGTTCTGTTGCGATTCCGTCCATTCATTCACACTCAGGTATGAAATTTCTCCCTTTTTATGCCTTTTGCTCCTGATTCCGAGTTTTCTAGGGTTTTTTGGAAGAAATTTTGAATATGCCAAGAAAAAGAACCGCCATTGTTGAAGACTGAAGCTTTTCTTTATGAATTTCTACTTTTAACTCTTTAAACTTCAAATCTTTGATTTTCTTTGAATTTTCCATGAACTTTCTTGAATATTGAATGAATTCCCCCATTGATCTTTGATTCCCCTTAGAAATGGCTCGTTCTTGGGACCATTCCCCCCGATTCCGTTATGGATATCACACCGGCAATCTGAGGGTTTATCGGAGAGAGAGGAGACCTTGGTTGATGCTGACCTTGGATGACATAGGAAAGATGTTGAGGAGTTATGGACGTACCCGAATGTTCATCCAATACCCAGATAAAACAAGGATAGATCGAATTGATTCTTCGACTCATAACGTTGTGTTGCTTGAGGATAGAGCAGAAATAGTGGAACACATCGAGTTGTTCTATCCTTCATCTGATCACATAGTTCGTGAGCGTTTGAGTGGTAAGGCTCCCTCCTCGGCCTTCTGATAATGACGAGGAGGGATATCTCCCTTCCCCGTCATAAGATCAGCCATTGACGAGGTAACTAATTTTGTCCCCTCGTCTTTTTGCAGATATGACGGGTAGAGAAGGAGAAACCTCCTCGTCCCCCCGTATTGTTGATGCTTTCATGGAGAATGCCCAGGTTGAGGGTAGAAGAGGCCGAGGAAGGGGAAGCCGAGGGAAACAAAGAGAACGGGCTCCAAAGGCCGGAGATCCCATGCTTGAAAAATTGTATTCCACGTACGGGGTGAACAAAGCCGAGTATAAGTTAACTTATATTGGCAAACCCAATCTGAAGACAAAAAAGGATGAGACGAGCTTCTATTATAACGAAGACTATGTCCACTTCTATTTCAAACAGTTTCAACAAGGGCTTCGTCTTCCTTTGGACCCCTTTATTAACGAGTTTTTGGACGACGTGAGGGCAGTGCCGGCCATGCTAGGAGCCAATGGTACCAGGGTCCTTGTTAGCTTCATAGTGTTATGCAGGAGTTTAGGATTTGAGCCGACAATGGGAGCTTTTCGGCACTTCTATCAAGTCGGCTTTGTCTCCGATAGTTGGCTCCTAGTCATCAGAAGTGCACCCAAGAAACCCAAGCTTCTTCTTCCCATGTCCAGCAAGGTTGCAGGTTGGGAAAATCATGCAATTAGGGTTGAGAGTCGCCAAGGCTGGTGTAAGTACGCCAATCCAATTCGCGGTCCCTTTTTAGGTGCATTTTAAATGATAAAATTGCACTAAGGGGCGTTTTGGTAAATTCCCGGTCCGTTCCGAGACTTCCGGGAACTTTTTATAAGTTTCCCGTGAAGGAAGTATATTTTAGTATTTTTCCCGGACAAAAGGACCTAAAAGGAATAAATCAGTTTGGACCTCTTGGGAATTAACCCGGAATGTTCCAGAATCTGGTTTTGGCGCCAGAATCGGTTATGGACGTGGCCCGTCGTGCGACAGCTTGAAGCATGGAAATTGGAAGCGTTTGGTCGTGCGACAAAATAAATCTCATTCCCAATTTACGTATAAATGCCAAATCCATTCATTTTTTAGGGGCCTCTCACAACTCACACACACAACACACAGTCCTCACCCTTTCTCTCTCTATCCGTAAATCACTCTCTCTCTCTCCTCTCTCTCTCTATACGCAGATCCATCTTCTCCATTGCCGCCGAGCTTCCTCAACCTCAACCAAGTCTCCTCACCATCTCCGGCCAATCGCCTCCCTAATCTAACCTTCACCACCGGCGGTCTCCTTCACCAACACCAATCCTCTCTTCTCCGGCCAAACCTTCATCCGAATCTCCCTCAATCAATCCATCCATGGCCGCCCCTATCATCTTCCTCATCTAATTCTCCCTCACCGGCGACCTCCCCATCGTCTTCTCCGGTTACAATCACAACCGCTTCCACCATCCTTCTCAATTCTCTCCAAATCCGACGCCAACTCCTTACCCTGTTCTAAGCCCAGCCTGTAACCATCGTCCCACCATCCTCTCCGGCCAAATCAACAACAACCATAGCCTCTTCCACCGTTATTCTCTCCCTACCAGAAACCAGTTCGCCGGCCTTGCTTCCTCAATCGCCATCTCCCCTGCTTCTCCGGTTTACAGCCTCTAAGCCGTTACACCACCACCACCAATCTACCTCTAATTTCCGGCCTAACCTCCTCCTTAACAGTGCCTCCCTTCAACAATGCCAAGCCGACAACCAAAACCAAGTTTCCTCAGTTCTCCCCTGTTCCAGTGCCAATTCCGCCCGAAGCACAGTCCGCACCATTACTGGAAGCTGCAAACCACTTGGTCTGGGATCTGAAACTGTTCCGAAGCTGATTGAAGAATTCGATACCTAACGTGGTATAGAATTCGTGGACAATGAGGGTAACGATTTCCTCACTTTTACCTCTCATTTACAGTTTATTTGCCTCATTGCAATTATTCCCCGGACTTGATAATTAGACTCTATCCGTCCCTGATTATCAAGTCCCAACTGCCGATCTCTCTGTTTAACTGTTTAGCATGGTTTGATTGATGTTCATAATGTGATTGTGTGGGATTTGTCGTTTATTGGCCAAGGGAGTATGGATCTCCCTATATCCACATCCCCTTGGTCAATCCTTTGTAACGTTGGTCTCTGAGCTATTTGTATATTGTGTTGGTATTTGATTGGTTCTATGTTGGATCTGTTATTCAATTTGTAAGATTCCTGCAAACGGTAAACATGTGTCACGCTACACATCGTGCCTAGCATGTCCTGTGTCACGCGACACATGGTGACCACCTGCAGAGGATCATCCTTCCAGTTGTAAATCCTGTTCTATTTTTCCTCGATGTAAAGTGGGACGTGGCCTCCCAGAGTCAATGGCTTACAAGTTGTATTTCCCCCTTGTTGAGAAATAAAATAAAGCACGTTTATGCATTTTATACATATATTGTCATACACACTTTGCACACACATTTGGGTGATTTGAATGTTGAACAATTGAAAGACTCGTCTACGGACGAGGCGTGTTGGGTGAACTCTCGGTTCTTCCCAACACGTAACCTGACCCCCGAACCCATTTTCTCATTTAAAAGGTTTTCAATGTTTCCTCTTAAAAACGGCGTGGCGACTCCTTATTTTATTTTTTTCGGGCGAGCGCACATTCAGCTGGGAGTTCCAATCTCCTTGCAAGGAGCCAACCTCATCAGGTCCTGTTCAACAATATGAGTGGACCAAGGCTTTAATCAAGCGCCTTGAGAATTTCACCGAGGTGGGGCTTCTCGACTGGTCGGCAATAGAGTCCACCGATCACTACTACGTCCAGGCAGGATTGATGCCGGGACCGAAGGACGGGGTGGTTCCCCTTGTCACCGTTAAGAGGGGAAGGCTATTTAACGATTGGACAACACACCCTGGCCTCGTATTACATGAGGATTGTCCGAGGTGCAAGATCCCCCCTTGATCAGTGTCTAGAGGAAGTAGATGTGGTTGGATGTAAATATTTAACTCTAATACTTTATGATTTTCGCATGTTTATTTCTTCCTCTCCTCGTACTTAACCATCCCTTCCTTGTCTTTGCAGTTTTAACCCCCGAGGAAGAAGCAGCACTAGCCATGAAGAGAATAAGTCCCATGGAGCTGGTGAAACAGAAGAGGAAACAAAGCAAGAAGTCGAGCTTGGTATAAAGGAGAGAGGAAGCCAATGCCCGCAATCTGGTGCTAAGTGCTCAAGGTGATTAACCCCTTCCAATCAAGCCACACGGGGAGGTAAATGCCGAGGAGGCGGCGTCTGAGGAGCAAGCTAATCCATCAACTGTAGAGGGTGTAAGTGCTCCAATTTGAGTTGTTAGTATTTTCGTTAGAAAATTAACGAAAGCCCTAACATTTCTAACATTTCTAACAATTCCTAACATTTATAACAAAGTGAGGGTAGATTAGGGATTGCCATTTAAAGATAAACCAAGAAAAGAATTCCAAAAAGCAAAAGAAAGGTCAAAAACCCGAAATAGAAGTTGCTGGAACAAAAACTGGTTGCTTAATTTGAAAAATATTCTTCCTGTCCAAAGTCTGGAGCAGCATTTAATGCACCAGGCACGTTGAAGGAACCCTCCGCGCGGATGAGAATGTAATTCTCAGTGGCCAATAAATTGAGCCCTTCAGTCACAGAAAGAAGAAGCAACAACACATTTTATAACTGCACCTTGGCGAAAAATAGGGAGAAAATAGTGGGAATTCACTTGAATTGCCACCATTTTCTCTTGAATCTTTCCCAAATCCCACTCACTCAAAAAATTTTCAAATCACTCTCATACATACACTAACCCAAGCTTAAATCACCCCTTAGGAGGAGGATTAGAGAGAAAACATAGAGGACTTAATTGTTATCTACTTGTTTTCTCTTTGACCAACTCTAATCACAAACCCTAAACACATTCAAACCCTAAACACATTCAAGCCTTGAATCCATTCAAACACAAAACACAAAGAAGATAGGTATAACCTCCTTCTCCTCACCCTAAAATTCTCTCATCCATGCATGCATTTTCAAACTCCAAAATGTAGTTTGTTCATCTTCTTGCCCTAGATCCAAGAGGATCACCATGGAAGTTCATCTCCATGGATGATCCTCAACAAGGATCAACATTACTTTCAAAGTATTTTTACTTATTTGCAAACATGTTTTCAAAACCCTAAAAATCATTTTCATACATCAAATCTTCATTTTCAAGGATAAAATTCCCCTTCCCAAGCAAATAAAATGCTTAAGTCCTAATGTACCCTAAGGATGGCTTGATATAGTAGATCACCACTAAAATGTCTAGTGACTACTAATCAAAGCCTAAGAAAATGGGGACAAGCATGGATGACAAACCCCTTTTAAAATCATGTTTTTCTTCATGGGGAAGTTGCTGTCCAGTGGCCTTTGGTGTTTTGAACATACAGAAATTTTTTGGTCTAATTTTTTGGACATACAGAAATTTGGAATTTGGTGTTGACTACAAAACACTTTTTGTAGCCAACATCTAGAGTTTTGCAGACATATTTTTACTTTATTTTTTGTGTGAGTAAACCTCCCTTTTTCAAATTTTCTTTTAAAAGTCAGTTCCTTAGTCTCTGGAAATCCAGATTTCATATCTGAGATTTACAGAAGGTTTTGGTCCACCAAATCACCTCCAAATGGGAAAGTTCTCTTACAGAAAACCTTATTTAAGGTGTTTTGAACAACTTTGATTCTCGGACTTTCCCCAGATTCTGAGATTTTTAAGCCCTTAAACCCATTTTAAAATCAAGTGTCCACTGCCTTTTTCATTCTGGCAGAATTGGTTTTCAACTTCAAAGAATCTTTTGCGTACCAAAACTCAACCTAAAAATCACACCAAAAATCATGGGATTTTTTCAAAGTCTAATAAAGAGTTCCCAATTTTTAGTTTTCTCAGTTTCAACTTATTTTGGCCAAAACACACACACACACACACACACATATACAAATGGTTTTTAATGTTTAGAAGACTCGTTTTACGAGGCATTCCGGGTGAACACTAACGTTCTTCCCAGCGTGTAATGTGACCTCCGAACCCAAATCTCTAATCTCGGGCATTTTTCAAAGTTTTGGCCCTTAAAACAAAAATGGCGTGGCGACTCCGTGTTTTTTTCGATTGATTTTCAAAAGAAAAGAAAAATACCAAATCTTTCGGGAAAATGGAACAACATCGTTACAGTGGCGACTCCGCTAGGGATGTAATAAGCTTTATCTTAAAAAAAATGATATTTGGTATATTGGTGGAAACCATTAAACTTCCCGTTAACGCCTCCTAACACGAGTCGGGGATAAATTGTGGTTTAACAATCCCACGTACCGGTATCATTGTTTTCAAAAAAAAAAGGAAAAGCTTTTGAGGGTCAAGCTTCCGTCCCGGCATTTGAAATCATTTGTTGTGTGTGTGTTGATTTTGCGCATTTTGTGTTGTTTTGGTCGCCTCGAAAAAAGTCAAAATTTTGACTATCGGATCCGTCTCTTTGAATTTTGAATTATGTGCTTATGTGTTCATTTGCTTTTAAAAAAAAATTCCAAAAAAAAAAGAATTTCAAAAAAAAAGATTTTCAAAAAAAAAAAGGATTTATCAAAAAGAAAATTTTCAAAAAAAAAAATCATGCATCATACTTTTTAAGACACATGAAAAATTTCTATTTTACTCAGAAAAAGAAGATAGACTGCTTGCACACTACGCGCACGTGACCTTACACTGCACACTACGTCCCTAACCGGGAAATCCTGTCGCGGCCCGTTTGGTCTTATTACGCCTCTCGGTGCAAGCAGGACTACCCCATCCCATGGAGCCTCGTGTCGACCATGCACTTGTCAAGTGACACACTTTGTCAGAGATCCGATTGGTTTTTAGTAAATTACGTGTCATGCCTGTACGTGTATAGACCTTTCCTTTCAAGCCTTAGTCGGCATACCAAGTCAATATCTTTCGGGACCACTAATCGGTCGAAGTCTGCGGTTTTCCGTCACGGGCTTTGACCGGATATTGGCCCAGCGCCTTGACTTTGACTACGGCGGCACAAATTATACACGACTCCCGGCATGACCTTTGAGTTATCAAGAATTAACGATTATTCCATGCCTAATTACGGCCTAATTGACGACAAGTCAAGATCAATTGTGGACATTTATCGGTCCGAATCATGCGGAGCTTTTTGTCGAGCCCTCGGACATGATCTTGACTTTGACGTCAGCTTTGTCCGTAATTTACATCGAATGCTCGTTAAGACTCGATTACCCGCCAGACTTTTAGGATCGTTTTCATTTTCGGTCGGTGGGACCCGCTTGCCCTATAGGACCCTCGCCCGGGGCTGTCCACCCTGGGAAGTCGAAATACAGGTGGAATACGAGGGGCTTATAGACGTAGTGACGGGGCCCGGCGATCCGGGATCCCGAGTAGTTTACGAAAAAGAAGAGCAATCTTTTCCAACCGATTAGGTTAATAAAACATGTTTTAAGTAAACAAGAACAAATAACTGCATGTTGCATGAGCCCAAAGCCCAAACACCTACCCTCCTTCATTCCCAGACATCTGAACCCTCGTGCCTTTTCCCCGCAGCTCCTCACAAAGGTTGGTTCGGACCGGGTCACCGTTTGATCGAGTTGGGAAGAGTCAGCGCATCGTCGGCTTCACCGTTTGTTCCGACTCGGGTTTGAGAATGTCTGCATCGGCCGGTAATGATGGGGACAACGTCACTCCGCCTCCGGGACCCCTCGAGACGAACGGCGGTGGAATCGGTTAGCGAAACGAGATGAGATTGCGACAGGGAAGCCTGTTGAATAGCCTTATGGAGGCTATTAAGAGCCACGGTTTGGCCGCCGGCCTCAATCCCAGATGGCACCTTCACCGTGGAAGAAGAGGAGGATGCCAATCCCAATCTTGGTCGCCCTGATTACTCCAGGATGCCACCGCCACCTCCTATGGTACTACCACGAGAACCCATGCTCCTCGATCTTCGGGTCGGCCCGGCTCCCGGCTTCGAGACCACTGGATCCATGCGGCCCGGACGGGGCAAATCAGTTCGCAGTTCCTCAGTGGGGGCAAAATCAGTACAGAATGTATTCTCATGGTTGGGGTTACCTCGGAGTGCCACAGCTAATTGGGATCCCGCCTCAGTTTAGAACCGATCAGTCCGGACCTTCACAGCAACAGTTTGGAATGCCGCCGCGGTCCAGTTCGGGGCCACAATCGGGAGCCCCTCCTCGAGAATGATACTAGCTCGGTTGCTCCTCACAGCTTTCACAAATCCATTTCTCACTCGGGGTTCGATGGGTTGCAAACCTCCATCCCGGTTTCATCGGAATCACCGGGACCGCAGTACCCCACAGTTATACACCATCGCCGCAAACAGCCATGCAATTCAACAACCAGGGACAGCAGCCCACACTTAAGCCTACTTATAGGACTCACTCAGGAAATCCAAGCTACCCAGCTACATCAGGACTGCCTCCACCCACTTTGCCAGTTGAAAATCAACGGCGAGCCGCAAGGTTCTATCCCTTCGCCCGAGCTCCTACTCATGCTCCCAGGGCAATCGGGCCAAGGACGAGTTTTCACCTATGTCCCCGGATCGGCCGTTCCCTCCACCAGTCCGCCGCCAGTGGTAGCTCCTCTCTCTAGCTCAGCCACTGGTTTGAACGCCATGGTTCCACCACAAGATCCTCATCGGCACAGTTCATGGAACAACATAAAGAAATGAAAGCGCAGATTCTTTGAATTGACCGCTAAGAAGTACGCCTTAGGCCTACGGACCAGGACTCCATCGTTCCCCTGCCTCACAAATTTGTCATGCCAAATCTGGACCTCTTTGATGGTGCTTTGCATGCCCAAAAACTCATGCGGATACGTATACCTTGGCAATGAAAGGCGAAAGGGTGTACCAATCAGCAGTTGGCTGACTATTTCAGTCTCTCCTTGAAATCCAGTGCTCTAAAATGGTTCTTCCGCCTAAAACCCGAGGCCAGGGCTACATGGGACCAGATTACTAATGCCTTCACAGAAAAGTACAAGGCTAACTTGGAATGGGAAACAAATAGAGTTGACCTGCAGACAACAGTGCAGCGTCCCGATGAGAATGTTGGGGATTTCTACAAGCGGTGGAATCTGAAACTCAGTGAGATGGCCATCCCTCCTTCTGAAGAAGAACAATTGGACATCTTCAGTCATGCATGAAAACCAATCTGAGAACCTCCCTCAGTCACTTCCCGTACTCAGACTTACGGGCCATGGTCAACTCCGCAGCTAAGTTTGAAAAGGCTTACAATCGGCAGCCATTGCTTGCACACCTTACGAGATATCGGGCTCCTCCTTCCAACACCGCCCTGCTCCTGCTAAAGGCAAAGAGATGATTAACTACGCGGGACGGGAATGTAATAACACAACTCCTTTTGCTCCCGGAAAACCCAGTAGAGCCCGGGCCGCGGGTCATGAACCTCGAAAGCTTTGGAATGCCTCGAATGACATCTTTAGGGGACTAGTGAAAGAAGGCTTCTTTGCGGCCTTTGGAGAATTTCCAACCCGGGAATCCGAACGCTCCGTGGATACCTCAAAGTATTGCGCTTTTCATCAAGCCCACGGACATCGGCGACAAGCGCTTCACTCTGAAAAAGGCGATCCAAGGCTTGATAGAGCAAGGAAAGTTGGAAGGCCCCGAGGGGCCTAATACGATCAAAAATCCTGCGCAAGGAACCATAATCGGGTGAATATGATTGAATGCGGAGAACCTTCGCATGCCCGGGAAGATGCTTGATGAAGGTCCCCAGAATACCCATGCTGACCTTGTCGAAGATCCACGTCGGATTCCCCATCAACCTTGAGGACGATGAACAAGTCGGCCCACCTTGGTCTCATGTCGAGAGATTTCCTGCAAGAATACGAGGCCCGCTATTTCTCGGATGAAGGGAAAGCTGATACTAAAGAACTGGGGCTATTCCGGTCAAAACATGAGAAAACCATTTACACAAGATGGTTAGAATAATCAAGAAGAATCGAGCAAGAAAGCTTCGGCGGGGCGCACTGTCTTGGGGCTTATCGGCAAAGAGGCCGAAGAGCATACGGAGCTAGTACACTTCGCAAGTTGGTTTTGGGAGAGGTGAATATGATCCAGAGAACGGCGAAGAATCGAGAGGAGGAGGATTCCTTCTATATCACTGCTGGAGTCAAATACGTGCCACCCTCTCACTCTTCCCCGCGGTTTACGGGAGGAGAAGGCGAGTCGCAATTACCACTTCCGGGAATGGGAGCATATGACAATTTGCGGTTGCACGCACCCATATTCCCCTAACGGGTTTGATCGGCGTTCCCTCTCGGCCGAAATCCCGGTAGTATGGGAAGATGATTAGATGGCAGCGATGACGATGATGATGACGAGAGCGAAGAGTCAGCGAGGCCCCGGATCGAGAATCAATGCGGAACAATCGGGCGGAAATAATGCCATGGGAGCCGAGACACAATGGTTGGTTGTCGGCAAGCGACGACGAAGAGCCACCCGAGAAAATGCAAGTCGGATGCCAATAGGGACGGGCCCCAAGAAGCTGCACCTCGTAAGATGCACGTGTGGTCGGTGTCCAGGATACTTCGGAGGATGAGGGACAACAAAGCCCGCGCCCGGATCCGTACACATCCGAAATCCTAGAACACAATGTTCCTTATAAGAACCTAGCCGGTGAATGGAGAGGGTTCATTGAAGCCTTGAGTCGAGAATGGAGGGTTTCAACGACCGAGAAGATGAGGAATTCGTGAACGTCATCGGATCTTTTCTTCTTTCCCGAGAACGGATGGCATAACAACCGTGAGGGTCACAACCAAGCCGCTTGAGCACGGCGAGTGCTGCAATCACGAAAAGGGTTATTGATCTAAACGTCTCCCCGGTCGCCTTCATACCCATGAATCCACATGACGCCTTCCTAATTGCTCCGGTGCCCGACGGTGGACCCGGGTGCTCCTTATTTGGACCCGGATCTATCGAGTGCTACATCGAACTACGAGGGGAACGTTGCCTATCCTTTACTTGTGGCTGCCCTACTTGCAAGGGTGAAAGAAAGAGGATGTATGATGAGATGGAGGCGATAGCCATAAGACCGAAGACACTTCGGAAGACGAATATGAAACCGAGGACATGAAGGCCATGAAGTTTCACGGAGTGCAGGCACGTGGATGTCTTAGAGTTCAACACTTGCCTACCATGCTTTGGGGAAAGGGTTTTCGGGCATCCGATCCGGGCGATAGTCGAAGATACGATAGAGAGAGGGAAACTAACTCCCATCCGCCCAAATGAGAAAATAACCATGGTCGAGATCAAATCCACCCCGAAGCAAAGTAACACTCCTTGTCGGGGTTACCCAAGAAGAGGTCACCTTCCCGAATGTATTTCGGCTCTCGGGAAGTCACGGAAACCGGCATGATACGATGCTCCTCCCACGCGGTATGCTATAATCATCTCCGGCTACTGAGTATTACGAAAGGAACCGAGAATGGCTGCACTATATCTAGGGGATGAAATCGAAAAGCCGCAGAGCCCAGAGAATAGCGACTCTTGTTGTATGATAACTATGAGCAAGGCAAGATGTGGGAGCGAATCGGAGGACGCCCTAGCTCTGTGGGCCATCCGAGGGCAACAACAACACAACCCAGGACTCAAAAGCACAGTGACTTGGGAAGCGATCATAAGGGCCGCCCGGGAAGGAGCCGGTACGGCTCAAGCTCGGCCCCTCACCGTTGCTAGACTCAGTCGGGCCCGGTGGCCGATAGCCAAAAAGGCTCCCAGATTGACCTTAGCGGCATTGAAGAAATCTAGTCAAGAAGCAGCGATGAGGAAGTCACACTGTTGACCCGATCCGGGCAAATCTTCCAAGGGAATCCCAAGACGAGATAAGAAGGTAGCGGATCAAGCATCAGGAGAAAACCGTAATCCCGGTGTCAAGGCAGTAGAAGCTCCTAACCCCGAGAAAGAGGACCCCGTGCTCACCCGGTTGAAGCAAACACGAGGCCAACATCTCTCTATGGTCCACTGCTCACCTCGTCTTATCCCCTTAAGCTAAAGCTGGAAGAAAGCACAGCTCGCACCTTGGTCCCTATTGACGCTACTCCCGATGACGTAGTACAGCTGATCGGAAACATCCACTATGGGAACATAATCACTTTCACAGATCTCGATCTCCCTCAATTCGGGGCCGATCATAACGAGCCTCTCTTCATCACAGTCCAATTGGATGAACGACGCCTCCCTCGGGTCCTGGTCGACAATGGGTCCGGAATGAATATCCTTCCGGCAAAGATCATGAGCCTGCTTGACATCAAGTCCACGGACTTGAAGCCTTCCTCCCTCACGGTCAAAGCTTACGACTCGACATCTCGGCGAGTCCTTGGAGTTGCTACTTTGGACCTCTGGTTTGGCAAGAAATTGATGCCTGTGGAATTCCAGGTTATCGATATTCCGATCACTTTTAATGCCTTATTGGGAAGACCTTGGCTGCATCAGGTCAAGGGGGTCGCTTCGAGCCTCCATCAATGCGTCAAGTTTGTCTCAGATGGAGATCTAACAACCATTTACGGGGATCTAGTCACCTTGGAGGGCACGGATACGGGCGGAATACCCATTACGGAAATCAAACATGATGAGGAAGGTCTCATGCTAACGAGGCTTCACGGTCGAGCCTCCTAAGGCCCAAGTTTGCAACGTAGATGCGACGACCACTCGGGATAAAATCCCTCCGGTCTTGAAAATGATGAGGAAGATGAGCTATCTACACGGCCTCGGTCTAGGGAAGCACCAACAAGGAACTCACAAACTCATCGAGGTGAAAGGACGAGAAAACTTCGCCACGGCACAGGATATGAGGCCACCTCGGTGGACCGCGAAAGAAAAAGAATTTGCTCTACAAAGGAAAGAAGCTATCCCGGGGAAGGGTCCGGTCGACAATCCTAAATCTCTCCCTTTCGAGTCCTAATTTGGGTGACTACTTTGTAAAGGGTCCCACACAACCGGGTAATGTCACGGTCAAAGAGCCCACTCCTACGGAAGGGTGGGTGAAGCTACGAGGATAGCCTCAACAAGTTCGGGGAGCCAAAGCTAACCCGGTCAGTAGAATGTTTGGACCTACCCAAGATACCGGGGCTACCACTACCATGAAGAGTGAGTACACTTTCAAAAGCGTGCCAAGCCTAGTGGAACAGTTCGAGAAGCTCACAACCACAATTCCGATTATCCGGGGAAGGCCGAAGCACGAGTTTCGAATTGACAATGCCAAAAGCTAAAGCCGCGGAAGTCTTTTCGGATGATTGGGATGGTCCGATTATGCGGCGATTATTCGGGGAAGAGGTCAGTGCCGGACACGATTGATTTCGGCTCGGTCAAAGAGATGGTAGCAATGATCGAGGAAGGAGGACGAAACGGTACCATTCCCGAGTCATGAGGCCACTGACAGTGATGCCATTAAAGAATCGGGAAACTCTCTCAGGCCCGTCCGCGACCAAAGAAGAAATGATCACCAAGCTTGGATTGGTCCCCGTCCCTTTGTGTCAATCTAGGTAGAGTCAAGATCAAGTCTCTAGAGTCGTCAGTGGCCTTACGCTGAAGACTACGAAATTGTAGCAAATCTTTGTATTTCCTTTCGTTCCTAATGAAATGTTGGACCTTTACGAGTATCCCTTGATTGCCACTTTAACTAATGATAAATTAATTAATAATTAAAAAAAACATTTAATAATGATTCATTAGATAAAGAAACGAGACACATTAAATAAACAAAAAAAAAAAAAGAAGAGAACAAAAATCTTTAAGCAGGTTGTTCGGAAAGAGGAAAATCGAGCCCAAGGCTGCCGAAGAGATTTTGACGAGTGTGAATCTGGAGCTGCGGAAGAGCCTAAAGAGACGCGGATTGGTAGTTTCTTCAAAGGAACTGAAAAGGATGCCCTACAAAATCCTACAAAATCCTCAACTCAAAGAAAGTGGCCCTCTTCATCAAAGAAAACATCATATGCAGATACGGGTTGCCGGCCGAAATCATCTCAGATAATGGATCCCACTTCGAAGGGAAATGCGACGAGCTGCTAGCGGAATTCGAATAACCCGTCACAAGTCATCTCCCTATAGGCTCCAAACCAACGGAGCCGTCGAAGTAGCAACAAGACTCTAGAAAACATCATCTGGAAAATGGCTGTCCGAGGCAGAGATTGGCCCGAGAAGCTACACCTGGCACTCTGGGGCTACAGAACATCCGTCAGAACGGCAACCGGGGAAACACCATTTGCTCTTACCTACGGAATGGAAGCCGTACTCCCAATCGAGTTAGAAATCCCCTCACTCCGGGTACTGTTGGAAGGTCAGATCAACGAGGTCGAATGGCTCCAAAGTCGCCATGATGAATTGGCCCTGCTAGATGAGCGTCGATTGAAAGCAATGGAACACATCCGAGCCTACCAAGGGAGAATGGCCAGGGCCTTCGACAAGAAAGTGAAGCATCGGGAGATTAGGGAAGGTGATCTCGTTTTGAAAGAAGCCCCCGATCCGTATCAACCCGCTTGGCAAATGGGAGCACATGCAGGTCGGGCCATATGTTGTCCGAGAAAATCTTCTCAGGAGGAGCCATGCAACTTGCGGACCTCGACGGAAATCCTTTTGTACACCCGGTGAATGGTGACAAGGCTGCGAGATAATACGCGTAAAACACTGAGTCAAAAAAAAAAGAAGAAAAAGAGTGCTAAAAGAGTAATACCCAACTAGGTTGAAAACCCGAAAAGGGCGGCCTAGGTAAAAAACAGGGTTGCACCAAAAAAAAATCAAAAAAAAAACAAAAAACAAAAAAAAAAAAGAAAACAAAAAAAAAAACAACAAAACAAAAAAAACAAAACCCGGGTCGAACTACGGAGACACAGGCCCTTTGTCCGAAGGGAACGTAGGCAGCCGGAAACGGTTCGGTCTAAAACACAAATAAAAGTCATACTTTGACATCAATACACTGATCAGACCATGAAAGCGTCTCGAAAAACTCTAAAGCAATTCACATATTCATTACAGTTAAAAGCTTTTTGATGAGTCTAAGCTCGGTTCATTCCTACAACTGGCAACCTGCTAAAAGAAACTAAGATACATAATCAAACTAATGTGTCTGCTACAACAAGAAAGGGATACTCGGAAAACTCGAGGTCACTCTAAGCCGCTCGTACTGGCATCTCCCCTCTTCTTCCCCCTTCGGGTCTTCTTCCTCTGAACAGGAAAAATGTCGGTCTTCCTCCTACCAAGCTCTGGTGTAGGGACAGGATCTATCAAACCAGCCTCTGTCAGGGCCTTAGTAGCCCTAGCGTCATCTCTCATCTCCTGTAGCCTAGCTGGTAGCATGGGAGTCCTCCTCTCCTGTCTCTTGACATAAGCCTCATAGTCGGTCACAGTATCTCCGCTCCGGTCGTGAGGGTTGGCCCTCGCCTCGGCCCTCCTCCTCTCCAAAACTGTCAGGTCCTCCGCACCCACAATGGCCTCACGCCGTCTCAAAATAGCCATCTGAGTCTCCCCCAAATGCCTCTCGTACCAATCCAGGTACCAAGTGGTCAGGAACACAGGTCTCGGACGCCTGAGGATAACCCGAGGAGGAAAGACGTCATACCTCCATACTCGGGAAAGAAATGGAAACACCGAAGGATCATCCATAGAAGCAGAAGCCACCACCCTGGTGGCTATATCATCAAAGTCCTCCAAAGGAACCTGCTCCAAGCCGAAACTGTCTCAGAACCAAAGCCGGAATGTAAAAGGCGGGTGAAAGCCCTAAGCATAACCACGGGAGATCCATCACTGAAGTACTCTCCGAGTCTCCACTCGGCCAATGAGGCACCGACCATCTGATATCTTCCGTCTGGCGACCGGCCATCCATCGCTCCCACGCGCCCTGATCATCACAATCCACCAACACCCCTCTCCTGGCAAATGTCCAAGGCTTGATCATGTCCGAAGTTTCCCGAAGAACCCCGGGCGCTCCATCGGCCACAAAGTCAAGAGAAAGCAGTGCTGCCCATGCATATACCGCCTCCCGGTAGCTTGACTGTCGAGAGCATGAAAAGTCTCTCCCAAGATCAAAGGTACAACATCTCGCCCCAGCGACAGTGAACAACCACATCCAGCAGAGCCCGATGACAAATCCCAAAGGAATAGACCATGAACAAGGTACCAAACATGCAAAGTGCAAAAGCATCCCAATAGGTATCATCCACTAAGCCTAAGCCCCTAAATCTATCAGGAAGACCGGAAATGTCAAAATGATCGGGACTACGGATCATACCTTGTGCTTCCTCCGGAGAAAGATGAAGAAGGTTGCACAACTTGTCAACGAAAGAGGCTCCTCCGGGCAAAGGAATTGCAATCTCTTCCACCTCGGGACCGCCAAGTAAAGCCCGAAATTCTTCAACAGTCGGGACCACTTCGTTGTAAGAAAGGAAAAAGACATGCCTTCTAGTATCCCAAGATGAAGAAGAAGCTCTCAAAAGATCATAGTCCGGAACCAATTCTTTGAGGGACCACAAGCACTTTACTTTGTATCTTTCTTCGAAAAATGACCTCCTCTCGTGCATAATCTCCCTACACCACTCCTTGAACTTCTCAAAGAACAACATTTTCTCTTCCTTGGACAATTTGAGAGAATTTTTGGGATTTTCCATGGTTTTTTGCTTCTCTCCCGAAAATTCCAGTGATTTTGAACTGGAGAAGACGAAGTTTCAAGAATTTATGGACCAAACCAGATCCAACCACCGAAATAAATGAACCCTGTCAGAATTCAAGCCCATCCGCGCGGACATGTTTGTCGCCCAGAAAAAAAAATCTGCAACAGCTCAAACTGTTGCACAACGGAGGAATATTTTCGTCCCAGCTGCTCGAAACCTGTGCAAAACCTGCCCAAACAGTTCGTATACCAAACACTCACACCCTTGCCAAAAAATCGGGGCTCATGCAACAATGCATTCATATAAAATTGCATTCATGATAGGTAAAATAAAATAAAATCCTAAATTATTACCTTCCAAAAAAAAAAGAGTGTCCATAAAAAAAACTGTATCTGCAAAAAAAAAAAAAAAAAACAAAAAAAAAACAATAATAGGTACAATCTCGAAATCGGTCTCGGAAGATCGTCGGTCGAGTCCTCGGTGGTGGCGCTTTCCCCGATCCCTCTTGCGGCTCGGGCCCGCCTCCTCAGTAGCCACGAATATCTCTGGCTCAGAATCATCCTCGTCTCCGGAGGAAGGCTCGTCGGGACCAACCGACACACCCTGATACGGCAAGCCAAGATCCGCAAAGAAGTCGTATCTGAACGAAAACGCGTCGGATTCCCGGACGTGCGAGGAAGACCCGCCGTGATGCCATACATGCCCCTGTCCATACGGATCCCCGAGAATGACGTGGTCCGAGGGCAACACCACACTGGGATCTATGAGAGGAGAAAGAGGAGTCTCGGGAGAAGGCTCGGAAGGAATAGGGGAAGTCTCCCTCTCGACAGGCGCCGGTTGTCCTCGTCTCCTCCTGCCCTGAGAAGACCCACAAATAACCATATTCTTGATGAACCTCTTGGCCCCGATCACCTGGTTCGTCAACTTCTCCACCACCTTGGCCGGGAACTGCACGGAAACAAAAGAGTCAGAGATAATTAAGGCGGAAAATGATGACAGGAAAGAAAGAAAAAGACAGAAGCAAAAAAAAAAAGAAAAGGAAAGGCCATACCTTCATATCCGGACGAGGTCGGAAAGCTCGTGGAACCCGATCAGGGACAGGGATCTGTACTCTCAGCCTGACCCCGTCCTGGACATACGAGCTCGATCGAGGGTACCGCACAACCCCAATCCTCTCTCTCTCAAGAACATGAGGCGTCTTCGGCCTCCACAGACAAATCGCGAGTAATCCTCGATCGCCACGAACCTCGAGTGGTCTTTGGCCACCTCGATACTCCTCCCAGGTCTCAGGAGTTCTCACTCGGATGCATCATGTCGGCGGGGGCTCCACCGGAGCCATCGCAGTGCACCCACGCCATGTTGGCGTGTCACTCTCTCCCGGATAATACACGTCACAGGTCAAGCCTCTCAAGATCCTCCGCTCCACGGTCCATCTCTCGGCACCCTTCAGCTGCTCCACATCGAAGCGATCCCAGGGGTAGAATATGATCCCCTCATCTGTCTCAGCCCTCGTCAAAGGCAGGCAATCCAAGTACTTGAGGGTCGTGCGCTCCCTCGAACCTTTCTTCTCCCGGGCATACTTGGACCAAGAAAGCATGGCCGGATACGCCCGATGTACTCAGTCAGAGCTGCCGCACATCGTGACGTGAAAGAACTCTAGAGCCCATACCTGCGAAAGGAAAATGTCAAATCAATTAAGTGCGAAAAAGAATACGTGCTTAAAGAAAGAGGGAAAGCAAAAAAAAAAGAAAAGCTTGTACCTCCAGGAGGGAACTCGAAGCACGTCGAAAAGGCGCGGCCTTAGGCTATATCGATCGAGCAAAATACGGCTCTGCCCACTGCCTCTCCCCAAGATATCTCTCCGACCATACCCACGTCCTCCAAGGACCTCAGCAAAGCAAAAACAGCCGTCCCCTCGGCATGTCCAAAAAGCGTGCTTGAAAAAGCAAATCATAAAAAGGCCCTAGCAATGCGCTCGGCGCCTATACTCTCATCCCCAGCCTCGTAACTCCCAATACTCTCCACGATCTTCCCGTGGACCACCGCGTACTCCATCCCCATCCCCTTTTTGGGAATAGGGGAAAATCCTAGAAGGGCCTGCAGATCCATATCACTGTAGCCGTCTCTCCACTCAATGCTCCGTCCTTTAAAGGACAGGCCCGTAATCGCGGCGTAGTCAGAAGGTGTGACCGTGGCCTCACCCCAGAAAAAATGGAATGTGTGGGTCACGTCCCACCAATGCTGTGCCAAAGCAAAAATCAGTCCCTTACTCTTGGGGAACTTGACCAAACCCCTCAAGCACTCGATGAACTCGTACAATCCAGTCTCAATGACGATCTGTCTAGGACTCATCATCGCTCCTCTGCCCAAAGCCGGAAGCCGGTCCCACAAATAAATCACAGACTCCACCGATCCCCGAGTCTTCATTTTGTTCAGCTGCTCCGTCACGAAATTGTTTCCGCCCTGCGATAAAAAAAAAGGGAGAGAAACAAAATGTCAAAAAAAAATTTCATTCAAAAAAAAAGCATACACATGCATCATAGAGTTTTGCAGAAAATCGGGCAGCATAACAGCATACAACGGACCTAGCCCCCATTTTTCTCGCACCAAAGAAAAGAGTTTTTTCAACAAATACCATTCATTCATACAGAAAGCATGTCAATAATATCGAGTCAACGGAAGTAAAAACTCCGTCCCATTTTTCATAAAATAGCACAAATAAACAGTCTTTCCACAAGTCGTTTATTCAATCAACGGAATCAAAAATCCGTCCCACTTTTCAAAAAAAAATCCTATGCATACATACATTCATATCATTCATCATCCCATTACAAAAAAAAAATCCTACAAGAGTGCATACATGCATACATTCATGTCCGTCCCGAATTCGGGCGAATTCCTTATCATTTCATATTTCAAAAAAAACAAAAAAAAATGGCAAAATGCCCATTCTTTTCAAACACATTGCAACATGCAAATCATCAAAAATCCAATTTTTGAATTTTAAAATGCAATTTTCGAATTTAAAAAAAATAAAAATTTTGGCAAAATGCCCATTCTTTTTTCAAACAAAATGCATTACCCACATACTCATTACAACATGCAAAGCATCAAAATCAAAATCCAAGGCCAAGAACATCAATTTTCGAATTTTCAAAAAAAAAATCACCAAAAATCAATTTCAAACACAAATCAACAAAGGAAGTGAAGAGATTCGAAGTATATCGTTCGGAGACTCGGATCAGTGGCCCAATGTTGCCACGCATCGGGGTAGTGCTCCTCCGCAATCGATTGCGAAAGTGTGTAATGCCTCCTCATTCGAACAAGCTCCAATCGTCTCTCCGCGACCGGGCCGCGTCCTTGGCCTTGAATGGCTACTCCCGCGTGTTCCATTGCTTGAAAATCGAAGAAAAACGGAAGAATTTCGGAGCTCTATGGCCAAAAATGGCGGAATTCTCGATTTTCTCTCTCCTCTCTCATAAAAAACTGGAAAATGGTGAGGAAGAAAGGAGAAAGGCGGCGGCCCTTCATTTAAACCAAAGTTAACCCAAGTTAACCCCCTTCTAAAGGAATCCCGTTTCTTTCCTCAAAATCATCAACGGCAGTAAAACGTAAGTCCGATTTCCCCGAGAAAGATAACGGAATCCCGTTTCTTTCATCAAAATCATCAACGACAAGAAAACGTAAGTCCGATTTCCCCGAGAAAGATAACGGAATCCCGTTTCTTTCATCAAAATCATCAACGGCAGTCAAACGTAAGTCCGATTTCCCCGAGAAAGATAACGGAATTCCGTCTCTTTCATCAAAATCATCCAACGGCAGTCAAACGTAAGTCCGATTTCCCCGAGAAAGATAACGGAATCCCGTCTCTTTCATCAAAATCATCCAACGGCAGTCAAACGTAAGACCGATTTCTCCGAGAAAGATAACGGAATCCCGTCTCTTTCATCAAAATCATCCAACGGCAGTAAAACGTAAGTCCGATTTTCCCGAGAAAGATAACGGAATCCCGTTTTTTTCATCAAAATCATCAACGGCAGTCAAACGTAAGTCCGATTTCCCCGAGAAAGATAACGGAATCCCGTCTCTTTCATCAAAATCATCCAACGGCAGTCAAACGTAAGTCCGATTTCCCCTAGAAAGATAACGGAATCCCGTCTCTTTCATCAAAATCATCCAACGGCAGTCAAACGTAAGACCGATTTATCCTAGAAAGATAACGGAATCCCGTCTCTTTCATCAAAATCATCCAACGGCAGTCAAACGTAAGTCCGATTTCTCCGAGAAAGATAACAGAATCCCGTTTCTTTCATCAAAAATCATCAACGGCAGTAAAACGTAAGCCCGTCTTCCCCAGCAAAGGCTAGCAAAATCCCCAGCGAAGTTATCACCCACGGCCGTAAAACGTAAGCCCGATTTTTCTCCAACAAAAGCCAACGAAATCACGAGCAGCTTTCGAACTACGATTGGCTTGATTCCTTTTAAGGATACGTAGGTATCCTATCATTAGGTCCAGCCACCCGACCAAAACGGTCACCCTCTCCTTCGGCAGCAGACGAAGTCCACCGAAGGACCATCCATCCCAAACCATTAAGGGAAAACATTTCAAATCAAGGTTTGAGGCACCTAAAACGCCATCATCAAGGTCCGAGGCACCTAAAACGCCATCATCTTCAAGGTTCGAGGCACCTAAAATGCCATCATCAAGGTTCGAGGCACCTAAAATGCCATCATCTTCAAGGTTCGAGGCACCTAAAACGCCATCACCTTTAAGGGCCGAGGCACCTAAAACGCCATCATTACCAGGTTGACGCCTCAAAATAGTCGTTCCAGGGTCAAAGACCCGAACTACGACCGGCTTGATTCCTCTTAAGGATACGTAGGTAGCCTATCATTAGGTTCAGCCATCAGACCGAAAATGGTCATCCCTATCCCCAGCAGAGCGGATATACAATTTCAGACCGAAAATGGTCATTCCTATCCCCAGCAGAGCGGATATACAACTTCAGCCACCAGACCAAAAAGGTCATCTCTTATTCCCAGCAGAGTTTCTCTCAGCAATCGACTGCAGAATTCGCTCACCAGGTTGAAACCTTAAAATAGTCATTCCAGGGTCAAAGACCCGAACTACGGCCGGCTTGATTCCCCATTCGGGATACGTAGGTAGCCTATCGCTAGGTCTAGCCACTCGATCACTTGATCATCCCGTCAAATATGGAGTCTTACTCTTATCGACGACCCCGCTTCCTTCGAAAGCACCGTCGCCGAGGGGCTACTGTAAGTGCTCCAATTTGAGTTGTTAGTATTTTCGTTAGAAAATTAACGAAAGTTTTAACATTTTTTACATTTCTAACAATTCCTAACATTACTAACAAAGTGAGGGTAGATTAGGGATTGCCATTTAAAGATAAACCATGGAAAAGAATCAAAAAAGCAAAAGAAATGGTCAAAAACCTGAAATAGAAGTGGCTGGAACATTTTCTGGCTGCTTAATTTGAATTTTATTCTTCCTGTCCAAAGCCTGGAGCAGCATTTAATGAACAGTGCACGCTTACATATCCATCCGCGCGGACATGAATGTAATTTCAGAGTGCCTATAAATTGAGGCCTTCAGTCACAGAAAGGAAAAGAAGAACACAATTTACAACTGCACCTTGGCGAAAAATAGGGAGAAAACAGTGGGAATTCACTTGAATTGCCACCATTTTCTCTTGAATCTTTCCCAAATCCCACTCACTCAAAACACTTTCAAATCATTCTCATACATACACTAACCCAAGCTCAAATCACCCCTTAGGAGGAGGATTAGAGAAAAAACATAGAGGACTTCATTGTTATCTACTTGTTTTCTCTTTGACCAACTCTAATCACAAGCCCTAAACACATTCAAACCCTAAACACTTTCAAACCCTAAACACATTCAAGCCTTGAGTCCATTCAAACACAAAACACAAAGAAGATAGGTATAACCTCCTTCTCCTCATCCTAAACTTCTCTCATTCCATACATGCATTTTCAAACTCCAAAATGTAGTTTGTTCATCTTCTTGCCCTAGATCCAAGAGGGTCACCATGAAAGTTCATCTCCATGGATGATCCTCTACAAGGATCAAAATTACTTTCAAAGTGTTCTTACTTACTTGCAAACATATTTTCAAAACCTAAAAAAGCATTTTCATACATCAAATCTTGATTTCAAAGGATAAAATTCTCCTTCCCAAGCAAATGAAATACTTAAGTCCTAATGTACCCTAAAGATGGCTTGATATAGTAGATCACCACTAAAATGTCTAGTGACTACTAATCAAAGCCTAAGGAAATGGGGACAAGTATGGATGCCAAACCCCTTTTTAAATCATGTTTTTCTTCATGAGGAAGTTGCTGTCCAGTAGCCTTTCTCTAAGACCTCTGTCCATGGTCTAATTTTTTGTACATACAGAAACTTGGAATTTGGTGTTGACTACAAAACACTTTTTGTAGCCAACATTCAGAGCTTTCCAGAAATATTTTTATTTTATTTTTTACGTGAGTAAAACTCCCTTTTTAAAATTTTCTTTTAAAAGTCAGTTCCTCAGACTCTGGAAGTCAAGATTTCATATCTGAGATTTCCAGAAGGTTTTGGTCCACCAAATCATCTCCAAATGGGAAAGTTATTTTACAGAAACCTTATTTAAGGTGTTTTGAACAACTTTCATTCTCAGACTTTCCCCAGATTCTGAGATTTTTAAGCCCTTAAACCCATTTTAAAATAAAGTGTCCACTGCCTTTTTCATTCTGGCAGAATTGGTTTTCAACTTCAAAAAATCATTTGAGTACCAAAACTCAACCCAAAAATCATACCAAAAATCATGGGATTTGTTCAAAGTCTAATTAAGAGTTTCCAATTTTTACTTTTCAGTTTGAACTCATTTTGGCCAAAACACACACACACACACATACACACACACAAATGGCTTTTAATGCTTGGAAGACTCGTTTTGCGAGGCATTCCGGGTGAACACTAACATTCTTCCCGGCGTGTAACGTGACCTCCGAACCCAAATCTCTAATCTCGGGCATTTTTCAAAGTTTTGACCCTCAAAATAAAAATGGCGTGGCGACTCCGTGTTTTTTTCGATTGATTTTCAAAAGAAAAGAAAAACAAACAAATCTTTCGGGAAAATTGGAACACAATATCGTTACAGGAAGGGATATATATGAGAGCAGTATGAATGTGGCGCATGGAAAGGGATTGGACTCTATCACTAAAACGGATTTAGAAGGCAATATCTCTTCAATTAGTTGGTATATGTCTTTTAAATATATTTTATTATTAAGTAAACCAATTCTTTAGAATTAGCCAAAGAGATTGAATTTCAATTTCAAAAGATACGTTTATTTTAATGACTTTATAATCGACTTATTAATATCAAATCTTATTAAAGGTAATTGCATGAGTCATGGGAAATTAATTTTAAACTGTGGATTTCAAAATTATTTTAATTGTGATTGAATTTTAACTTTGGATTTCAAATAATTTTAGAATTCTTTCTTTACCTGTTTCCTACTTGTTTAAGTTTAATATGAAATTCAAAATTTAATATTTTAGGAATGACCTATGATTTGACTTTTGTATGGAAATCAAAGATAAAAGTTTATTGGATTTAAATTTCAAATTAATATCACTTTCAAACATTGTCCATAATACAGATAATGCGATATACTTCATTTGACTGTTATCTATGGTAGCTTCGAATTTAAGTAAGTATAATTACTAATTACTAATTACTAATTACTAATTAATTTTAAATATGGATGACGAATGAGAAGGAGACACGTGAAATTTCACGTCATAATTTCCCGTGGCAAGCTGTGTGAAATCCATTTTCTTCTGTTTTAATATATTATATAGATGTGGATAATAAAGTTTGAGAGTTGTTGTATAAAGGGTCTAAAATTCCCATATAAGGGGATTAAATTCAAATTTTCTTTAAAATCAAATCTTTACTCCCTTTACTCCCTCCAACCCATTTTAAATCGATCTATTTTTCGTTCATCCCATCTCAAACCAAAATTTTCAAAATGATAAAGAATATTTAAATTAACCTTTGGCCTCGTCACTGTTATGTACAGAAGGCTCCCAATGAGTTGCTTATACATCGTTTCATCAACCTTGGTTTCTTCTTCATTCTTCGATAGCTTAGCACATGGGATTATAGGATTTTTGACACAACTCGCTTTATGTAAATTAAACCTCTGCAACAGCTCCCTTGTACTACCTTCTTATTTTTGAGTCACTTCCACACCAAGGAAGTATTTCATCTTTCCCAAATCAGTCATATCGAACTCTCTTAAATTTGCAATCATACCAAAATTATTTCCTTTAAAAATAAGATCATCTATGTACAAGCTGATAATCATTATTTTGTTACCTTCTTTTGCCTTGACAAAAAGTGTGTGCTCGTAGTTGCATTTCAGGAACCCCTCTGTGACGAAATAAGCTTCCATCATATTATACCAAGCACATGGCGCTTGCTTCAAACCATAGCATGCCTTATCAACTTTATATACCATATATTTTTTCCCCGTTTCACAAACCCCTGAGGCTACTCGATGTAGACATCTTCTTTCAGTTCATTGTGCAAGAATGCACTTTTCAAATCCAATTGAAAAACATACCAACCCTTCTGAGTTGCTAATGCAAGGAGCGTCCTGATTGTATCTCATCTTGCCATTGGTGCAAAGACTTAGGCTCCGTTTGATTGGGGAAAAATGTTTTCCGGAAAATATTTTCCCCATTTTCCGGTGTTTGTTTAGCACCGGAAAATGGAGAAAATATTTTTCAGAAAATATTTTCCCCACTTTTCTAAGTAAAATGATTTACTGATTTTTTCTAAGTAAAACATTTTTCGAAAAATGGTAACACCCTCACATACAAACACACACCCCCACGTTACCCACCCCCCATCAACCACCTCTACCCCATCCCCATCACCACCCCTGCCACCCAACCCCAACCCCACCCACCCAACCCAACCCCCCCCCCCATCGAGTAAAAAAATTATTTTAAATTTATTTTTAACAACTTCTCCCCTAATCCACTCACCACCCCCCTGACACCCCATCCCACCCCACACCGCCCATCCCCGTCGAGTCAAAAAAAAATCATTTTAAATTTGTTAAAAATAAATTTAAAATGATTATTTTTTTTTACTCGACCGGGGGGGGGTAGTGGTGAGTAGGATGGGGGTGGTGGTGGTGATTGGGGTGTAGTCAACTTAATCGATCATTTTCCGGAAAATATTTTCCTTACCAAACAGTCGAAAACATGTTTATCTCATTTTTCGAAAAACATTTTCATTTTCCGAAAAACATTTTGTAGAAAATCATTTTTCGAAAAATGTTTTACGCTAAACAAACGAAACCTTAATTGTAATCAACTCCATGTTTTTTAGTATACCCATTTGCTACCAACCGAGCCTTACTCTTGTCCACCCTCACGAATCACTAACATCTTTTAAAATTTCATAAAATTGTAAATTCGTATAAAATTTGGATTAAGATTTAATAAATATACTTAATTAATTATACATGAGTAAGATTCTATAAGAAGATCAAATGTAACTAGAAACCGCTCTCGGTCTCTCCCATCCTCTCCGTTGCCTACTTGACATAATTTCATAATCTTCTACTCTTTTCGTCCCTAAAAGATTGTCCTGTTGTACATTTTGTAATTATTAAGGAAGAGCTTCACCTTCTTGTACCTTAATAGATTTGCACTAACAATCATTCATATTCATGCCTAAGTTTAGAAATGAGATATACTTTTTGGGACAAGTCAAAATGACAAATAGGATAATCTTTCAGGGAGAGAGGGAGTAGTTTTCTTTGAAAATTCTTTCTTCTTGATTTGATTCTTCCTAATTTCACATTTATTAATTGTCATAATTGACAATCAATAAATGTGACATTAGGAGTTTTTTCAGATATGTTCTTTTTTTAGAATTAAACCTGTTTTTTAATTTAGGAATAAAGATAGAGAAGACAATATGATGATGGAGTTGTGCTATATGTTCAAGACGAGATTTTGCTTCACTTTCTACACAATCATAGTAATTTGGGTCTTTACCAACGTTACCTTATCAACAATTTATCCCAGAAAAGACGAGTGCTTTTATACCATTAATTTTTATGATATTCATCCTATGGTATGTTATTTATTGATGAGTTTTAAGCTAATTTTTCTCCCCATTGAGAGCACTTTGATTTCTCTTCCCGTTGATGAGAGTCATTAGTACTTTCAAAATGTTACAATTATGTTTGTTCCTAGTGGGCTGTTGTGCGTTAGATGATATTGCGATTTTTATTCGGTTAGAAGTCTCTTTTCGACCCGAATATCTTGATTAGTAATGTTCTCAAATCAAAAAAAAAAAATAAAAAATATCATAGAGTGAATTTTTTGAATGTCAATTTTTAAGACAGTGTCCAAATTACACATGAATGAAGAGGCATTTGTTTGTTCCAAAATATTGACAAATGAAGTTTACTGATCATATTTACAATGAATTTTAAACTAATACACAATCATGATTGTTCTTGTCCTCGAGACTGATGATGCCAAAATCGTCAAAACAGCCCAAATCCAAGCGTCGAATGCTCCGGCGATTGCAAGGCCTGAAAATAAGAGAAAACACGTAAACTAAGCCGGGGCGGATCCGGCTAAAGGCCCTCCGGCGTGAGAGTAAGTTCACGGTTGATATTAGAGAAATCAAATTGACAGAGTTTCTCCAATGTAAAAAGTAACGTACCGAATAATGAGCCATGGGGCTTGTATTTATAGGAATGGATTGATAGAATCCATGTTGGAATGAACTTGTAAAGAGATAAGATATAACTCTAATAGAATTATATCTGTTAAGGAGTCATTGTTTGACTTGAATTGATGTTGATAAGTATAATCCTGATTGGATAATGATTGTATAATCCTTGTTGAATAAGGATTGTAACTGCTAGCCGGAACGCCGAGGAAGACAAATGTTTTTCCTCGGCCTTTGGCAAATAGGCCGAGGAGAACGATCCTGCTTCCTCGTCACTTGATGAATGGCCGACATGAAAATATGTCGGGGAGAATACTTTTGTTTCCTCGGTAATTGGTGACATGCCGAGCAAAGGACTTTTCTCTCCTCGGTAATTGAGACAGGCCGGCCCAAGAATGGCGACATAAGGCCAAGGTAAATGTTCCTCGGCATAGGAGGAAGATAATGCTCGGCCCTAATACTTGATGAATATATAATATCCATGGCCCAATATAGTTGGGCCTGGGTTGGGCAAGCCCATGTTCGTAGCTCGGTTTATACCGTTCAGTGGCCCCCAACTTTCTAGCTCGGCTTAGACGAGTAGAAAGTTAGCTCGTCCTCGGCATATGGGATACGAACAGGTTTTACACGCGTCATTGGTGGGTATCGACGGTTACTATTCGATGATGACATGGGGCCCCCAGTCTTGTCATGCCTCAATAAGCGTAATTAGCATTAAATGTTGGGGGCGTATTGTCTGGGTTGTCACTTTACCCATGGGTTAACCCGGGTTAAGGAGGTATAAAAATCAAAATCCTTTCATTTCAAATCTTTACAAACCCCCTGTTCGAGAGCAAAGGCGAAAGAGATCTCAGCGAACACGGCAATCTTCAAACCCGGTTCCGGCGAGCTTGATTTTTCGGCGAAGTTGCTTTCTGCATTGATTCCATTCATTCTTGCAAACTCAGGTATGAAATTTCTCCTTTTCTTACAACTTCCTTTCATGTTCCAGCGTTTTCTAGGGTTTAGGAGTGATTTTGTCCATGCCAAGAACCGCCATTGTTGAAGGTTGAAGCTTTTCTTGATAAAAAACTTTAAAAACTTCGGTTCTTTAATTCTCTTTGCATTTTATATGAAATTTATGGAATATTGAACGAACTCCCCCTTCGTTTTTGATTCCCCTTAGAAATGGCTCGATCTTGGGACCATTCTCCCCGATTAGTTATGGATATCATCTTGGAAATTTGAGGGTCTATCGTAGAGAGGGGTCCATGGATGATCTTGAACTTGGATGAAATAAGCAAGCGGTTGAGGGGTTACGGCCGCTCCCGTTTATTCATTCAATACCCGGACTCCACAAGAATAGATAGGATTGAGTCGGTTCTCCCAACATCATCGTTTTTGAGGATAGAGGCTGAAATGGTGGAGCACATCGAAGCTGTTCTACCCGGCCTCCCATCGCGAAATGCGTGAGCTGTTCCCCGAGAGGTACGGCCCCCTCCTCGGCCTTATGAAATGACGAGGAAGGAGATCTTCCTTCCTCGGCCTTATGGAATGACGAGGGAGGGGAATCTTCCTTCCCGTCATTTAATCGGCCATTGACGAGGTAAATAATTTGGTCTCCTCGTCTTTATGCGAGATATGACGGGAAGAGAAGGAGAGCCCTCCTCGTCTACTCAAATAGTTGACGCCTTCGTTGAAGGTGCGCAAGCCGATGCCCGCCTCGTCAGAAGAAGAGGCCGAAGCGAGTAGCCGAGGAAAGCAAGTCGAGAAGGCACCAAAGCACAGGGATCCCATGATTGAGAGGCCGTACACCAAGTACCCAAGTGGACCGTGCGAGTACAAATTAACTTATATGGGCAAGATCGAGCCGAAGACGGAGAAAGAAGAGACGGCCTTCTACTATAACCAAGACTTCGTCCATTTTTATTTCAAACAGTTTCAACAGGGACTCCGTCTTCCCCTAGACCCCTTCATTTGCGAGTTTTTGGATGATGTAAAGGCAGTGCCGGCCATGCTAGGAGCCAATGGTACTAGGGTTTTGGTTAGCTTCATCATCCTCTGCCGTAGTTTAGGGCTATGAGCCGACCATGGGAGCCTTCCGTCACTTCTACATTGTCCCGAGTCATCAAGGAACAATGGTGGTAGTTATTAGGAGTGCCAATAGGAAACCTAAATTGCTTCTTCCTATGTCCGGCCAAAGTTCCAGTGCAGGGACAACCACGTTATCCGCGTCGAGAGCCGCCGAGGGTGGGAATTCCGATCTCCTTTGTGATGATCCAACATCTTCCTTTGCCGTCCAACAATACGGGTGGACCAAAGATTTGATCAAGCGTCTGGAAGAGTTTGCCAGGGTAGGGGTCCTGGATTGGAAGCAAGTTGAATCCTCGGATCATTTTTATATCCAGGCAGGATTGATGCCGGGGAACGAGGACGGGGTAGCTCCCCTTGTAAATGTTAAAAAGAGGTCGTCGCTTGATGATTGGACGGTACATCCGAGGCTTCGTATTTCACGAGGATTGTATTAGGTGCCACGATGAGCGTCCCCGTGACCAATGTATTGGAGCACCTAACATTGTTGGACGTAAACTTTTATCTTACACTTGTAATTTTGTCATATTATTTTGCTCGTAGACCTTGGATCTTCTTGCTCGTACTTGACCATTTCTTCCTTGTCTTTCTGCATTTGACCACCGAGGAAGAAGCCACCCTTGCAATGGAGAGACTAAGTCCTCAGGAGCTGATCAGGCGAAAGAGAAAGCTGAGCAAGAAGTCTGCTCTGATGGAAAGAAAGGATGAGGCCAATGCTCGTAATTTGGTCTTGGGCGTGCAAGGTGATAAACCCCTCCCCCTCAAACTTCACCAAGAGGTAAATTCTGAGGACGCCGCATCCGAAGAACGAGCTGAACCCATGGTCGGTGACACGACTAACCCTCCTACTGAGGCCGAGGAAGCGGCGACCGAGGAAGCCGGCCTTGTTCAAAGGAAATCCGGCTCAAAGAGGCCTCAAAGTTCCACTGCCGAGGAGCCGGTGGCTAAGCGGGCAAGTATTGGTGGGGCCCCCAATCCTTCACCTCCTCCAACCTTGGCTATCAAGGACATCCAAACGGTTGAGCAGGCCGATGAGCTAGCAAAGAGCATGGCCCTCGACGTTCCTCGTCTCAGGGGTCTTCCTTTGCAAGTCAGGGAGGGACCTTTAGTACGATTGGGCAGAGCCCCAGTTCAGAGATCTATGGACGAGGATGCCTATGATGCTCTTGTCCAGGAGGCTCCCAGCGATGATACCTTGCTTTGTCGCAAGGGGCTCTTAATTGCCGAGGTGAATATCCTTTCCTTGCTCGTTGATCATTGATTTTGAGAGATGTATACTTCTAATATGATATTGAACTTTCTTTCAGTTGGCTTCTGTCACGGCGTATGAAAATGTTTTGGCCAAGAAGAAGACCAGACGCATGAATGAGGCCAAGGCAGCCCTGGCAAAAAGCGATTCTGAGAAGTCTTCCTTGGTTAAACTTCTGAAAGCCAAAGATGCCGAGCTTGAGGCAGCCAAGGCGAAGGTGGAAGCTGAGGTGAAGAGAGCCGAGGAAGTGAAGGCCAAAGCCGAGTAAGATCTCCTACTGAAGGAGAGGAGCCGACCAAAGCTCTACTTTGATAAGGCCGAGCTTCGTGCAAAGGCCGAGGAAGCCGAGGCCAAATACCAAGGACCGGAGGCTGCCCTTCCCGCCAAAGAAAACGAGGCCGTGGCGCGCTTGAGAGCAGCCGGCATTCAAGGATGCGGTGGTAGCTAGCTCGGTCTTTCGGGAGGCCGTGGACGAGCGTACGGCCACCATGTTTGAAGATGGTTACCTCCATCTTGCTCGTAGTATCCTGTTTGATCCTTCCACCGGCTTGGATATCAACAAGGTCGCCATGCTAATATGCCGGGATCAATACGGCGAGGAAGTTAGGACCTTCCACGCCTTGGTCCCCTATTCCACAAGCAACTTAGAAATAATAGCGCCTAAGGATGCTAAGGCTTGTAGGGAAGTGTGGAGGCCGGCTCCCGTTGTCCCCGCAATCTTAAAGACCCGGGTGGAGGCGATCTCAGACGATGAAGAGCTCCGAGGCCATGGAAACCGAGGAAGGAAGAGGAGCCGAGGAAACCGATGCTCTTACCAATCAAACGGACCTTCCTCCCCTCCCCGGCTCCATTACTCAAGATTGGCTTGACAAGCCTTTTGATGATGCTCAAAAATCTTAGAATAGCTTTTTCCTTATGCTTTTTGTAATAGATGATAGGATGTGTAATTTCATTTGAATATCAATGAAAAATCCTTTGTTATGATTCTTGTTATTTCAATAACTTGCTCGTATCCTTGCATGCTAGGCAGAGGCACTGGACTTGATAAGGTGGGATCCAAAGAAGGTCCCTTATTGCTTACTTATTGAACAAGTGGTTTGGCCGAGGAAGTTTCGCTTTAACTATGCTCGTACGTCATTTAGGCCGAGGAAGTTTTCCTTGGCTTTGAATATGACTTAGATCCCGAACCAAGGTGGACCCTCGCGGGATGTATGGTAAGCCATTAGGCCAAGGATGACCTCTTGGCCATCGTGCCAAGCGTCTGTGGTAAGCCATCGTGCCAAGGAAGACCCTTGGTCTCAGATGGTAAGCCATCGTGCCAAGGAAGACCCTCGTCTTGGCCGTATGGTAAGCCATCGTGCCAAGGAAGACCCTCGTCTTGGCCGTATGGTAAGCCATCGTGCCAAGGAGGATCCTCGTCTTGGCTTCGTGGTAAGCCATCGTGCCAAGCGAAGATCCCTGGTCTTGCGTGGTAAGCCATCGTGCCAAGGAAGATCCTTGGTCTTGGCTGTGGTAAGCCATCGTGCCAAGGAAGATCCTTGGTCTTGGCTGGTAAGCCATCGTGCCAAGGAAGATCCTCGTCTTGACTTTATGGTAAGCCATCGTGCCAAGGAAGATCCTTCGTCTTGGCCGGTGTGTTTGAGAGAGTTGGAGATAATGTCCTCATCTTCCTGGAGTTGGTGTAGATAGTTGATAGTGGCTTTGCATATTGGAAGAAACTGCTTTCGTAGAACCGAAATGCGATTACATAGAACCGCAATCCTATCAACTAAAAAGACGAAAAGAAGACAAAAAGACCGAAAATAAAAGACCGAAAATAAAGAGCTAATCTATTGCAAAATAAACTAGACTAGTGATAATATTTTCTAAGGTTGTCGGAATGCCATGGATGCTTGAGATCCTTCCCCTCCTTGGTCCTCAATCTGTAGGTCCCTTCTCGGATGACTTGAGTGATGATATAGGGACCTTCCCAATTTGGGGGAGAGCTTGTTTTGTTCTCGCTTTCCGACCAAAGGGCTTCGATCTTTCTAAGTACCCAATCGCCCACTTGGAATACTCTTTTGATGACCCTCTTGTCGTGATATGCCTTGGTCCTTTCGCTTGTAATTCACCATCCTCATCTGCGCAGCCTAGTCGTTTTTCATCTATCGTGTCCAGGTCTAGGAGCCTATTGACCTTGTTGACTTGCTCATCATAATGGGAGTTCCTTACCGTAGTGGATGGCCATCTCTCGCCGGTGCCATAGCCTCGTAACCGAAGGTTAGTGCGAATGGGGTTTCCCTGGTTGGCCCCTCGGTGGTTGTGCGAATGTACCCATAAAGCTAGGGGAAGTTCGTCCAACCATCTACCCTCGCGTCCTTCAAGATTCTTGGTGAGGGCGGTTAGGACCAGCTTGTTGGCGCCTTCGCTTGACCGTTGCCTTGGGGTCTCGCTTAACCGAAGATTTTGCATGGCGTACTTTGACTCTTCCCAACCCGGTTGTAAATGCCGTGGGAGAATTGAAGGCCATGGTCGAAACAATTGTATGCGGAAGGCCAAATCTGCACCGTATGTTGTCATGAACAAAATTGATCGCGTTCTCTTCCGTTATCTTGGCCAATGCTCTTGGCTTCTATCCACTTGGAGAAGTAATCAACGCCTACTATCACGTACTTGCAATTACCACGGGCGGGTGGGAAGTGGTCCAATGAGGTCGATCCCCCCACATATCAAATGGCCACGTAGGTATTACAAGTGTTTGCTCGACCGCAGTAGTCTTGGAATGTCGTAGAACCTTTGGCATTTGTCACATTTTCGAACATAGGCATGCGCGTCTTCCCTTAGGTTTGGCGCAGAGGTAACCTAGCGATATGATTTTGTCAGTTTGTTCTAGCCCCCAGGTGTCACCGCCGCAAACACCCTCATGTACTTCTCGCCAGAGGTTCTCGCTTTCCTTGGGATAGACACACCTTAGCAGGGCTTCGTGAAAGATCTTCGGTAGAGGACTCCGTTCATCACCACGAATCTTGGAGACCTCTTTTGATAAGCTTGGCTCGAGCATCGTCTTCCGGGGAGTTTCTCCTTCTCAATGTATTCGATGTAGTCATCGATCCAAAGATCTCTCTTCCTCGTCCGTAAGCATGACTTGTAATCTTTCATACGCAGTTCCTCGGCATAAACTACATATGGGTTGGTCTCCGAAGGAGACACGTCCACGGTGGCTAGTTTGGAGAGAACGTCTCGCGACTTGGTTATCTTCCCTTCCTATCTCGCTTGAGCTCGAAAAATTCCATCTTCTTCGTCATATCTAGGACCAGTCTCTATATTTGGCAAGGGTGATATCTTGAGTGTTATATTCTCCTTTCACTTGTTTGACAACAAGCCGGAGTCACGTAAAGCAGCTCACCTTAGTTGCTCCATAGAAGGAGGCCAACTCAATGCCAAATATGAGAGCCTCGTATTCACTTGGTTGTTAGAGGCATGAAACCCGGGCGGATGGCATCTTGTATAGTATATTCTCCTTCCGGGCTTGCTAGTACTACTCCAGCCTCCGCTTCTTTCCTTGGTAGCCGATCCGTCCGTATACAGGATCCAACAGCTTGGATGGGAGTTCAATGGGAGAGTCTTTTCCTCCGGCGCGTTTTGCTTCCGGAGGTGGGGAGATGCTCACCCATAAAGGCAAGCCTCGACCATGAAGTCAACCAAAGGCTGTGCTAGGAGGGTCTTCCTTGGTTGGTAAGTGATATCAAACTCCGTTAGAGCGATTGACCAATTAAGGAGACGTCCGAGCCGTCCCAACTTGTGAAGGATTTTCTTCAATGGTTCGTTGGTGTAGACGGTGATAGGGTGTGCAGTAAAAATATGCACGCAGCCTTCCTTGAAGCAATGACTAGTGCGTATGCTATCTTCTCCACATTGAAATATCTGCTTTCCACATCTGGACGGGGCCTTTGAGACATAGTAGATCGGGTCAATTCCTTCATCCTTTCGAACCAAGACAAATGCGACCATAAGTGATCGAGTGGCAGCTAGGAAGACATATAGCATCTCACCGTAGTCGAATCGCTAAGCAAGGGAGGGGAACCCAAGTACTCCTTCAACCTGAGGAATGCTTCCGAGCATCTCGGAGTCCAGAGAAGCTCTTGGTACCCTTCAATACCTTGAAGAAAGGCGTGACTTTTCGGCGGACTTGGCGATGAATCTTCCAAGGGCCGCAATTCTTCCATTAAGTCTTTGGACCTCCTTGATGGTGGTAGGTTCCTTCATGTCAATGAGCGCCTTGATCTTTTTTTCGGGGTTTGCTTCAATCCCCTTCGGGGAAACCACTGAAGCCTTAAATTTCCTCGCAAGAACTCCGAACACGCACTTGCTTGGATTCACTTCATGTTGTTGGCTCGGAGGTTGTGAATGGTCTCTTCTAGGTCAGAACGTGGCTGCCTTCCTTGGTCTTTATGACCATGTCATCAATATAAGCCTCCATGTTTCTACCTATCTCGACTTGCAAAAAACTTGATTTACCATCCGTTCGTAAGTGGCACCAAGATTCTTGAGCCCAAAAGGCATCATGATGTAGCGTAAATTCCCCAGTGTGTTTGAAAGGCGCCTTCTCGATGTCTTCTTTCGCCATTTTTATCTCGATGATAACTCGAGTAGGCATCTAAGAAGCCGAGAGTTTGGTGTCCGTAAATGGAGTCCACTAACTTGTCGATTCTCGGGGAGAGGATAGCCGTCCTGGGGCAGGCTTTGTTTAGATCAAGAAAGTCTATGCACATGCGCCATTTCCCATTTTGCTTCTTCACCATAACAACATTAGCCAACCAAACGGGGTATTTGACTTCGCGAATTATTCCGGCGCCGAGTAACTTCGCACCTCCTCCTTTATAGCTTCCTCCTTGTCCCGCAAAATTTCTCCTCGTCCTGGGAGATGGTCTTCGCTAAAGGATCAACTTCTAAGCGGTGGAGGGCTACTTCTTCATTGATTCCCTCATGTCTTCGACTCTCCAAGCAAAGACGTCGAGACTGTTTTTCAAGAGGGATATGATTCTTTCTTTCTCTTCCCGTGATAGCCGGCCTCCTAGCTTGATTTTTTGTTCAGATAGTCGATTAATGACTACCTCTTCTAGCTCATCTACAAGCTTCATTTCTGGTCCGTCTCGAAATTCCAGGGATTCGATGATGATCTCTCTCGATTCTCCTCCCTTCATTGTCGTTGCCATTGAGGCCTTCTTCCTCCATAAGTTTATCGATGTCCGGAAGATCGTTCATCCCCGAAGTGATGGTTGGCCCCGAAGTTCGGTCATTGACGAGAATGGGGTCTTCCTCGGAGATGGGTAGAACTATGCCTTCGTCATCCGCAGCTTCTAGGACCATAGGCTCTTTCTTCCAAAGGTGGGTAGAGTTATGCCTTGGTCATCCACAATTTCTAGGACCATAGGTTCCTCTTCCTCACTTTCCCATACTTCACGGATATAGTTCATTCTAGAGCTAGTTTCCGTGGTCTTCCGAGATTTGGTGATCTTGATATTCTCCCTCGGCGATCTATCTCCACGCTTTTGACTTTTTTCCGGCTCTTGACAACATGTTCCAAGAAATCTTTGGGGGGTTGCCCTCACGCATCCAATGCCAAAGACGAGTGGGAAATTTAACTCGTCGGTGAGGAAGTGGAGGCTACCATCCCAAGTTTGGCTTGACTTGGAATGCCGATAATCGCATGATAGTCACTAGTCAAATCCATGACTATGAAAGTGACAAGTAGCTTTGCCTCGGAAGGGATGATCGCCGACTTCGAGTTCTAGCTTCTACTGCCCTTTGCTCCAACCTTACGGTTGGTGAATCCTTCAAGCCTTCCATGATACGGCTCTAGCGCCGTGTCTTTCAACCCCATTTGTTGGAAGGCCGAATAGTATAAGATGTCACGGAGGCCCCCGTGTCAACAAGAAGTCTTTCGGATTCAACATTGTCAATTCGACCCTTGATGACCAATGGCCGCCACGAGCCGCTCGACTTCCCGCTAACTCATTCTGAGAAAAACTAATGATTTCTTCGCTTTATGGATCCAAGCAGGGACATGGTATACTTTTGCTTAGCTCGTGGATCCGATCCCTTAGCTTCGGTGGAGGTCACCTCTTCACGGATCACATGTAGTTTAGCCCTAGGAGGCCTTCGATCTTCATCCTCACTCTTGGAGTCATCTTCACTCTCCTCTTGCTTCCAGCTTTCGCTTGCCATCTTTCTTCATGACATAACGGTCTAACTTTCCTCGTCAACCCATTGTTGGATTATCTTCTTAATGGCCCAAGAACCATCGCTGGTGTGCCCATTGTCCTTGTGAAAATCACGCATTTGTTCTTGTCATGGGATACTTTGGGTTATCACCAATGGACGAGGTGGAGGAAGGTTCACCATCCGCATGATTTCTGAGACGGGCTTTGTAAGAGGGGCGAACTCCAGCTTTCTCAGTTGCTTCCTGGTTTTATTCTTTCCTTTCTTGCCGTTCCCATTGTCATTCTCGTCTGGGAGTTAGTTGCTTCAGTTCCGTCTTGTCGCACTCCTTTTCTTTGTCTTGTCCTCGCCCATGGAAATGGCATAAGCCACTTTGTATAATTCGCCTTGAGCCGGGTTCCCCGGGCCGAGAGTTCATAAATGAGGGGGCCGATTTTAACCCGTAGTTGAAGCAAACTATGACCTCCCTATCGCAAGGCTTTCTTCGACTTGATCCGCCATTTTTCGGAACCTATTGTAGTAGCCGAGGTGGTCTCTCCCTTCCCTTGCTCAATGTTGGCCAAGTCGGTTAATCTCATCTTCCTTTTCCCACCCGTGGCAAAATGATCTAAGAACATTCTCCTCTATGCCCCTCCAAAGAATCGATGCAACCTTTCTGAGCTCACGGAACCAGTCAAAGTCGTTCGAAAAGGTGCTCGCAAAGCTTTGCAGAGCAAGTCATCAAGAGGGTGAGGGAGGATTCATGGTTTGTTCAAAACTTTGCACACGGTCTCTTGGCCGGTGGTTCCGTTTATACTTCTCGAAATTTGGGAGCTTCGAGGTTAGGACGGGAGGTGCAAAGCAGCTATCCTCAAGGAAAAACGGACGTGTGGCCCAATCATAATCGTCATCATTATATTTCTTTCCTCTCCATATCATCCACCTTTGTTTCAACAGTTCCCATTGCTTTGTTTCTATTTCCTTCTCACCGCTTGAGCGAGTGCTTCGTTGGGAACTTCTGATCGACTTGTCTTTAGTGGCGATCATTTGCCCTACCGTGCTCCGCTTCATGCTCGGTGGCCATCACGTCCCGGAGAGGGGACCCTATCACGTCTTGGTTCCGTGTCTTGTGCGCCAAGTATCATCCTCAGTAGGGCTCGGGGGTCCTCGCCTAGCAAATTCTCGATGCCGAGGACGCAGGAGAGTCCTACGACGAGGACGACGAGAATCTCGAACGACGAGGACGAGGAGAATCTCGCCGACGAGCTTCGAGGAGACGCGGGACGCCTAGGTGTCATGATGAGGCGAGCAGTGTGGGATAGGCGCCTATTCAAGCCGAGTCTTGTTCTTAGGTCCTCGAGTTCACTTCCTCTTCCCTAGAGTTATTTGGCTTCTCGTGTCGACTCACATGTGCTCCTTATGCTTACCGTTATGCGCGAGGATGAGGAGAATCCCCGGAGCCGGGCAGCTGTAGCTCGCCAGCCTTCGTGGGAGGAGCCCGATGCTCTCCCCTGCTTCCTTTCTCAAAGGTGGGCCCATCATGGTACAATGAAGGGAGCCATGGAATGATCTCGGGTCCATTTGCAACAGAAAGCAACTTAAGTGCCTCATACATCCTTTGCAAAGTCTCCATTTGCTTGTGTAACAAAGAGCGCTCGGTCAACGGGCCGAGATCCTCCCGCTTGACCGGCGTCGTATTCTTGTTTTCTTCCTTCCTCGCTTGCTTCCCACGAGTACGAGTAGGACGAGGAAGGTCATTGCCCTCTCCTCGGCATTTGCCCGACCCATGGAACGAAGAGTCATGGCAAGTGGGAGGAATGGCATCGCCTTCGAGGTAGAGGAGGAGGAGGAGGCAGCTGCTCCTCGGCTCCAAGTGTTTCCCCATTCACTGGTGGGATCCTCACTGTAACACTTGTGAATTGTCCGTCCATTATGATTCACAAACGTGTTATTGAATACCGAAATTTTCCAAAATCACAATTTCACTAGGAATTAACCATGTCGAGGTCAAAATTAGGGCAAATTTTGGACCACAAACAAACCAGCCTGATTGTAATTCTTCTCGAAACAAAACGAATTCAAGCCAAATCCGGGGCGGAATTTAACGCCAAAATGCGCTTCTAACGGAATCCGGGTATTTTTCCGGTCAAAATATGCAGTATTCGTGCGGTGTTTTCAAGAACAAACCCGCCGATCCGCAAATTCCGTTCCAAGAAAAAGAACAATCTCCGGCAAGAAAATTGGCCTTGTGGCAAGTAGCTGTCTTCCAAAGCCAAACAATGGTGTTTGAATCGATTTCCCGGCAACGAACCAATTGATGATGGGGGGCTGGGAATTACAATCGCCAAAATGTACCTCAAATCCAAGCTGTCGAATGCTCCTAGGCGATCGCAAGGGGCCTCGAAAATAAGAGAAAACACGAAACTAAGCCGGGGCGGATCCGGCTAAAGGCCCTCCGGCGTGGAGAGTAAGCTTCACCGGTTGATATTAGGAGAAACTCAAATTGACAGAAGTTTCTCCAATGTAAAAGTAACGTATCAATAATGAGCCATGGGGCTTACAGTATTTATAGGGAATGGATTGATAGAATCCATGTTCGAATGAACTTGTAAAGAGATAAGATATAACTCTAATAGAATTATATCTTGTAAGTATGAGTCATTGTCTTGACTTGAATTGATTGCCGATAAGTATAATCCTCGATGGATAATGATTGCATAATCCTTTGCTTCGAATAAGTGATTGTAACTGTAAGCACGGAACGCCGAGGAAGGCAAATGCTTTTCCTCGGCCTTTGGCAAATAGGCCGAGGAGAACGATCCTCGCTTCCTCGTCACTTGATGAATGGCCGACATAGAAAATATGCCGGGAGAATACTTTTGTTTCCTCGGTAATTGTTGACATGCCGAGCCAAAGGACTTTTCTCTCCTCGGTAAATGAGGACAGCCGGCCCAAGAATGGCGTACATAAAGCCAAGGTAAATGTTCCTCTGCATACGAGGAAGATAATGCTCGGCCCTAATACTTGATGAATATATAATATCCATGGCCCAATATAAGTTGGGCAGGCTTCGTGTTTCGTGCCCATGTTCTCGTAGCTCAGGTTTATACTGCTCAAGCACATTTTTACTAAGTGAATGTAAAATAAATTTTTCTTGGAGATTTTGTGTTTTCTTTTCTTACCTCTTCACTTATTTAAAATAAAATAAAATTTGTGCATCAAAAATTCTGATCCAAAATTATCTGATGATAATGGAGGGAGTATAAGGTGGCCTTGTTTGAGTGCCCAATAGGCTTGTAGGAGGCAATGGACAGACCCATTATGAGCCTATACTCATAATCGCCTTACTGTTGAAAAGGGGATATGGGCCTACTCCATTACCCATTGAATTGGTCACTTTTAGCTCCTCATCATAAAACTAAATAAATTTGAGTTATTTAAATTTTAATGAGGATGCATTTCTGATTGTATAATAGTTGGACGATATCGATGATTAAAATTGCAAGAGACACGTATGAATAAACGAGTTGTAAATCAGTAAAACAAAATTGTTTAAATATTTCTCAAATAACCTTCTTCCGAATACGATGTGTATTTTGAAACATTGCATGTTACTTGGATTCAATAAAGCCTATTTAACTACCGAATTTCATGCCAGCATTTTGAACATTTGTACTTGGATTCCGATCGCCACATAGAAAAATGTTGCAACGTAAACTCACGGGATAAATAACGGGCACACGGATCGAAAACCACGCTCCACGAACCGGGGGCCAATATGGGACTCCATATAAGCACAAAACACCGTTAAAGGTGGTGGCTTTTTCCCCCGCTAAAATCCTGGGCGTAGAGTAATCATCAAATTCTTCATTCATAACATTTATAATACATTGCTAGAGAGAGAGCAGAGGAGAAAAGCTTAAAATTTAGACATTTTAGACATACCTCTCTAAATGGCAATGGAGGGAGTATATATATCTCATAGTGACATCATTCATCATCATCATCTTTATCTTCATTGACACTTTGTCATGCATGCAAAGGAGGTATCTATCAAAACATTTCTTGAATAAAGTGTCAAGACCGTAAACTTCGAAGACACGTACACGCTCCGTACTTCAAGACATCAACTACTGCGAGAATCAACATCAGATACATGAGGGAATACATGCGGGAATACATGAGGGAACTACATGTGGGAATATCATACACATATGGGAATCTAAGCCCATAATCATCATAAAGGGAATATCAAACATACGAGGAATATCGTACATACATGGGCGGGAATATCGCATATGCGAGAATCACATGCATAGGCGGGAATATAGGCGAGAATATCAACATATGCTACGGAATCAAAGGTCGTAACCATAACTATAAAACATGACTAGACCCATCATAGCGAGAGCCAAACTTTGACAGAGAGATCCTCAAGACACATGGGCCCATAGTAGATTTCATATTTGGCTCCTTGGGGCCGGTCAATATTTATAGGCCATAATATTTTGTTATGGCGCATCAAAGCCCCCGACTCCTTAGCTCGATTATTCATGATCGTAGCTGAGGAGTCAAACAATATACATAAACAAAATATGGCTTATCACATCGAGTCAATTTCCCGGTACAAAATATAGGTTCGCTCCTGATCTCTCTCCATCACTTTTATTACTAACTTCTCATTTTACTTCAACTTTTGCATTTTCTCTTTCCCATTTCATTTCATGACTTTCCAAATTCAACTATTTCTGTAAATTTTCGGCTGGTAAATGTGACATTTGAGCTAGGCGATACTTTATTTCGATAATTTGGTCCTCTTGACAATAATTTTTACGTTTAATTTGGGTCTGTATCAAAACAATTTACTTTCTGTCTTTTAACTTCGCTTTTTGTACTTCGGTCGTCACGATTTGCGACTTAATCTTAGCTTTAACTTAAATGGCATTATTTTACTTTCTTTTAACTTGCTTTGAACTTTTCATTTTTTACGTTTATTATCACATTCTACCTTTAATTTTCACTTTTGATGCCCTGCCGCATTTTGCTTCAATAGTTTGTCTTTCATTGCTTCGATAGCTTATCAAAGATTTACTCTATGACCTTTATTTCTATATACATAACTACTCCTTTCAAAAGAGTTAAGGTTTGTCTTTAGAGCGCCTCACTCCCGCGCCCACATTCTCGCCACCTTTCTTTACTTACTCTCGACGGCGACTTACTCAGTACGCCAAGGTAAAAACTCCATTTGTCCTAAACCTCGCGCCAAACTCTCGCCGCCAACACTGCCCAAAAACCAAGCACCGATCAAAGCCTAAAAACGCGCCAATCACAAACGCGCAACTAAAACGCGACAACGCAAACGCGCACCGAAAACGCGGACAAAACCGCTCTACAAACACGCTTAACTAAAACGCGACAATCACAAACACGCTTAACTAAAAACGCGACAATCACAAACGCACTAACTAAAAACGCGACAATCACAAACGCACTAAATAAAAACGCGACAATAAAAAATACGCGCTAACTAAAACGCGACAATCACAAACGCGCTAACAAAAACGCGACTAATCAGCTAAAACGCTAACTGTAAAAAACGCCGAAGCAATCAAAATCGCACTAAATCGAAACCGCACTCTTAGACCACTTGACCAAACCGCCTAGTTCCAATGTTGCTAAAAACTTTGCCCCTAAGACTAAAGCCAAAGTCTTTTCTACGCGCTATTTAAAACTGTGGGACTTTCGGGTGCCGCTCGTGAAAGCCGGGACTTTCTAGGCGCCGGTCCCTCCTCAGTCGCCGCCGCGTCCTCGGTCCTCCTTCCGTGTCGCAAAGGCGCAGTGCCTCCCGGGTCCTCTCAGCCAGCCTGTGCGCCGCCACTGTGCTAGGACTCGCGAGGAGCCACTGTGCAGATCCCGCAGTGCTGGCCTTCGCCAAACTCAAAGGGAAGCAGTTGCCACTGTGCTAGGCTCCTCGAGGTTTGGTGCTCGCGGAGATCCTGGTGTCCTACCTTCCCGGCTTCTCAGGCTCTGTGGGCCCCCTTCGCTGTGTCATGCCCCGGGTCCTCCCATGTCGCAAAGGTTTGTCAGCCCAGTTCAAGATCCGCCTGATCTCGTCGTTCTCCCTCTTCAAGCTTTAGCTGCACAACTTTTATCACTTTTGTCGCAGCTTTATCAACTCTGGGGCTGCTTTATCAACTTTGGCATCACATAAGCAGTTCGGGATGCGAGCCATTCCTTTCAACAACTCGAGCTTTATCATCCGGCAAAATAACTTCGGGCTCTTCACTTTATCATACTTCTGGACAGAGTTCCTAAGCAAAAGAGGCATGCGGTAGTCATTTGCAAATCTAGTAAACACTTTCTTTTATTTAACACAAAGAAGCAAATATTACGCAACTATTATATAAATGAGAGAAATAACGAACTACAAATATCTTTCGCATTTTACTGAGTTTATTCATTTCAAGCATATTATCAAGACTGTCATTTTTTCCATATTTATCATTTCAAGATCTCAAATATATAGCAGGTTTACGTACCCATATACCATGATACTTTTCTTTCCACTTGCGATATTAGCATACTTTATCATACTTCTGACATAATTTTGTACATAAACACCGAGCATAAAATTTACATATTTTATTTCATGGACTATTATTTTTCTAGGGTCATAATTCTTTTATACTTATGTCGATCAGAATGCACTATTCTACTAATTTGACAATTTCTCAACAGTAAACAATTACGCAAAGTCATAATTTTACCGAATCAACACTAAGCATACTGCAAGATAATGCTAATCCACTTTCATTCATACTTAGCCTCTTATATTTCATGTCATTTTAACGCAAACAAACACTAATATTCGCATTTTGACTCACAGGTTCAATTAACCAACATCCTACTACGAGAATTTATTTCCGCAACCTCATCTTAAACAATGATTACATAATTCAAATAACTTTATTCAAAATTTAATAACTCATATCCCCAACATTAAATAAAGCCCAATACAATCTTTTTAGAATTTCGCATACAAATTATCTTTAACATACTTTCAATTTTCGTCCAAGGGAATTATTATAAATTCAATTCATTCTATCACGTAAGCATAGTAAACAGAGAACATTTTTGACTTTACCAGATACCCATTAACCATTTTCATTTTCTGTCATGCATATTTCTGATCAACAAAACTTTTAGTTACTCACTATCTCTTTTTGGTGACATAAGTAGGCAAGCAGGTTAAGTCAATCCATTTGACATAGCAGTACAGGACACATTTAACTTTGCTATGTAACAACATTTCTAAGCATGCATTCATATTCTCAAATAATGGGCTCATATAAAAATCATTTAACATGAATATAAAAGATGGGAAGAGACGACCTGATGGATGTTAATCGACATTTCGGATGAACTCTATTAAAGCTTTAACGGAGAACTATAACGATCATCAAATACATAATGGAGGAGATATTGTTGCCCTTAACTTAATCAATCTGACTCCTCGGTGGGTCCCTAGCCAATCACTACCACGCCATTCAACTCTAGCCCACTGCCATGTACCATCTTCTCTCCCCATTTTCATTTCCTTTTTCACTTTCCCCTTTGATTTTCACTCCTCTTCCATTCATTTCCACTCACAGCCTCACCGACAATACAACATCTCCCTACGGGCGGCCTCGCCAAACGTCTATATCTCTGAACAACGGCGACAACTCCGAACGGCGACAACCAACTCTGAACGGCGACATCCACGCTGCGACATCAACACCGGTGACCTCCAGATACGATGATTCCCAGTGACAAAATTCCCTTGGTCAATGATGACCCTTTGCAACCTCGTCTCTATCCTCCCGTCATCTGGGGTTGGCGAGATCCGGAGCCATTTCCGGCGACAATCAAACCGGCGACAACCAAAGATTCTTCCACCTCGATTTCTCTCTAACAATATCGATCTGGTCCCAACCTAATCTCACTCCGTCGTCACTCCCATCGAGAATAACTGCGGCGACCTCCCTCTCCCAAACGACGACAACCAAACGGCAGCCTCAAGGTAAGTCGATCTCTCTCAAGCGACATTGATGTCGCGCCATCATTTTTCCCGTTTTCTTTCCCCCTAGATTCACGAACCGGCGACATCCAAGGTCGGCGACAATCAAAATCTCGCCACTAGATTTCTGTAAGCCTTTGCTTATTTGCGATTTCTGATGCTGCCATAAAAAATGGTTGCACAAGAAACTGACCGGGGTAGCAACGGTGACCGATCCGGAAATACACGCTCCACGAGGTCCTAAATAATGTGGGACCTACAAAATAAAACACCGTTAGGGCGGGGGGATTTTCCCCCCGAAAACCCTTCGGCGTGAGAATCATTAATCCGGCACATAATATGTATCACAATTTATATATAGAGAGAGAGAGAAAAAGAAGAGAGAGAAGCTCTCTAAAATCTCATACCTTAAAATGAAATGGGTGGGAGTATATATATCCAAGGGTGATGTCATCAATGACATCACCATCCACATCATTATCCCTTGCCACGTGTCACGCCGTCATTGGAGGGAAATCTCTCGTGAGATTACATTTGGATAAGGCCAAAGCCCTTAATCTTGACAAGGCACGGATCTCTCGCGGAGACATCAGCATGCTGCTGAGAGAACCAAGATGCGACATGCGACATCCCGCATGCGGGAACCGACATCCCACATGCGGGAACCAACCTCAGACATGCAACATGAGACATGCGACATGCGACATCTACAGGAGACATGCGACATGCGCAGGAGACATGCGACATGCGACATCCACAGGAGGCATGCGACATGAGACATGCGACATGCGACATCTACAAGAGACATGCGACATGCGCAGGAGACATTCAATACTTAACAATCATAACATTAGCAGCATACAGCACGGCATGCTACATGCGACATATGATATACGAGAACCAAGCCATATGCGGGAATCCGGCCATAACCATAGCGATAAGCCTAACTTTGGCTAGCATCATAATCATAAACACTCAATATACATCATATAACGTACAACATATAATATGCGGCCTATAGAACGTAACACATAATATGCGGTATATAAAACATAACACGGGGGAACCAAACCATAATTATAATTTTGACAATATTCTCATAAAATGTGGACCCCCTATAGACCCTAAAATAGGGCCCCCCAAAGACCGTATGCTCGGGCCGGGTAACCATTTAATGGGAGAATATTTTGCTATGTCGCATCAATTTCATTGGACAGTGATTTGGTATTGGCGACAACCAAGGCCCACGATAATAAAATTCTCGATTCCCCCTTCTTCTCGCCCATTCAATTTTACTACAACAACAGCTCTCGGATTCCGGCGATTTTATTCCCTCGCGATTTAACTTAGCGACATTACTTTGCTACCTTACTCCTTTTTCTGTTTTCATAGGGATTGTGATTCCTGATTTCTGCCCTTTCCGCTCAACTGGCGAGATGACGGACCAACTGGTGCGATGAACTGAAAATACGCGAGATGTAATTTATACAGCCTTTACAATTGTTTACTGTTGTTTCTCCGGCGAACAGCTCTTCTCCGGTGACTGACGAACCCCAGATATACCCTTTCTCCTCCTTCTCTCTGCATAACCTCTTCTGATGCCATTAACAGGCCTGGAACTGAACAAAATTCGAATCTGAGTTTCCTTCTGCCCAGACAAAACAGAAACTGTTACTTCCAAATTTCGACTAACTCCGGCTCCGATCTGCTGCTACCCCCACCGTAGTCTAGATTGATACCTCTGGCTCCTCTAATCCGGCCTAACTTCGCCGGAAAATGTCAGTCCCGGCAACGGAACCATCTGATGCTACATAGAAAAATGTTGCACAGAAACTGACCGAGGTAGCAACGGCGGTCGGATCGAAAAAACACGCTCCACGAGGTCCGAAATAATATGGGACCTACAAGACAAAACACCGTTAGGGGTGGGGGCTTTTCCCCACAAAACCCTCCGGCGTGAGAATCATCAATCTCATTCATAACATTTTATAATATATTGCTAGAGAGAGAGAGACGAGAGAAAGCTTAAAATTTAGACATTTTAGACATACCTCTCTAAATAGCAATGGAGAGAGTATATATATCGCATAGTGACATCATCATCATCATCATCATCATCATCTTTATCTTCATTGACACTTGTCATGCATGCAAAGGGGGGAAAATCTATCAAAAGATTTCCTTTGGATAAGGCCAAGGCCAGAAACTTGACACGTGGCACGCTCCGTACCTGGAGACATCAACTTGCTGCGAGAATCAACATCAGACATGAGGGAATACATGCGAGAATACATGCGGGAATACATGCGGGAATATCATACACATATGGGAATCAAGCCATAATCATCATATGCGGGAATATCAACATACGAGAATATCAGACATACATGGGTGGGAATATCAGCATATGCGAGAATACATGCATAGGCGGGAATCTAGGCGAGAATATCAACATATGCGCGGGAATAAAGGTCAGAACCATAACTATAAACATGACTAGACCCATCATACGAGAGCCAAACTTTGACGAGATCCTCACGACACATGGGCCCATATAGACCATATTTGGTCTTGGGTCGGGTCAATATTTATAGGGCATAATATTTTGTTATGGCGCATCAGATTCATCAGTTAGTTAGCTACTGAATCTATGTGTATTTTATAACATTGTAATTGGATTCAACAGCTAGTTAACTACTGAATCCATGTATATTTTTTAGCCTTGCACTTGTATTCAGTATCTAGTTAGCTACTGAATCCATGTATATTTTGAACATTACACTTGGATTCAGTAGCTACTTAACTACTGAATCCATGTGTATTTCGATAATTACACATTGATTTAATAGCTACTTAGTTACTAAATTCATGTGTATTTTATTAATTAAAATGCAATGTTCAAAATATAATTGGATTCAGTAGCTAGTTAGCTAGTGAATCTATATGTATTTTGAATATTGCATTCAGTAGTTAGCTAATGAATCAATAAGTATTTTGAACATTTTGCATGGATTTAGTAGCTAGTTAGCTACTGAATTCATTTGTATTTTGAACATTACACTTGAATTTAGTAGCTAATTAGCTAATGAATTCATGTGTATATTGATAATTGCACATAAATTTAATAACTAATTAGTTAATGAATATATGTGTATTTGATGAATTCAAGTGCAGTGCTCAAAATACATTTGGATTCAGTAGCTAATTAGCTACCGAATCCAAGTGTACTTTGAGAATTTCACTGTTGTTCAACATTTTTTTTCAAAAACCTTATATTCAGGGATTTAGTTTGATTCACCTCGTCGAAACGAGATAAACAGTGTTCTCGGAAAAAAAAGTTCAACTTATAGATTTTGAGATATTTAATTTTGTTTAGAAAAATTTAAATGATAATGTGGCAGTGCCTCCCAACTTTCACAAAAATTACAAAAATACCACCGTTTTTTATAAAAGTATATTTAATTTAAACCATTAATTTATCTTAATTCAACGATTTTGGTTGATTCATATGTTTATATATATATATATATATATATATATATATATATATATATATATATATATATGAGTTGGTCTTACAAAAAATACATTTTTTTATAAGTTTAGGAAAACGTGTTTTACACTGGCACTTAATAATACTAACAATGGCACTTTTTACACTGGCACTTTGTTACACTAACACTGGCACTTTTATACACTGGCACTTAATATACATGCACTGACACTTTTTTACACTGGCACTTTGTTACACTAACACTGACACTTTTTACACTGACACTTAATATACATGCACGAACACATTTTTACACTGACACTTTGTTACACTAACACTGGCACTCTATACACTGGCACTTAATATACATGCATTGACACTTTTTTACACTGGCACTTTGTTACACTAACACTGGCACTTTTTTTACACTAGCACTTTGTTAAACTAACACTGTACTTGTTTACATTGGCACTTTGTTACACTAACACTAGCATAGCGGGAAAAACAAAACACGTTTTTTTCTAAACTTAGAAAAACTCATTTTTTGTGAGATTTTATATATATATATATATATATATATATATATATATATATATATATATATATATATATATATATGTATATATATGTTCCGGTTAGTTTCGTGCGCCGTATAGTCAACATTGTAGTATCGACTACTCTTTCCTCTTGTTTTGTTTTGTTTGAAATTACAAAAAATAATAATACATTACACTTAAAATTAAATTACACAAGTTTAAAATGATAATTTCAGAATTAACTTTAACCAATGAAATCTATTCATCTATTTGTCATACTCACACTAACTACCCCATTTACTATTCGGAAAAAAAGTCCCCTAGCCCAGATTTTACACTACTAGAAACTGGCCAATTATCGACGGAATATTACCGACGGATCGCGTCTGTCGGTATTACAGACGGACATTTAACAATTACCGACGGAAATATCCGTCTGTAATTGAGGTATAAATTAAACCCTGCGGCCGTCACTCGCTCTTAAACCTAATCGATCTCTCTCTCTCCCCTCTTGTGAACCCTTCTCCACCACGCACAATATCCTTTCGATTTCTTTCTCCCCAACTCGCCTGTGAAATTAATCGCAGTCTCAACTTTCTCAAATCAAGTAAATTAGGGTTTATTTTCGTTGGGGGAGAGAGAGAAGAGGCCAGCGAACAAGAACGACGAAGAAATCCTTTCGTGATTTACACAAATAAACTCCCCCAATCTTCCCTCAATTTCCTGGTCATTCGAAGAAAGGACGGATTTCTCCAATTTGACGCGAAATTGCGCTTTGATTATATCATTTCGATCAGGTTGGTTCTTCTTTCATACTAGTACGGTGAGAAATTTGATTGTAGTTGTGTATAATTTCTGTTTAAATATGTGTATTCACTCATATTCGCAGATCTGCTGATGCTTCATCTCTCACTTCCTTCGCCCAAGCTCCTCCGTTATCAAAACCCTAATTTCGCTTCAATTTTCGAGAATCTCGTTGTTTTCCAGGTCGACATTCTTTCCCCAAACTTGCAAGTTCATTCAAAATACTCTGATGTTGTTAAGTTCCTCAGATCTTTCCATTTTACGTTTGATGTAGTTTGAAGACTTTGCAAACCTCAATGCGTTTGATCTTCTTGCAAAGTATAGCAATACACATCTCGTTTTCAATGATGATATACAAGTAAATAATGGAGATCCGAGATTCCTGTAATGTTTAGTTTTCTATCCCTGAATGTTTTCCTTTTTCGTTCTTTTTTGTTCCTGCACCATGGGTCGCCTTGTTCGTGTGCTTGATCTCTAATATCTTCTATATCTTCTATTTCGGGATTTGCGTCTGTGGTACTTGCAGGGCTCATATATGCACTAAATTTAGTTGGCGGATCTTTAGCTGACCATAGATTTCTATTTCTTGGAGCTGGAGAGGTGTGACCATGCTATCTCTCTTAAGAATACTTCTTGAAGCATTTGCAAATATGCTACAGCTCTCGTATAGTATGCCATTGTATTATTTTTTGTTGTTGTTTCATGGGGTGATTTTTTTTTTTTAATTTATGCTTAACTGTTTATATATATGTGGACAGTTATGTAAAGGAGGCCTTGTTGTATTTTATTTTGAGTAACTAATGTAACATTAGCCATATAGAGAGCCCTGACAAATAAATCCTCTATCTGTGGTGCTTTTTTAAATACAATTTTTTTAAAAAAAAATCTTTGCAGTTTACCGACGGAATTTTCCGTCGGTAAATTCTTTTAAAACTGATAACGGATTGGATTTGCCGACGAAAAAGTCCATCGTAAATTCTGTAATTACCGACGGAAATTAGTGTTTATCGACGGACCGTCTGTCTGTATTACCGACGGAAATTTCCATCGGTATTACCAACGAGTTATTACCGACGGTGTCCGACGGATCTCGTCCGTCGGTAAACAACTATTACCAACGAAATTTAAGATTTATCGACGGATTTTTCCGTCGGTAATTGCCCAATTTCTAGTAGTGTTATTCCTTTTAAAGAAAATCTTTTTATAAATCCCAAATAAATAAAAAATATTGTAGCATTGACTACTCTTTCCTATGTTCTGTTCTATTTGAAATTACAAAAAATAATAATAAATTCCACTTAAAATTAAATTACACAAGTTTAAAATGATAATCTCAGAATTAACTTTGATCGATGAAATCTATTAATCTATTTGCCATACTCACACTAACTACCCCATTTACTATTCGGAAAAAAAAAAAATCCCCTAGAGTCCCCTAGCCCAGATTTTATTCCTTTTAAAGAAAATCTTTTTATAAATCCCAAATAAATAAAAAACATTATAGCATTGACTACTCTTTCCTATGTTCTATTCTGTTTGAAATTACAAAAAATAATAATAAATCCACTTAAAATTAAATTACACAAGTTTAAAATGATAATTTCAGAATTAACTTTGATCGATGAAATCTATTCATCTATTTGCCATACTCACACTAACTACCCCATTTACTATTCGGAAAAAAATTTCCTAGGGTCCCCTAGCCCAAATTTTATTTCTTTTTAAAGAAAATATTTTTATAAATCTCAAATAAATAAAAAAAAACATTGTAGCATTGACTACTCTTTTCTCTGTTCTATTATTCTGTTTGAAATTACAAAAAATAATAATATATTCCACTTAAAATTAAATTACACAAGCTTAAAATGATAATTTCAGAATTAACTTTGATCGATGAAATCTATTCATCTATTTGCCGTACTCACACTAACTACCCCATTTACTATTCGGAAAAAAATCCCCTAGGGTCCCCTAGCCCAAATTTTATTCCTTTTAAAGATTTTTTTTATAAATCCCAAATAAATAAAAAACATTGTAGCATTGACTACTCTTTCCTATGTTCTGTTCTGTTTAAAATTACAAAAAATAATAATAAATACCACTTAAAATTAAATTACACAAGTTTAAAATGATAATTTCACAATTAACTTTGATCATCGATGAAATCTATTTATCTATTTGCCATACTCACACCAACTACCCCATTTACTATTCGGAAAAAAAAAATCCTCTAGGGTCCCCTAACCCAGATTTTATTCCTTTTTAAAGAAAATCTTTTTATAAATCCCAAATAAATAAAAAACATTGTAGCATTGACTACTCTTTCCTCTGTTCTGTTTGAAAGTACAAAAAATAATAATAAATTCCACTTAAAATTAAATTACACAAGTTTAAAATGATAATTTCAGAATTAACTTTGATCGATGAAATCTATTCATCTATTTGCCATACTCACACTAACTACCCCATTTACTATTCAAAAAAATCCCCTAGGGTCCCCTATCCCAGATTTTATTTATTTTAAAGAAAATCTTTTTATAAATCCCAAATAAAAAAAAATTCTCCCCAGATTATAATTCCCCAGACAACTCTAGGTTCCCCCTAATTGGTTTTTGGAGCGATCGCTACACAACATGAAGCGATCGCTCCCATTAGATGGTGCGATCGCCCTCCTCCAATTTTCAGCTTAATGTTCATCCTTTTCTGCCCAATTTTCATTCCAACTTCAATAAAAGAAAAAATGGTCTTATAAGTCAATTGTAAGAGGTGATTTGATCATATAATTAAGCTATAAAAGTTGTGATTTGTAAATTATGAGATTAATTCATTGTTATTATTAAAATTTTTAATTTTTTTGATTGAGAAAATTTGTCTTATTATAAGTCAATTATAAAGATGAAGTAGTTATAAAAGACAAGTTAATTTTATAATTAATTTATAAGAGTTGTAATATGTAAATTATGAAATTAATTTGTTGTTATTATTGAAAATTTTGATTTTTTTGTTGAAATGTATTATAAGTTAATTAAATAGACAAATTAGTCTTATAAGTTACTTATAAAAGATGAAGTAGTCTTATAAGATCTAATTTTGAAAGTTTCGTGTAGCTAGGAAGCTTAAACAACTCAACAGTTCATGGATGTAAGTACAAATGTGACGCACAACTGTCCACACATCCACAATTAAAGCAGTGAAATAAAAAGTAAAACACAAGAGTTATATCGTTCATTGGTTTTGATCCCAGCAAACAAGGCTTACGCCAAAAAATATTTCACTATTAAAAACTGTGTTGATTACAAAAATACGAATAAGTGAAAACTAAAATACGAAAATACTAAAGAAGTTCTAATCACCTTCTATGACAAGAACAGACTCCCTTTTTCCAAGTGGATCCTATTCTAGTCAGAAGTAAAACAAAGAACTTGACAAAAACCTAGATGTGAGTTTCGAATGTAAGATACAACCTTCACTCACAACCTAAATGACAATGTTGAATTGTGAAGAACAACTATGTATTGTCTTCCAAATTATTCTCTAAAGCCGTGTCTTATCTTTGTACTGGTCACTTGTATTTATAGCACATTGAGAAGATTTTCACGAATCCAACACATTTCCTTATGTGAGTTTCCAATTTCTACAAGGAAACATAAAACACACTCAAAAGGAAAGAGATTTTATTAGTAGGTTAGTCCTAATATAAATATATGTACACAAATAAAAGATATTTACAATATTAACAAAATCCTTTTCATAATAGGACAATATAAATCTTTCCATGAAAGTCCCAAAATCAACTTACCAAATACTACTCTGTCCCAATAAGAGCTGCCCATTTTTTGGGCAGCACGCAAATTAAGGAATTGGGGGGGAAAGTAAAAATGATGTGAGTGTAATTTGAAAATAGGAGAGAGAATGAGTGGAGAGAATAGTAAATTATAATGGTGTTGTGAGTATTAAAATAATGGAGGAGAGAGAATGAGTGGAGGAAATAGTGAAGATTCATTTGCCAAAAAAGGAAAGTGGAAACTATTAACGGGACACTCAAAATGGCAAAATGGAAAGCTACTATTGAGACGGAGGGAGTATATAACATTGATTCGAAAATAGAAAACAAGTTGTTTCCTAAAAACTTACTTTTTCAAATTTGCTGTTTGATTGAATATAAGAGTTAACATTAAAAAAATATTAAAAAAATTTATTTTATTATTGTGAAAAATGTGAAAAAGTGACTTTATACTTTAATTATAAGAGGCAATTGGTTTTATATGTCAGTTATAATAGCTGACTGAAATTTTGGAGAGAAGGACAACTCAATCTTTTGCTAGCGATGGATGTCTTTAGTATTTTGGATCTGGTATTAGGTTAAAATCTTCTGATGGGCTTGATGGGCTCAAGAGGAAATGGCCCTTTACTATTCTCTAATCCACATATAATTCCTATCCCACCATCCATACTCATGAGTCATAACACCTTAAAATTATTTCTCTTTAGTGATGGTTTTTTGTGCAATTTCAAATGGGATGTAGGGAGTATACGTAAACTACTGCAACAAGCATTTATTTCGTTGCAAGATGTGGTCAATAATATATATTGGCAAGCGAGCACGTTCGCGAAATGAGGATTTAACTCGGCATTTGTTGAACCCATCGAATCGAATACCCTTTTAATCTTGATTCTCCGTCTCATGAATAAGATAACGCTGCCCAATCATATTCTGCAACACACCACCAAAATTCACATTGCATTAGTCCCAAATTCGCGAGGATCCTTTGAAATTTATGATATGATGGTAAGCATTTACGGGACACTTATAAATATCTACAGTACTACTCATTCATCGCAAAATCAATAAATTTAGATATTCATTTTGAGACAGAGGTGGTAGCAGATTCTATGACACCTATATAAGCACACATAAATAGCACAGGCAGCAGCAGAAGTTTCAAAAAGTTCTACCCCAACAGGTCGTAAAGCAAACTACCTTCGTTCTAGCTCAATGTGCACTATTACTATTGAACATGAGAATTAAGGAGTGAGTATATACATTGAAAAGTATTGTGAGAGGGTAAGGTGTTGCGAGCATGATAAGCGGATGAAAATTTACAAGTGGGACCCACAAATTAAATGTGACTAACCGTTGTGGGGAAAAACTTGGCTCAAATTCCACGTCATTGAGGTAGCTGTGCATAATGCATTAAAGGCTAACCCCTGCAGAAAGATGAACTTAAGGTTAGATATTTGGACCCTCTTTAAGAATATCAGTAAAGTAAATGAGACTGACATATATAGGCAGTGGTAGTTGACATTTACCTCTTTTTGCACTTTCTTCAACCTTTAAATCCATGCTAAACATTAAATTCCTTCAGAAAATAAATATAAATAAATTTATAAAAGCTTTCTCAACTGCATAATGTGAACAACACTGCTGGCTGCTCATCTCTCTCTCTCTCTCTCTACAATGGCATTTTTCGGAGTAACTCAGGCTAGTTTTCTTATACCAGTGATAGTGATGGGCCTATTAAACTTTGCTGAATCTGCAGTTTTTATCCACTTTGATCGAGCTCCAAAGGCTGCATCGAGATTCACTTCTGCAGTTTTTAACTACTCGGTTATCGGAATGGATGGTTCCAACCCCTGCAAGATACATGGTTGTTCCTTTCACTGTGAGGTATACTTCTCCTTTGTTTTTCTTCAACTCTGTTTGTGTCTCGTTTAGAGTTGTACGGAATAGTTAAATGCCATTGCAACATACTCTCTCCGTCCCAGTCCCAGCTCAATGTGCACAATTATTGTTGGGCACAAAATTTAAGGAGTAAGTGTATATATATATATATTCAAAAGTATTGTGAGTGAGAAAAAAAGGTTGCGAGTATGATAGTGGGATATCGTTGGCAAGTGGGACCCACAATTTAAGTATGTGAGTATGACAACTGGGGTAAGATAAATATAATTGTAATAGAAGACTTCCATTTCAGGAAGTGGGACTTATCAGTGACACCCCTAAACGGGTAAGTGTGCACATTGAGCTGGGACGGAGGGAATATGTAACTGCAGGATGAAACACAACATATTGGGAAGGGGTTGTTCTAGTTTAACCACAAGTCTCGAGTTCAAGCTCTAAGAATGCAACTATGTTGTTGTGTTCAAGACACATACACACACGCACACACACACACACAAAAAAAAAAAAAAAACACTATGGCATCCAGTTTTTTAAAATTTCTGTAAGAAATGCAGATGAGAAACCAATGTATTTATAAACTGAAGCACGATATTGAACCAAATGAGTTTTGTACAGAATGATATGAATGGTTGTAAGGTACTACTATTGATGCATTGAAAAATAACTGATGATGCTTAAGAGTTAACAGCTTGAGGAAGCACTGACCTTCATTTCTGTATTTGAGCAGCTTGATGGCAAGAATTTGAAACGTTGTCCTGCAGATGCCATAGTACTGAGAGATCTGATCCCTAATCGCAATCACCATTTTCGAGTCAATGTCACGACCAAGGATGGGGAGAGTAACTCGTTGTCTTATTCATGGTTCATGGGTAAATTCACTTTTGCTCAAACGAGTTTCAAAACATTTCTGTGCCCTACTGGTTTCAAAAATCTCATTCCAGTTCTAATAACCTCATTTCTGTCCATTTGAATAATGATTTATGCCAATACACGGGTCACAAGAATTAATGTTTAACAGATACCAAACCACCAACTGCAACAATATCAACTGAACAGAGTTACGTAAACAGTGAAAAGGTAGCCATTAACATAACATTCACAGAAGCTTGTATAGGCAAGGGCGGTTTCAAGTGTATCAACTCATCAAACTGTGATGTAAGTACATGAAGATTATACATCCTGTAGATAAGAGTTCTAGAGAAAGACAACAATAAACGTGCATCATAATATAACCTTGCTTATGTTTTTCCAGGTACTTATAAGTGGTCCTGCTCATGTCAATTCATCTTCACTGAGAATTCTAGATCCCAAGCGCAAATACAGTCTCGAAATCATCCCATCTCCCGAGAGCATCTACGCCCGGATTAACGTCAAAATGACAAATATTCTTTGTAAAGACTTGGCTGGGAACCAATTCACACGAACAAATGGCTCGAGTTTTACTTTTCACTTGGGTGAGAACTAACAACATATTATCGTGTTTCCTTTCAATGTTGAATTTTACTCATCAGAGCATTCATTTCAATTTGCTTGTCTTAGATAGAAGGGCAGTGGAAGCAGATCTATGGACATCTGTTCCTTCATACGAGATGGAGATAAACGGCGCTCTTAGAATGGTGACTGCAACTAACCAAATCGAGGACTTGAAAATTTACTTGGACTTCAGCACCCCTGTTAGAAATTCAACAAATGAGATCACAGATGCATTTCGTCTAAGTTCAGGTGTTGTCATGCCTATCCACAGCAATACTCATGGAAACCGCAGATTTGTCTTCCAAGTATGTTTCAACTATGTAAATTATATCAAAATCACAGATAGACCATGTTACAACTTTTGATAATAATGGGGGTTTGCTTAATATATGTGTAGCTGAAGAATGTGCAGAGAACTCAAATAATCAAAGTTGAGCTGCAAGCTGATTCAGTAGTTAGCAGAGCGGGCACTCGCGTTTCCCCTGTTTCTCCAGTCACATTCCTTTATGGTAAATATTTTTTACTTGGGTATGTCTTAAAAGTAGTTCTTCTCTGTTTTGTTAGTGGCACTGATTCTTTTTCAGCATGGTAGTTCTCTTTGTTGATTGATTATGGGGTTTTCAGATTGCACAGAACCTAAAGTATGGATGAGTACAAGCTCATCAAGAGTTATAAAAGAGCCGTACATCAGTGTGGTAATCGAGTTCACAAAACCAGTTCTTGGCTTTGAGGTCTCAAAGATAGAAGCAACAGGAGGGAGTGTTACAAGGCAGGTGCATACGGTGTTCTTTTTGGGCATTACGGCATTTATGTTACTACGTGAATGTATGAACTAAAGCTACAAATAAGGAACATTTTACTTACTCCGATAGCCATTTCCTGCAGATTTAAACAGCTTTCAAGAGCTCTATACTCGTTGATGATCCTGGCAGAATCTCAGAATGTATCGGTCTTTGTTCCTGCAGGAAAAGTTTATGATATTTCAGGAAATTTAAATTCGGCTTCTAATCAACTAGAAGTAAATCACGGTATGTACTTGTCATTTCCTCTATTTATGATTGCTAACTAAGGAAAGTTGTTCGAGATGTTTTTAAAATTAATCATATTTAACGTAGTCTTTACTTTGGTTTCTTGAACTTGCAGACTCTTCCCCAGCTATATCAATTGCGTTTCACTCGTTCATCTCTATGGGAATACTAGCAACGTCACTAGCAGCAGCAGTTCTATCACTTTCCTCTGCAAATCTAGAAGCCATTGGCGCGCTAGGAAGCACCAACATGGTCTTTTCAGATCCATCCATGAACTTACATGCAAGTATCAACCTCATGTCCCTATGCTGAAAACCAAAAGCATGTTCTCATTTTCCTTACAGTCAACTTTCTATATCATTTTAAAAGTTTATTCTCAGGGAATGATAGGACACCTCCAAGTATTTGTCCTCTCAGATTGGTTCTCGGATGCCTTGCCAGTAGAATATACTGCCACAACTAAAGGTCTGAGGTGGCTTATTCCTCATGCAGAGCTTCCATGGAAGACATCAAGCTCTTCAACTTGGCCTAACCGTTTATATGTAGCTGAAAAAGTAGATGTAATGAATGTTAGTGACTTCTAGCCTTCTTTCTTTCGAAACACTGATATATCGTTTAAATTATTTTTCTTATTTGCATTTCCAACACAGATTTACCCTTACGGACAGCAAAATGTCACCATAAAAAGCACCCCCAACGGTTTGCCCCTGGATTCCAGTGAATATTTCACTTATTTCCTGGTGAGAATTTACTCATACAGCAAACCGCTTGTTTCCTAAGTTACTATAATTTCTCTAATCAATGCGAATGCAGCAAGGAGAACCACTGTCTGCTAGCAGTAACATGAAAAGATTAGAGCATTACAACGGGTAATTACCCCTTCAGCTTCTCCATTGTATACTTTAAATAATAGCCAACATCCTCTCAATATGTAGTAGTAATTATATTTATTTATATTTTTTTTCTTCTTTAAACAGATGGCGGAAATTAGAAATGAACCTGTTTTGGCTTGGTGTTGGAGGAGGCAGCTTACTACTAATACACATTCTATCTTTGCTTTTTGTAAGGTGGAGAACTCAAACATCAAGCAATGGGATACTTACAGTGCCCAGGTTTGAGCTCTTTCTCCTAATGCTCACGCTACCCTGTATCTCTCAAGCCTCAATCTTTGTCATAAAAGGTAATGACCTCCAGCAATCAATGGTTTTGTAATTCTTTTAATTTCCATACAGAATACGAGCTCAAAAAACTAAATTGCAGGTGGTACAACAAGAGGAATCCTTACTGGGGCATTGTTGTTAGCAATTCCTGCAGCTATTATTCTATCAGTGTGTCTATTCCTTACTATTGTCATCTTCTCTGGTAGTTTTGTTAAGTACGCGGAAATCAAACGCAACTTCATTGAGGAAAAGTGGTATACGAAGCTGTGGCTGCTCTTCGTGGGGAGGCCTACGATTGGAAAGTGGTTGTATAGGGAGGGGCTGCCCTCGACTTTTCTTTCACGATTTGGGATTCTCTTCGACAACCGAAAGGGTCCTCCGTGTTTTGACTTCATAGAAGAGAACGACCCAAACAGTGCACCCAAGTGGATTGAAAGTGGCCAAAACGGAATTGGGAGACTGAGAGCGGTCGGATCCAATGAGAGTAATGAATTGAGGAAAGTTCCTATGCATAAAAGAGTTCTTGGATGTGCTAGGTCCTCATATATCATTCTTGATCTTATGAGGAGAGTCACTTTGGGGATACTTGCAGGCATGGAACCATCAACAGGTACAAGACAAAGTCTTATTGCATTTGCAATAACACTAGCACAGTTCCTATATCTGGTTACTCTTAAACCGTACACCAGGAGGGGAGTCCATGTGGTGGAGTGTGTATCTTTCTTGTGCGAGGCTGGCGTCTTCGGACTATCGACTCGTATAAATGATTTAGGCCCAATAAAGGATGCCTATTTGGGATACTTGATGCTGGGGTTCCTCATTCTTGCTTTCGCTTCTCAGATCATCAACGAGTGGTACTACATGATCGAGTACTGTCTTCTTAGACTTGCGCACCCTCATCAGAACTCATTCAAATGTGGCTTGAAAAGTGCCACGAAAGGTTTCATCTTGCCTCTACTGCCAAGGAAGCATTGGTCAGGAAGTGTACTCGAATCCTGCCATCCAAATCGGGGAATGGGGTCCGAAAGACGAGATGGTGGATCATTGCCTTCTATGACAGCGACAGTAGTTCCTGTCATGAGTCCTGGATCACCCGGTCTGACAACAATTCAGCAGACAGGTTCCGTAACAGCAGAGATGGCACATCATAGGCAGAGTATGGAGAGAGGCAAGAGGCTAAAGGGACCCAAATTAGAGCCAAGTATAGAGATGAAAAGGCTAAGGGAGTTGGCTAAAGCTAGCTTCTCAGGAGGGTCAAAGTGCGAGAAAGGTAGTACTAGCTATGGTTTTAGATGATGACAATCTTCATGTAAAAACCTACTGAAGAAAATTGTTAGTATGGAGAGAGGCAAGAGGCTAAAGGAACCCAAATTAGAGTATATCTTTCTCTGACCAATTACAGTACTCTTGGCCATTGATAGGTGGCGGGAGAGACCCAAAATTAATACAAAAAATGGAAAAAATCTTAACATTTTGTCCATATTTGTGTAAATTGGATAATGGAGAGGAATTGAGGATTAATTAACTGCTCTATCCGTCCCAAAATGATCTTTCATTTTTTTATCATTACTACAAAAAGAATTTTGAATTTTTATTTTAGGATGATTTAATTATTTTAATAAAAATATAAACCTTGTTATTGATAATATTGTTGATGATTTATCAATTACAAGTTTAGATTTATATTAGTATAATTAAATCAACGTATAATTATTGCTCAAATTTCATTCATAATAACGACAAAAAATAGGAAAATTATTTTGGGTGGGATGGATTTTGGGTGGGACGGAGGAAGTATATTATATCAAATAAATAAAAATACAGATGTGATGATATATATTTTGAGCAAACTGTTGACTTAGCATCTCTTATCCCAATTCCATTTCACTACAAATAACACACTTTCTAAAATATAAATTGATGATGCCAAAATTGTCAAATCAGTCCAAATCCAAGCGATGATTGCTTCGGTGATTGCAAGGCCTGAAAATAAGAGAAAGTACGTAAACTAAGCCGGGGCGGATCCGGCTAAAAGCCCTCCGGCGTGAGAGTAAGTTCACGGTTTGTATATGAGAAAACAAATGGACAGAGTTTTCCCAATGTAAAAAGTAACGTACCAAATAATGAGCCATGGGGCTTGTATTTATAGGGATAGATTGATAGAATCCATGTTGAAGTAAGCTTGTAAGAGATAAGATGTAATCCTAAGAGAATTATATCTGTTAAGGAGTCCTTGTTTGACTTGAATTGATGTTGATAATCGTAATCCAAATTGGATCATGACTGTAGAATCCTTGTTTGATAAGGACTGTGTAATCTGCTAGCCGAAACGCCGAGGAACTTGAATGTTCTACCTCGGCTTTGGCAAATAGACCGAGGTAAATGATTCTGCTTCCTCGTCATTTGAAGATTGGCCGACACGGAGATGTGCCGGGGTAAATGATTTTGTTTCCTCGTCATGGTGATGAAATGCCGAGGTAAGAACTTTTCTTTCCTCGTCACTTTCCTCGTCACTTGCGGCATAACGGCCCGAGCATGTTGACATAAGGCCGAGATAAACGTTCCTCGTCATACAAGGAAGACCTTACTCGGCCCTGATACTTGGTTATTTAGATAATATTCATGGCCCAATTCAATTAGGCCCAGCTTGAGCAAACCCATAATTGTATCTCGGTTTATACTATTCAGTGGCCCCCGACTTTCTAGCTCGGATTAGGACGAGTAGAAAGTCACCTCGTCCTCGTCATATGGAATACGAACGGGTTTGACACGTGCCCTCGGCGTCGCTTCATATAACTGACGGTTGCCATTACGGGCCCCCGGTCTTGTCACGCCTCGAAACCGTCATTTCGCATTTAATTCTTGGGCGCCGGACAGGATTTAGCTTTACCCATGGGTTTGACCCGATTAAGGGAGTATAAAAACTAAAACCCTTGTTATTTCAATCTTTACGAACCCCAAGTATTTGAGAGAGAATAGCAAGAAAATTCTCCGGCGACACAGGTTCTTCATTCCCAGTTTCCGGCGAACTCGTTTTTTCCGACGAAGTAGCATCCTGTTGTGATTTCATCAATCTCTTCAAACTCAGGTATGAAATTTCTTCCCTTTTGTGCATTTTGATTCTGATTTCCAGCTTCCTAGGGTTTGTTGGGAAAAATCTTGAATATGCCAAGAACAGGCAAACCACCATTGTTAAAGAATGAAGCTTTTCTTCATAAATTCTCAAAACTTCAAACCTTTGATTTTCTTTGTATTTTATATGAACTTTCTTGAATATTGAATGAACTCCCTTTCATTTTTGATTCCCTTAGAAATGGCTCGTTCTTGGGACCATTCTCCCGATTCCGTTATGGATATCATGCGGCAATCCGAGGGTCCATCGTAGAGAGAGGTCCATGGTTGATGCTCACCTGGATGATGTAAGCAAGCGGTTGAGAGGTTATGGTCGAACTCGTCTATTCCTCCAATACCACGATTCCACGAGAATAGATAGGATTGAGTCTGGTTCACCCAACATTATAGTTTTTGAGGATAGAATTTGAGATGATGGAGCACATCGAACTGTTCTACCCGGCCTCTGATCGCGAAATGCGTGAGCGCCTGAGAGGTACGGCTCCCTCCTCGGCCTTATGAAATGACGAGGAGGGGAATCTCCCTTCCCCGTCCTAAATCAGCCATGGACGAGGTTACTAACTTTGTCTCCTCGTCTTTATGCAGATATGACGGGAAGAGAAGGAGAACCCTCCTCGTCTACTCAAATAGTTGACGCTTTCATGGAAGAAGCACAAGGCGATGGCCGCTGGCCCGAAGAAAAGGAGGCCGAGGAAGAGGAGGCCAAGGATTAGGACAGAGACAAGAGAGGACCCCTAGAGCCGGGGATCCCATGTTGGAAAAGCTGTACTCCAAATACGGGGTAAACAAAGCTGAGTACAGGCTAACTTATATGGGCATGGAGCTTAAGACGAAGAAGGAAGAGGACAACTTTTATTATAACCAAGACTTTGTCCATTTTTACTTCAAACAGTTTCAACAGGGACTTCGTCTTCCCTTGAATCCCTTCATCTGTGAATTTTTGGACGATGTGAGGGCGGTGCCAGCCATGCTAGGAGCTAATGGTACCCGGGTTCTCGTCAGCTTCATTGTCCTCTGCCGTAGCTTAGGGTACGAGCCGACCATGGGAGCTTTTCGACATTTCTACACTGTTCAATATGTCAAGGAGAGTTGGCTCCTCGTCATTAAGAGTGCATCCAAAAAACCGAAGCTGCTCCTCCCTATGTCTAGCAAAGTTGCCGGCTGGGATAGCCATGTCATAAGGGTTGAGAGCCGCCAAGGATGGGAGTTCCAGTCTCCTTGTAAGGATCCAACCTCATCCTTCCCCGTCCAACAATATGAATGGACCAAGGCTTTAATCAAACGCTTAGAAGAATTTGCCGAGGTGGGGGTCCTTGATTGGTCGGTTGTTAAATCTTCAGACCATTACTATATTCAAGCGGGTTTAATGCCGGGGAAGAAGGATGGGGTATCTCCCCTTGTCACCGTAAAGAGGGGGAGACGCTTTAATGACTGGACAATTCACCCCGGCCTGGTGTTTCATGAGGATTGCAATACGTGCAAGACTGAACGTCCCCGGGACCAGTGTCTGAAAGCAATCGACATAGTTGGATGTAAACGTTTATCTTTTTTACTTGTACTTTTTGCATGCTTGTTGCCTCTGCTCGTACTTAACTCTTTCTTCCTTGTCCTTGCAGATTTAACCGCCGAGGAAGAAGAAGCTATAGCCATGGAGAGACTAAGTCCCCAAGAGCTAGTAAAGAGGAAGAGGAAGCAGAGCAAGAAGTCTGCTTTGGTGGAAAGGAGAGAAGAAGCTAATGCCCGTAATCTGGTGCTCAATGTTCAGGGTGACCAACCTCTTCCCCTTAAATTACATGGAGAGGTGAATGCCGAGGAAGCGGCATCCGAGGAACGAACCAACCCATCAACTGTAGAGGGGCATAGCCTCCATGTTGATGCCGAGGAGGTAGGAGCCGAGGAAACCAACCTCGTCCAAAGAAGATCTGGCTCCAAGAGAGCCCAGTCAATCGCGCGAGGAGCCTGCAGCTAAGCGAGCAAGTGTCAGTGGGGCTCCTAATGTTGAGGCTCCTCCTTCCTTAACCATTCAGAGTGTCAAGACCGTTGAGGAGGCCGACGAGCTGGCTAAGAGCATGTCCCTCAACGTTCCCCGTCTTAAGGGACTTCCTCTGTTAGCTAGGGAGGGACCCTTAGTAAGATTGGGCCGAGCTCCCATTCAGAGAGCTATGGATGAGGATGCCTACGAGACTCTTGTTAGAGAGGCTCCCAACGAAGATACCTTGCTCTGCCACAAGGGACTCTTACTCGCCGAGGTAAGTGTTATCCTTTTCTTGGTCATTGATATTGAGATTTGTTTACATTTCTAATATTGATTTCTCTTTCAGTTGGCTTCCGTCACGGTGTATGAAAATGTTTTGGCCAAGAAAAAGGCCAGGCGCCTGAATGAGGCCAAGGCCGCCCAAGCGAAGAGTGATACTGACAAGGCTTCCTTGGCTAAGCTTTTAAAGGCCAAGGATGCTGAGCTCGTGGCAGCCAAGGCCAAGGTGGAGGCCGAAGTGAAGAGGGCCGAGGAAGTAAAGGCCAAGGCCGAGGAGCATCTCCGGCTTAAAGAAGAGGAGCTTGCTCTGGCAAAGGCTGATAAGGCCGAGCTTCAAACCAAAGCCGATGAAGCTGAGGCCAAGTGCCGAGGATTGGAAGCTACCCTCCCGGCTAGGGAGGAAGAGGCCGTTGCTCATTTTAAGGAGAGCTCGGCCTTCAAGGAGTTGATGATGGCCAGCTCGGCCTTTAAAGATGCCGTGGACGAGCAAACGGCCACTATGTTTGAAGACGGTTATCTTCATTTGGCCCGAAGCATCCTGGCTGACCCTTCCACCGGTTTGGACATCAACAAGGTTGCCCAGCTGATTTGCCGGGACCAATATGCCGAGGAAGTCAGGGCTCTCCACCACTTGGTCCCTTTTTCTGAAAGCAACTTGGAGATAATGGCAGCCAATGATGCTCAAGCTTGCAGGGAGGCGTGGAGGCCGGCCTCTGTTGTCCCCGACAACATAAAAGACTTGGTGGAGGCGATCCAGGATGCTGAAGAGCCTGAGGCCATGGAAGCCGAGGTGGAAGGAGGGGCCGAGGAAACTAATGCCCTTACTGAACAAACGGTCCTTCCTCCCCCTGGAACTATCACAGAAGACTGGCTCTAAAAGCCTTTTGACGACGGGCAGCAGTCTTAGGATAGTTTTCTTTCCTTTGCTTTCTGTAATAGACGATAGGACTTGTAATTCTTTTTTGAACATCAATGAAAATCCTTTTGTCATGATTCATGTTATTTCAATAACTTGCTCATATTTTGTATGCTAGGCAGAGGCACTAGACTTAAGAATGTGGGATCCAAGGAAGGTTCCTTGCTCCCAAATTGTTGGGCATGTGGTTAGGCCGAGGAAGGACTCTCGGCTTTAAATATACCCTTAAGTTATTTAGGCCGAGGATGGTTTCCCCTGCTTTAAATGTGTTGTAATCCTGAGTCAAGGTGGACTCTTGGTAGGACGTTAGTTAAGCCATCAGGCCGAGGAAAATCCTCGGTCTTGGCTGTTATGTTTGTAATCCTGAGTCAAGGTGGACCCTAGACAGGATGTGTTAGCCATCAGGCCAAGGAGGACCCTTGGTCTTGGCTGTTGGTATCCTTCATCAAGGCGGACCCTTGACAGGATGTGTTGTAAGCCATCAGGCCAAGGAGGACCCTTGGTCTTGGCTGTTGGTATCCTTAATCAAGGTGGACCCTTGACAGGATGTGTTGTAAGCCATCAGGCCAAGGAGGACCCTTGGTCTTGACTGTTGGTATCCTTAATCAAGGTGGACCCTTGACAGGATGTGTTGTAAGCCATCAGGCCAAGGAGGACCCCTGGTCTTGGCTTTTGGTATCCTTAATCAAGGTGGACCCTTGACAGGATGTGTTGTATAGAAGAGTTGGGGATAAAGTCCTCATCTTCTGGCGTCTGTATGAAGAGTTGATAGTTGCTTTGCACGCTGGAAGAGACTGCTTTCATAAAACTGAAATGCGATTACATCGAAGCTGCAATTCTATCAACTAATCAAAACTAAAAGACAGAAATAAGAAACTAATCTCTTGTAAAATAAACTAGACTAGTAATAGTATTTTCTAAGGTTGTCGGAGTGCCAGGGATGCTTGAGGTCCTTCCCCTCCTTGGTCTTCAATCTGTAGGTCCCTTCTCGAATGACTTGAGTGATGATATAAGGATCTTCCCAATTTGGGGAGAGCTTGTTACGTTACGCCTTCCGACCGGTAGCTTCAATTTTTCTGAGTACCCAATCGCCTACTTGGAATACTCTTCTGATGACCCTCTTATCGTGATACGCCTTGGTCCTTTGTTTGTAATTCACCATCCTCATCTGTGCGGCTAGTCGTTTCTCATCTATCGAGGTCCAGTCTAGGAGCCTATTGACCTTGTTGACTTGCTCATCATAATGGGAATTTCTCACCGTAGGGATGGCCATTTCAGCTGGGGCCATAGCCTCAGAACCGAAGGTTAGTGCGAATGGGGTTTCCCTGGTTGGCCCCGGGTGGTTGTGCGAACAACCCATAAGGCTGGGGGAAGTTCGTCCAACCATCTACCCTCGCGTCCCTCAAGGTTCTTGGTGAGGGCGGTTAGGACCGGTTGTTTCTTTGCTTACCTTGGCCATTGCCTTGTGGTGCGCTAAGCGAAGATTTTGCATGGCGGACTTTTACTCTTCCCAACTCTTTAGTGAATGTTGTGGAGAATTGCAGTCCATGATCAGAGACAATTGTATGTGGAAGGCCGAATCTGTACCAGATGTTGTCATGGACAAAGTTGATCGCGTTCTCTTCCGTTATCTTGGCTAATGCCTTGGCTTCTATCCACTTGGAGAAGTAATCAACTACTATCACGTACTTGCAATTACCACGGGCGGGAGGGAAGGGTCCGATGATGTCGATCCCCACATATCAAACGGCCACGTAGGTATTACAAGTGTTTGCTCAACTGCCGGTAGTCTAGGAATGTCAGAGAATCTTTGGCACTTGTCACATTTTCGAACATAGGCGTGCGCGTCTTCCCTCAGGTTTGGCCAATAGTACCCTAGCGATATGATTTTGTCAGCTAAGGTTCTGGCCCCCGGGTGTCCGCCGCAAACACCTTCATGTACTTCTGCCAAGAAGTTCTCAATTTCCTTGGGATAGACACACCTTAGCAGGGGCTTCGTGAAAGATCTTCGGTAGAGGACTCCATTCATCACCACGAACCTTGGGGACCTCTTTTTGATAAGCTTGGCTCGAGCTTCATCTTCTGGTAGTTTTTCCTTCTCAATGTATTCAATGTAGTCATCGATCCAGCATCTATCTTCTCCATCTAAGAGCATGACTTGTAGTCTTTCGTACGCAGGTTCCTCGGCATAAACCACATATGGACTGGTCTTAGACACATCCATGGTAGCCAGTTTGGAAAGAACGTCTGCGACTTGGTTATCTTCCCTGCCAATTTGTTTGACCTCGAAAAATTCCATCTTCTTCGTCATATCTAGGACCAGGTCTCTATACTTGGCAAGGGTGGGGTCTTGGGCATTATATTCTCCCTTTACTTGTTTGACAACGAGTTGGGAGTCGCAGAAGGCCGCCACCTTAGTTGCTCCATAGAAGGAGGCTAATTCAATGCCAAATATTAAAGCTTCATATTCTGCTTGATTGTTGGAGGCAGGGAACTTAAAACGGATGGCGTCTTGAGTAGTAAACTCTCCTTCTGGGCTTGCTAGTACGATTCCAGCTCCGCTTCTTTCCTTGGTGGCTGATCCGTCCGTATACAGGATCCAACAGTTGGATGGGAGTTCAATGGGAGAGTCTTTATCCTGCAGTGCGTTTTGCTTCCTAGAGGTGGGGAGATGCTCACCCATAAAGGCAGTCTCGACCATGAAGTCAACCAAAGGCTGTGCCAGGAGGGTCTTCCTTGGTTGGTAAGTGATATCAAACTCAGTGAGAGCGATGGACCAATTAAGGAGACGCCCGGAGCCGTCCAACTTATGTAGTATCTTCTTCAACGGTTCATTTGTGTACACGGTGATAGGATGTGCAGAAAAATAGGCACGTAGTTTCCTCGATGCAATGACTAGTGCGTACGCTATCTTCTCCACATTGAAGTATCTGCTTTCCACGTCGGACAGTGCCTTAGAGACATAGTAGACATGCTTTTGAATTCCTTCATCGTTTCGAACTAGGACAGCTGCGACAGCATGATCAGTGGCAGCTAGGAAGACATACAGCATCTCACCGGTAGTCGGACTGCTAAGCAAGGGAGGGGAACCCAAGTACTCCTTCAACCGGAGGAATGCTTCGGAGCATTCAGGAGTCCAGGAGAAGCCCTTGGTACCCTTCAATACCTTGAAGAAAGGCAGTGACTTTTCGGCGGATTTGGCGATGAATCTTCCAAGGGCTGCGATTCTTCCATTAAGTCTTTGAACCTCCTTGATGGTGGTAGGTTCCTTCATGTCAACGAGCGCCTTGATTTTTTCGGGGTTTGCTTCAATCCCCCTTTGAGATACCATGAAGCCTAGGAACTTTCCGGCTGTTACTCCAAACACGCACTTGCTCGGGTTTAGCTTCATGTTATTAGCTCGGAGGTTGTGAATTGTCTCTTGCAGGTCGGGAACGTGACTGCCTTCCTTGGTCTTTATGACCATGTCATCAATATAAGCTTCCATGTTGCGACCTATTTGGCTTGCAAAAACTCGATTCACCATTCGCTGGTATGTAGCACCCGCGTTCTTGAGCCCAAAAGGCATCATGATGTAACATTAATTACCCCCAGGTGTTTGGAAGGCCGTCTTCTCAATGTCCTCTTCCGCCATTTTTATCGATGATAGCTCGAATAGGCATCTAGGAAAGCCGAGAGTTTGATGTCCAGCAATGGAATCAACCAACTTGTCAATTCTAGGAAGAGGATAGCTGTCCTTGGGGCAGGCTTTGTTTAGATCAGTAAAGTCTATGCACATACGCCATTTCCCATTTTGCTTCTTCACCATAACTACATTGGCCAACCAAACGGGGTACTTAACTTCACGAATTATTCCGGCGCTAAGTAATTTCTGCACTTCTTCTTTTATAGCTTCCTCCTTGTCCCTTGCAAAATTTCTCCTTGCAGGAGATAGTCTTTGCCAAAGGATCAACTTCCGGGCGGTGGAGGGCTACTTCTTCATTGATCCCCCTCATATCTTCGACTCTCCAAGCAAAGACGTCGAGGCCTTTTCAAGAGGGAGATGATTTTTCTTTCTCTTCGGGAGATAATTGGCCCCGAGCTTGATTTTTGTTCAGGATAGTCAAGATTGATGACTACCTCTTCCAGTTCGTCAACAGGCTTCATTTCAAGACCGTCACGGAATTCTAGAGACTCGATAATGATCTCTCTAATTCTTCTCCCTTCATTGTCATTCACGTTGAGGCCCTCTTCCTCCATAAGTTTATCAACATCTGGGAGACTGATCTTCCCTAGGTCGTGGTTGGCCCCAGAGTTCGGCCGTTGAAGAGAACAGGTCTTCTTCGATACGGGCTGAACTATGCCTAGGTCATCTGCAATTTCTTGGACCATAGGATCTTCCACAGTACGGGTAGGACTATGCCTTGGTCATCTGCAATTTCTTGGACCATAGGTTCGTCTGCTCTGCAAGCACCTCACGAATATAGCTCATTCGGAGCTAGTTTCGGTGGTTTTACGAGACTTTGAGATCTTTATGTTTTCCTCGGGGGTTTCTATCTCCACACTTTTGGATTTCTTTCTGCTCTTCACGACATGTTCCAAGAAGTCTTTGGGGGTGGCCCTCACACATCCAATCCCTGCCCGAGTGGGGAATTTAACTCGTTGGTGGGGAAGTGTAAGTGCTCCAATTTGAGCTTGTTAGAATTTTCGTTAGAAAATTAACGAAAGTTATAACATTTCTAACAATTCCTAACTATCCTAACCTTTCTAACAAAGTGAGGGTAAAATGGGCATTGTTATTTAAGGTTAAACCTTAAAAAGAATCTCAAAAAAGAAAAACAAAAGAAGAAAACCATAAATAGAAATGCTGGAAACATAAACTGGCTGTCTAATTTGAATTTCAAAAAGAAATATTCCTCTTGTCCAAAGCTGGAGCTGCATTTAATGAACAGTGCACGCTGAGGGTTCCCATCCGCGCGGATGAGTTTGTCATCTCAGGAGGGCTATAAATTGAGCCCTCCAGTCACAAAAATAAAAAGCCACAACACATTTTGCACCGAACCTCTGGCGAAATATAGAGAGAAAACAGTGAGAATTCACTTGAATTGTCACCATTTTCTCTCCAATCTTTCCCAATTCATACTCATCCACTCACTCTCATATTAAAGCCCTAAACACTCATACACTCAAGCCAAACACTCAAGAACACAAGGAAGATTGGTAAACCCTCCTTCTCCTAACCCTAAATCTCATCCATGCATGCATCTTCAAACTACAAAATGTAGTTCCTTCATCTTCTTGCTTTGGATCTAAGAAGATCACCATGGAAGACCATCTCCATGGATGATCTTCTACAAAGATCAACATTATTTTCAAGTTCTCTTACTTTCTTGCAAAGAAAACTCATTTTCAAAACCCTAAAAACCATTTTCAAGCATAAAATCTCATTTTCAAAGGATAAAAATCCCCTTCCCAAGCAAATGAAATGCTTAGTCCTAATGTACCCCAAGGATGGTTTGGTATAGTTGATTCACCACTAAAATGTCTAGTGATCACTAACCAAAACCTAGGGAAATGGGGACAAGCATGGATGCAAAACCCCCTTTAAAATCATATTCTCCTTCTTGGGAAGTTGCTGTCCAGTAGCAATTTTCCCAGACCTCAGTCCATTGTCTTAATTTTTGGACACAGATGAACTTGGAATTTGGTGTTGACTACAAAACACTTTTTGTAGCCAACATCCAGATCTTTCCAGACATATTTTTAATTTATTTTTTGGGTGAGTAAAACTCCTCTTTTCAAATTTTCTTTCAGAGGCTAGTTCATCAGCTTCTGGGAATCCAGATCTCATATCTGAGGTTTCCAGAAGGTTTTGACCCCTCAAATCTTTTCCAAAATGGAAAATTACTTCGCACAAACCTTATTTAAGGTGTCTAGAACAACTTTAATACTCTGAGTTTATCCAGATTATGAAGTTTTAAGACCCTTGAATACATTTCAAAATCAAAGGTCCACTGCCTTTTTCATTCTGGCAGAAATGGCTCTCAACTTCAAAAGGTCTTTTGAGTACCAAATCTCAATCCAAAAATCCCCCAAAAAATCATGGGATCAGTTTAAAGTCTTGAAAAGATATCCCTATTTTTACTTTTCTGAGTTTCAAGGTATTTTGGCCAACACACACACACACACACAAATGATTTTCAGCTTGGAAGACTCGTTTTACGAGGCATTCCGGGTGCACACTAACGTCCTTCCCGGCGTGTAACATGACCTCCGAACCTAAATCTCTGATCTCGGGCTTTTTTCAAAGTTTTGGCCCTCAAAATTAAAATGGCGTGGCGACTCCGTTTTCGTTGATTTTTTCAAACAAAAATGGGAAAATTTTCGGATGCACATTCATCACAGTGGCGACTCTGCTGGGGACTAAGCTTTCTTTTTTTTAAAAAAAAAATGGTATTTGGTATATTGGTGGAAACCACTAAATTTCCCGTTATCGCCTCCTAACACGAGTCGGGGATAAATTGTGGTCTAACAATCCCACGTACCGGTATCACCGTTTTCAAAAAAAAAAGCTTTTGAGGGTCAAGCTTCCGTCCCGGCTTTGAAAATCATTTTTGTGTGTGTGTTGATTTTTGCACAGTTTTCATGTTGTTTTGGCCGCCTCGGAGAAAGTCAAAATTTTGACTGTCGGAATAATGTCCCTAGCGTCGGAATTTTCGTGCTTACGTGCTTATGTGCTCATTAAATTTCAAAAAAAAAATTTCAAAAAAAAAAGATTTTCAAAAAAAAAAAGAAGAAAATTCTCAAAAAAAAATCATGCATCATATTTTTAAGACACATAAAAAAATCTCTATTTTACTCAGAAAAAGAATATAGACTGCTTGCACACTACGCGCACGTGACCGTACACTGCACACTACGTCCTTAACAGGGAAATCCTTGTCGCGGTCCGTTTGGTCTTATTACGCCTCTCGGATGAGCACGGGACTACCCAAACATCCCATGGAGCCTCGTGTCGACCATGCACTTGTCCGTGACACACTTTGTCAGAGACCCGGTTGGTTTTTAGTACAGTGCAGTGTCATGCCACTGTCTCGTGTATAGACCTTTCCTTTCAAGCCTTTGTCGGCATACCGACTCAATATCTTTCGGGGACCCTTATCGGTCGAAGTTACGCCGGTTTTCCGCCGCGGACTTTGACCAAGATATTGACCGGCGCCTTGACCTCGGCTCGGCGGCACAAATTATACACGACTCCCGGCATTGACACCGAGTCATCAAGGATTAATGACTATTCCATACCTAATTACGGCTTAGCGACGACAAGTCAAGATCAATCGTGGACGCTTATCGGTCAAATCATGCCGACTTTTCGTCGAGCCCTCGGACATGATCTTGACTTTTGACGTCGGCTTTGTCCGTAATTTACATCGAATGCTCGTTAAGACTCGATTACCCGAGACTTTTAGGATCGTTTTTCTTTCGGTCGGTGGGACCCGCTTGCCCTATAGGACCCTCCCGGGGCTGTCCACCCTGGGAGGTCGAAATACAGGTGGAATACGAGGGGCTTATAGACGTAGTGACGGGGCCCACGATCCGAGAATCGAGTAGTTTGAGAAAAAGAAGAGCAATCTTTTCCAACCGATTAGGTTAATAAAACATGTTTTAAGTAAACGTGAACAAATAGCGCATGTTGCATGAGCCTAATGCCCAAACACCTACCCTCCTTCCATTCCCGGACATACGAACCCTCGTGTCTTTCCCCGCAGACTCCTCACAAAGCTTGGTTTCGGGCACCGGGTCACCGTTTGATCGGTTAGGGAAGAGTCAAGCGCGTCATCGGCTTCGCCGTTTATTCCGACTCCGGGTTTGAGAATGTACGCATCGGCCGGTAATGATGGGGACCACGTTGCTCCGTCCTCCAAAATCCCTCGAGACAGGACCCGTGTGGATCCGGTTGGTAGAACAGATGAGACTTCGACATGAGGCTCAAATTGATGACCTACTGGGGGTAGTCGCAAGTCATGGTTTGACTATCAGTCTCAATTCCGATGGCACTTTTACCGCTAAGAAGGAAGAGGGTTCTCCTCCTCTTCTTAATAGTCCCGGATACATCAAAATGCTACCCCAAGATTCCTATGTTTCCACCGCCGGGACTCCTGCCCGCCGACTTACAGGCAAGCTGGCCCCCAAACGGCGATCGGGGACGAAAGAGTTCGGTATCTTGTCGGTTGTTCCCTCTCAAAGTGATGATCCCACAAATATCGGCTGAGTGATGAAAATCGGGGAACAGTTAAAGAAATATGGTCGGCCATCAATGCCACGGAAGAACGCCGGAAACGGACAGCGAGCTGGATTGAAGAGGCCACACGCCACCTCGGGACCTTAACAATATCCCAACCGGCAGGGGCTACCACGAAGGACAAACATGTGCCCGTTCCCGGGACCTCAATATCTCTCATTGTCCGGCGGAGTCCAATCACTTGCTACCGAGACGAGCCCGGCCGAGATCCCCGGACCGGTTCCACTCAAAGTCATTCCAAAGCTCGGCTCAACCCGAGGTCCCAAATCCGCCACCGGTAGTAGAACACATTTGGTGGGATATTTGTGGCTTGTCCCGATTGCCTTGAAAGGGACTATCGGGAATGGATACACGAGGACCGTCCTCCTAAGAAAAAGAAAATTTCCTCCCGGCAAAAATTGAAGGAGAGATTCGAGGCGGTGATAACGGTGTGGGAACGCTCGGAGAGCCATGCAGGGGATTTGATTATTATGTACTCTACTCCGGTCGGTCTTCCCCAAAGCAAAAAGGGGTAAAAGAGCGAGAAAAGCCTTGCCAACGATAGAATTGAGACTTTCGGATGCAGTCTTGCGAGCAGAAGTCCAACCCCCTCGGGGTCGACCAAGGTTCGGTTGTCCAACTCCCGAGTATACACCGATAAAGAAAAACCGACGCCGATCTGGCGCTCCCACTCAATCAACATGTTGATGGAAATGGCAACCGCCACAAAAGGCATCGGTATAACCCGGGGGCTTCGGCAAAGACTCTACCTAGCAAGAAAAAGCACGAGCGACGGGTTTAACGACTCTCTATCCCGAGACAAAGACCAAATCTATGATCCTCACCTATATGGGAGTATGATCACCTTCTGCGATGAAGATTTGCCAAGAGATGTCTCCCAACACAATGAAGCTTTGTACATCACTATTCGGCTCAACACCATGTCACTCCACAGGGTATTAGTGGACAATGGATCATCGGTAAACGTCCTTCCTCTCGGCATGATGAGGGCCCTCCGCATAAATGAAAGGCGCGTGGTCCCATCTACCCGGCTGTCAAGGCCTACGACGGTTCGTCTCGTCCCATTACGGGGACGGTGACTGCGGAACTGCAGTACGAAACCCCAAATGGTGCCCGCAAAGTTCCATGTAATGGATATCCCCTCCGAGTTCACAGCCCTACTAGGGCGCCCTTGGTTGCATCACATGAAAGCCATAGCCTCCACTCTCCACCAATGCGTCAAATTCATCAACCGGCGGGAGACCTTGAAGTCATAAGGGGTGACGGTTTCCTCATAGGGAACGAAGAGTGAAACAATAGCCAAGAACGCCCACGGTCAAACAGGGGCTACATCCTTCAAGAGGCAAGTCTCGCCGGCATTCTTTGGAATCCGGCAATGCCAACTATGTCGACACACTCAAGCGAGCGAGACTCAGAAGAAGTTCGATTCATCAAATTTAATTGTTATTTCCAACACTTGGAGGCGTGCTTGGAAGGAAACGGCGAACACCGCCATGATACGAGCACACAAGTCCCGGTCCTCAATCACGGATTTGTCGGCATTACGCAAACCCATTCTTTGGCCTCGCCGAGCGAGGAGATTTTCATGATAAAAGTCGACAAACACCGACGGACTCGGCTCGAATCTATGAACGTCGTGTGGGGACGTCCTCCTTCTTGAACTACACTGTCGAAGCCTTTCCGCTCGAGTATGGGACATGAGATTTTTCTAGCGGCACACCGAGACGCAATACGTCCTTACATCCGGGATTGAGCGGTCGGATTGTGGCGAAACGGAAATCCCGGGATTGAGGAAGATCCCTACATCCACATGCTCGGCTTTCGGACGCCAAACACAATTGATTACGGTTCGAGACAAAGAGATAATAGCAACGGCGAAGAGGGAGCACGAGACCATGCCTTTCCCGAGTTGTGAAGCCACCGACAGCGATGCCGCTAAAGAATTGGGAAACTCTCTCGGGCCCGTCCGCGACCAAAGAGGAAATGATCACCAAGCTTGGATTGGTCCCCGTCCTTTCGTGTCAACCTTTGTAAAGTCCTCAGGAGTCTCTCATTGTTGAGTTCGAGTCTCTCGAGTCGTCCGATGGCCTTACGCACGAAGACTACGAGTACGTAGCAAACGTTATATTCCCCTTCGTCTTCAATGAAATGATGAACCTTTACAGTATCCCTTGATTGCCACTTTAACTAATGATGAATTAACTAATAATCTAAAAAGCAGTTAATAACGATTCACTAGATGAAGAGGCGGACACATTAAATGAACAATATATCAAAGAAATCTTTAAGCGGGTTTTCCGGAAGAGGAAAATCGAGCCCAAGCTGCCGAAGAGATTTTGACGAGTGTGAATCTGGGAGCTGCGGAAGAGCCTAAAGAGACGCAGATTGGTAGTTTCTTCGAAGGACCGAAAGGGATGCCCTAATCGAGTGCTAAAAGAATTCGTGGATGTGTTCGCATGGTCCTATAAAGATATCCGAGGCCTCGATCCTTCCATAGTTGAGCACCGAATACCGCTCGACCCGGAAGTCAAGCCGATGCGCGAAGCTAAGAAGAATTAAGCCCGAATGGTCCCTACAAGTGAAAGAGGAAATAGAAAAGATGCTCGGAAGCGGGTTTCATCGGGGTCATTGAATACCCAACATGGCTGTCCAACATAGTGACGGTGACCAAGGCCAACGGAAAGATCCGATCTTTGCGTGGACTTCGGGGATGCGAACAAAGCCGGCCCAAAGACGACTTCCCCTACGAACATCGACATTTTGGTAGATTCCACGGCCAACCATGAAGTCAAATCCTTCGTCGACGGTTTTGCCGGCTACAACCAAATCAAAATGGCGAGAAGAAGATCAAGCCAAAACGGCCTTCACAACCCCTTGGGGCACCTGCGCTACACGGTCATGCCATTCGGACTAAAGAATGCGGGGCTACGTACCAAAGGGCGGCTACGGCTACGTTCCATGACATGATCCACAAAGAAATTGAGGTCTATGTGGACGACATGATAATACATTCCGGAGGATCGAGATGGCCGGCATTTTGTTGATTTGAGAAAATTCTTCGGCCGCCTCAGAGACCACGACATGAGGCCCGAATCCGGCCAAGTGCACTTTCGGTGTAAGACGAGGTAAGGTGCTAGGATATATGGTGACGAACGGGGAATCGAAGTAGATCCCCGAGAAAATCAAGGCGATAGTTGAAATGAAGCCACCAGGACAACGACGAAGTGAAATCCTTCATGGGAAGGCGCAATACATAAGCCGCTTTGTAAATCAGTGACCTCGGTCTGCGAGCCGATCTTCAAGTTGATGAAGAAAAATGCCTACACAGAATGGACCCCAGAATGTCGGCTTGCCTTTGAGCAGTTAAGGCATACCTTGTGAATCCCCGATTCTCTGCCCACCACATCGGCAAAAGCCACTCTTGCTATATCTAAGCATCACGGATACGGCAATTGGGGCTATGCTAGCTCAAGAGAAGAAAGATTCCAAAGTCGAAAACGCCATCTATTTCGTAGCAAAGCTCCAAGGAAGCGAACTCAATTACTCTGCCTTTGCGAGAAGACTTACGCGAGGTTTGGTGCAGGTAGTGGGAAAGTTGAAACACTACATGCGGTCTCACCCGATACATCTTGTCTCAAGAATAGACCCCATCAAATATACGTTCGACAAGCCTTCCATCTCCATGAGGTTGGCAAAATGGTCGTTCTTTTTGGCCGAATATGACATCACTTATGTTTCAAGGAAATCCATAAAAGGACGCATAATGGCGAGAACATCGGCGATTTCCCAGTGATGAGTCCCGAGGGACACGAACCTCAATTTCCCGATGATGGAATCTTCGCTCTAGAAGGAGAGAACCGCTGGAAACTCTTCTTCGACGGGGCGTCAAACAAAAGGGGAACGGGATAGGAATGCTTACAGTCGATCCTGGCGACGAACACACCCCCATGCGGTAATTTGAACTTGAAGTCACCAACAACGCGCTGAATATGAAGCTTGCATAGGCCGGGTTGGAAGCCGCCCTTGAAAGAAATATCAAGGAATTGGAGGTGTATGGAGACTCTGCCCTCATCATCAATCAGTCTCTAACAAATGGAAGACCGTGGATCCGGGTTTGCGAAGTATCATGCTTACATGGAAGAACTAGTGGTTCAATTTAAAGAAATCGGCTTTCATTACCTGTAGAGACCGAAACGAGGTTCGCGGATGCTCACGCTACACTAGCCTCTCTTGTCGAAATACACGAAGGAAAGTACGTTAAACCATTCGAGTCGGGAGAAGAGAAAACCCCGCCTATTGCTTCGAAATTGAAGCGGAAGCGAGCGATCAATGATCCCACAGTACACTCAGTTACCAATGCACGAAGGATGGCGAGGCCTCTTTCAAAAATGAAGATGGGGAATATAAAGAAGGAATCAAAGCGAAAAGTCTCTCGGCCACAGGCGGCTCGCCTCCCATTATGTTCTTTTGGGAAACATGTTATACAAAAAGCGTTATCAAGGCCCCCTCTGCGATGTATCGGCAAACAAGAGGCTACCGAACTCATGAAAGAAATACATGGTGGTACTGCGGCCCTCACATGAATGCTCGAGCTACGATGCAAATCATGCGAGAATGGGGTACTTTTGGATCTCCATGGAAACCGGCGCATCCGGTTCGTCAAAAGGCTGCGACAAATGTCGGCGATACTCAAATCTTAATCATTTGCCTTCTCACGAGTTATCTTGCATGACAACCCCTTGGCCTTTCGTCACTTGGGGAATTGATGTCATAGGCAAAATCACACCATCGAGCGATGCTGACCACGAGTTCGTCTGGTAGCCGTGGATTATTTCACCAAGTGGGTTGAAGCCAAGTCCTACAAAATCCTCAACTCAAGGAAAGTTGCCCTCTTCATCAAAGAAAACATCATGTGCGGATACGGGTTGCCGGCCAAAATCATCTCGAGATAATGGATCCCACTTCGAAGGGAATGCGAAAAAGCTGGCGGCGGAATTCGAATAACCCGTCACAAGTCATCTCCTACGGGCCCCAAACCAGCGGAGCCGTCGAGGCGGCAAACAAGACTCTGGAAAATATCATCAGGAAAATGGGCTGTCCAAGGCGAGAGATTGGCCCGAGAAGTTACACTGGCACTCTGGGGCTCTGAGAACATCGGTCGAACGGCAGCGGGAAACACCGTTTGCCCTCACATACGGAATGGAAGCCGTACTCCCAATCGAGCTAGAGATCCTCGCTCAGGTATCTGTTGGAAAGCCGGATCAACGAGGTCGAATGGCTCCCGAGTCGCCATGACGAATTGGCCCTACTAGATGAACGCCGGCGAAGGCCATGGAACACATCCAGAGCCTACCAAGGAAGAATGGCGAGCCTTCGACAAGAAAGTAAAGCATCGGGAAATCCGAGAAGGGGATCTCGTTTTAAAAGAAAAACCCCGGTCCGTATCAACCTCCTCGGCAAATGGGAGCTGTATGGGTCGGGCCGTATGTCGTCCGGAAGATCTTCTCCGGAGGAGCCATGCAACTTGCGGACCTCGACGGGAATCCCTTTGTACACCCAGTGAATGGTGACAAGGCTGCGCGAGATACTACGCGTAAAAAAAAAAAAAAAAAAAGAGTGCTAAAGAGTAATACCCAACTAGGTTGAAAACCCGAGAAGGGCGGCCTAGGTAAAAAACGAGGTTGCACCAAACAAAAAAACAACAAAAAAAACAAAAAAAAAAAAACAAAAAAAAAATAACAAAAAAAAACAAAAAAATCGGGTTGAACTACGAAGACTGAGCTCCTCAAAATGAGGGGAACGTAGGCGGCGGAAACGGTTCGGTCTAAAGCACAAATAAAAGCCATACTTTGGCATCGGTACAATCGATCGGACCATGAAAGCGTCTCGAAAAACTCTAAAGCAATTCAAATATTCATTACAAGTTAAAAGCTCTTTGATGAGTCTAAGCCCGATTCATTCCTACAAGCGGTAACTTGCTAAAAGAAAACTAAGATACATAATCAAATTAATGTGTACGCCATGACAAGAAAGGGATACTCGGAAACCTCGGAGTCACTCCAAGCCACTCGTGCGGCCTCTCCCCTCTTCTTCCCCCTTCGAGTCTTTCTCTTACGAACCAGGAAAAATGTCGGTACTCCTCCTACCAAGCTCGGTATAGGAGCGGGATCTATCAAACCGGCCTCTGTCGGGGCCTTAGTAGCCACTAGCGTCATCTCTCATCTCCTGTAGCCTAGGCGGTAGCATAGGAGCCCTCCTCTCCTGTCTCTTGACGTAAGCCTCATAGTCGGTCACGGCATCTCCGCTCTGTCATGAGGATTGGCCCTCGCCTCGGCCCTCACTCCTCTCGAAACAGTCGGGTCCTCCGCACCCACAATGGCCTCACGCCGTCTCAAAATAGCCACTGAGTCTCTCCCGGATGCCTCTCATACCAATCCAGTACCAAGTGGTCAAGAACACCGGTCTCGGACGCGAGAATAACCCGAGGAGGAAAGGCATCATACCTCCATGCTCGGGAAAGAAATGGAAACAACGAGGGATCATCCATAGAAAGCAGGAGCCACCACCACAGGTGGCTATATCATCAAAATCCCCAAAGGAACTGCTCCCAGGCCAAAGCGTCTCGGAGAACTAAAGCCGGAATATAGAAGCCGGGTAGAAAGCCCCCGGAAGCATGACCACGGGAGACCCATCTGAAGCACTCTGCGAGTCTCCACCCGCCAATGAGGCACCGACCATCGATATCTTCGGTGCTGGCGACCCGCCATCCAACGCTCCCACGAGCCACGATCATCAAAATCTACATCAACACCTCTCTGGCAAAAGTCCAAGGCACGATCATATCGAGAGGTTTCCCGAAGAACCCCCAAACGCTATATCGGCCATGGGGTCGAGAGGAACGGGCTGCCCCCGTGCATATACCGCCTTCCGGTAGCTAATCTATCGAGAGCATGAAAAGACTCCCCCGAGAATCAAAGGAACGACATCTACGCCGGGCGACGGTGAACGACAACATCCAGCAAAGACCGATGGCAAATCCCGAAGGAATAGACCATGAACGAGTGCCAAACATACAAAGTGCAAAGGCATCCCAATAGGCATCATCCACCAAGCCTAGGCCCCTAAATGCTGTCGGGAAGACCGGAAATATCGAAATGATCGGGACCGCGGATCATACCTTGCGCTTCCTCGGGGAAAGATGAAGGAGGACACACAATCTGTCAACAAAAGAAGCCCCTCAGGGCAAAGGAACCGCTATCTCTTCCACCTCAGGACCTCAAGCAAGGCCCGAAATTCTTCGACAATCGGAACAATCTCGTTGAAAGAAAGGCAAAAGACATGCCTTCTAGTGTCCCAAAATGATGAAGAAGCTCTCAAGAGGTCGTAGTCCAGGAACCAATTCCTTGAGAGACCACAAGCACCTCACCTTGTACCTTTCTTCAAAAAGGACCTCCTCTCATGCATAATCTCCAGGACCAATCCTTGAACTTGTTGAAGAATGACATTTGGGATTCTTGGGACAATTTTGATGGAGCTTTTCTAAAGTTTTCCATGGTTTTTCTCTCTTTCTCCCAGAAAATGGCTGTTTGGAATTTGGAGGTTGAAGAGGATACTTGAATTTGAAATAAAGCAAGACCAGTCTGAACCAAAATTAAAGGACAATGTCGAAGCTGCCCCTATCCGCGCGGACATGATTGTCACGGCCAGAAAAAATTCTGCAACATCCAAGTTTGCTACATCAAAAGAGGAATATTCCGTTTCGGTTGCTCGAAACACATTGCAAAAAAACCTCCCCAAACCGGTCCATATACCAAACACCCTTGCAAAAAAAAAAAAAAAAACCAAGGCTCATGCAACCTTTGCATTCATACTGCATTGCATTCATAAAATAAAATCCTAAATTATTACATTCCTAAAAAAAAAGAGAGTGTGCATAAAAAAAAAAAACAAACAAACATCAATAAAATCCTAAATTATTACATCCATAAAAAAAAAAGAAAAAAATGTACATAAAATTTGTACAAATCTAAATCTCAATCTCAAATCTCAAAAAAAAAAAAAAAAAAAAATCAATCGGAGTCTCCGGTGCCGATGTACGCCCCGGCCCCTCTTGCGACTCGGGCCCGCCTCCTCGGGAGCCACGAAAATCTCGGGCTCGGAATCGTCCTCGTCTCCGGAAAGAGGCTCGTCGGGACCAGCCGTGCACGCTACGATAGGGCAAGCCGAGATCTGCGAAAAAATCGTATCCGAAGGTGAAGGCGTCGGACTCTGGACGTACGAAGACGACCCGCCATGCTGCCAAACGTGTCCACTGCCCGTGTGGATCCCGAGAATGACGTGATCCGAAGGCGGCACCGCGCGGGGATCAAGGAGAGGAGACAAAGGAGTCTCTGAAGAAGTCTACGAGCGAATAGGGAAGCCTCCCGTCGACGGGCGCCGGCCGTGGTCGCCTCGCTCTAGCACGAGGAGCCCGCAAGCGACCATCCTCCTGATGAATCTCTTGGCTCCGATCACTTGCTTCGTCGGCTTCTCGACGACCACCTCCAGCTGCACAAAAGCAAAAGCGTCAAAAAAGGGAAGTGATGCTAAAGATGATGAAACAAAGAAAGAAAGAAGGGGAAGCGTGAAGCCATACCTTCATACCCGGACGAGGCCGGAAAGCTCGTGGAAGTCGCTCGGGTGAGGATCTGCACCCTCAATCGGACCCCATCCTGGATATAGGAAAAATCCGTCCGAGGGTACCGCGGGATCCCAAGCCCCTCCCTATCCGGGAACTGAGGCATCCTCGGCCTCCTCAAGACGAATGTCGCATATGGCTCAATCGCCACGAAATCCGAGAAGTCTTTGGCCGGCTCGGTAATCATCCCAGTCACGGACCGATCGCTCGGAGTGCATCATATCGGCGGGAGGCTCCACCGGTGTCCTCAAAGGCGAGTTCACGCCATCTTTGGCGCGTCACCCTCTCTCCCGGATAATATGCATCGCAGTCGGACCTCTCAAAATCCTCCATTGCCTGCAGTCCAAATCTCGGCGCCCTTCGAGCTGCGCCACCTCAAGCGATCCCGGGGGAAGAATATCATCCCCTCATCGTCTCGGCCTCCGTCGAAGGAAGGCAATCCGCGTACTGAGGGTCGTACGCCCCCTGGAGCTTATCTTCTCCCGGGCATGCTTGGACCAAGGCTGCATGGCCGGATACGCCCGACGTACTCCGCCGGCTGTCGCCACACCGTGACGTGGAAAAACTCCAACGCCCATACCTGCGAAAGGTAAAAATCCAATCAATCCAGTGCAAAAGAAAAGTGCGTGCTCAAAAAAAAAAAGGGAAGGAGGGGAAAGCAAAAAAGAGAGCTTATACCTCCAGGGCAAACTCGAAGCAGTACAAAGAGCTCACAGCCTTCCTTTGTACCTATCGGAAACAAAGTAAAGCTCACGCCGGCCCGGCCTCTCCCCACGAGACATCTCCGGCCGTCTCCATGTCCTCCAAGGACCTCGGACAAGGCAAAGGCTGCCGTCCCCTCGGCATGCCCAAAGAGGGTGCTCGAAAAGGCAAACCACAAGAAGGCCACAGCAATCGATCGGCGCCTATCCTCTCCTCCCGGCCTCGTAGCTCGCTATGGTCTCCACAATCTTACCGTAGACCACGGCATACTCCATCCCCATCCCCTTTTTGGGAATAGGGGAAAATCCCGAGAAGAGCACAAGATCGGCATCGCTATAGCCGTCCCGCCACTCAATCTTTGCGTCCATTAAAGGACAGGCCCGTAATCGCAGCGTAATCGGAGGGCGTGACCGTTGCCTCGCCCCGGAAGAAGTGAAAGGTGTGGGTCGCGTCCCACCGATCTTTGCGCCGAGCAAACATCAAACCCTTGCTCTTAGGGAACTTGACCAGCCCCCTCAAGCACTCGACAAACTCCCAAAGCCCCGTCTCGACAACGATCTGTCTCGGACTCGGCAAAGCTCCTCGGCCCGCATCCGGAAGCCGATCCCACAAGTCAATCACGGACTCCACTGATCCTCGAGTCTTCATTTTGTTCAGCTGCTCCGTCACAAAACGGTTTCCGCCCTGTAAAAGAAAAAAAGGAGAGAGAAAATGTCAAAAAAAAAGAGAGAAAGCATACACATGCATTAAAAAAAAATTCGACAGCATAACAGCATACAATGAGCATAGCCCCATTTTTCTCACAGAAAAGACAGTTTTCAGCAAATCCCAATGCATTCATCAAAAAAAAAAAAAGATGCATTCCTACGGAAGTAAAAACTCCGTCCCATTTTCATAAAATAACATGCATACCATCCATCATCTCAAAAAAAATTGCATACATGCATATCATCCATCTTACATGCAACGGGAGGAAAAATCCGTCCCACTTTTCAAAAAAAAAAAAAAATATCCTAAACATACATACATCCCATATTGGCAAAATGCCCATTCTTTCCAAACAAAATGCATGCATTGCATCATTCATCAATGCAATAATCAATTTCAAAAAAAAAAAAAATCACAATTTTCGAATTTTCACATGCAATTTTCGAATTTAAAAAAAAAAAAAAATGGCGAAAATGCCAATTCTTTTTCCCAAGCAAAATGCACATTTTGGGTTACTCACATAATCATCAAGATTCAAAGACAATGAACATCAATATTCAATTTCAAAAAAATTTCAAAAATCACCTAAAATTCAAATTTCAAACAAGAAATCAACAAAGGGATCAAAGGGTTTCAAAGTATACCGTTCGGAGATTCGAATCCGAAGCCCAATGTTGCCAAGCATCGGGGTAGGGCTCCTCCGCAATCGATTGCGAAAGATTGTAATGCCTCCTCATCCGGACGAGCTCCAATCGCCTCTCCGCCACCGGGCCACGTCCTTGGCCTTGAAAAGCGCCTTCCCCGTGTTCCATTGCTCAAAAAATCGAAGAAATCGGAAGATTTTTGAAGCTTTTCTTGGCCAACAATGGCTTCTCCTCGGTTTTTTCTCTCTCTCTCTCTCGTCTGTTTCAAAAACTGAATGGGGAAGAAGAAAAGGGCGTTGGCCCTAATTAATACCCCTGACTTTCAGCTCCTATCCGCGCGGATAGGATTGCAAGGGTCAAAATGACCCTTTTGCCCCTTAAAATTTCAGGACTCTGCAATTCAGTCCCCAACTTGACAGAGTTAACAAAGTTAACCAAAGTCAGCCCCTTGTCAAGAAAATCATTCCCCGGCAGTCAAACGTAAGACCGAGTGCCCCGAGAAAGATAACGGATCCCGTATCTTTCATCAAAATCATCCCCGGCAGTAAAACGTAAGACCGAGTGCCCCGAGAAAGATAACGAGATCCCGTATCTTTCATCAAAATCTTCCCCGGCAGTCAAACGTAAGACCGAGTGCCCCGAGAAAGATAACGGATCCCGTATCTTTCATCAAAATCATCCCCGGCAGTAAAACGTAAGACCGAGTGCCCCGAGAAAGATAACGAGATCCCGTATCTTTCATCAAAATCTTCCAAACGGCAGTCAAACGTAAGACCGAGTGCCCCGAGAAAGATAACGGATCCCGTATCTTTCATCAAAATCATCCCCGGCAGTAAAACGTAAGACCGAGTGCCCCGAGAAAGATAACGAGATCCCGTATCTTTCATCAAAATCACCCCCGGCAGTAAAACGTAAGACCGAGTGCCCCGAGAAAGATAACGGATCCCGTATCTTTCATCAAAATCATCCCCGGCAGTAAAACGTAAGACCGAGTGCCCCGAGAAAGATAACGAGATCCCGTATCTTTCATCAAAATCCTTCCCGGCAGTCAAACGTAAGACCGAGTGCCCCGAGAAAGATAACGGATCCCGTATCTTTCATCAAAATCATCCACGTCAGTCAAACGTAAGACCGAGTGCCCCGAGAAAGATAACGAGATCCCGTATCTTTCATCAAAATCACCCCCGGCAGTCAAACGTAAGACCGAGTGCCCCGAGAAAGATAACGAGATCCCGTATCTTTCATCAAAATCACCCCCGGCAGTCAAACGTAAGACCGAGTGCCCCGAGAAAGATAACGAATCTCGTATCTTTCATCAAAATCACCCCCGGCAGTAAAACGTAAGACCGAGTGCCCCGAGAAAGATAACGGATCCCGTATCTTTCATCAAAATCAAACGGCAGTAAAACGTAAGACCGAGTGCCCCGAGAAAGATAACGAAATCTCGTATCTTTCATCAAAATCCTTCCCGGCAGTAAAACGTAAGACCGAGTGCCCCGAGAAAGATAACGAAATCCCGTATCTTTCATCAAAATCATCCCCGGCAGTCAAACGTAAGACCGAGTGCCCCGAGAAAGATAACGAGATCCCGTATCTTTCATCAAAATCATTCCCCGGCAGTCAAACGTAAGACCGAGTGCCCCGAGAAAGATAACGAATCTCGTATCTTTCATCAAAATTACCCACGGCAGTCAAACGTAAGACCGAGTGCCCCGAGAAAGATAACGGATCCCGTATCTTTCATCAAAATCATCCCCGGCAGTAAAACGTAAGACCGAGTGCCCCGAGAAAGATAACGGATCCCGTATCTTTCATCAAAATTACCCACGGCAGTCAAACGTAAGACCGATTTCCCCGAGAAAGATAACGAGATCCCGTATCTTTCATCAAAATCAGCAAACGGCAGTCAAACGTAAGACCGATTTCCCCGAGAAAGATAACGAGATCCCGTATCTTTCATCAAATTCTTCCCCGGCAGTCAAACGTAAGACCGATCTCCCTGAGAAAGATAACGAGATCCCGTATCTTTCATCAAAATCTTCCCCGGCAGTAAAACGTAAGACCGATTTCCCCGACGAATACGTCTGATTTTCCCCAGCAAAGGCTAACGAAATCCCCAGGAAAGTTAACGGAATCCCAAAAGCCAACGAAATTTCGAGGAAAACTCGAACTACGAAAGGGCTTGATTCCCACTAGGGATACGTAGGTAGCCTATCATTAGGTCCAGCCCCTCGACCAAAACGGTCACCCTCTCCTTCGGCGGCGGGACGAAGTCCACCGAAAGGCCATTTCAAATTAAGGTCCGAGGCGCCTAAAAAGCCATCATCATCAAGGTTCGAGGCACCTAAAACGCCATCTCCAAGGTCCGAGGCACCTAAAACGCCATCTCCAAGGTCCGAGGCGCCTAAAAGGCCATCATCATCAAGGTTCGAGGCATCTAAAACGCCATCATCAAGGTTCGAGGCACCTAAAAAAGCCATCATCAAGGTCCGAGGCACCTAAAAAGCCATCATCATCAAGGTTCGAGGCACCTAAAGCGCCATCTCCAAGGTTTGAGGCACCTAAGACGCTATCACTAGGAAAGCTATAAATCACAAAAATCCCCAGTAGAGCGGATAGCCATCAGACCGAAAATGGTAATTCCTATCCCCAGCAGAGCGGATAGCCATCAGACCGAAAATGGTCATCTCTTATCCCCAACAGAGTTTCTTTCCAAAGAACCGATCGTGAACTCGCTCATCAGGTTCGAGGCACCTAAAACGCCATCATCTCCAGGGTCAAAGACCCGAACTACGGCCGGCTTGATTCCCATTCGGGATACGTAGGTAGCCTATCGCTAGGTTCAGCCACCCGATCACTCGATCATCCCGCCAAATATGGAGCCTTACTCTTATCGACGACCCCGCTTCCTTCGAAAGCGCCGTCGCCGAGGGGCTACTGTAAGTGCTCCAATTTGAGCTTGTTAGAATTTTCGTTAGAAAATTAACGAAAGTTATAACATTTCTAACAATTCCTAACTATCCTAACCTTTCTAACAAAGTGAGGGTAAAATGGGCATTGTTATTTAAGGTTAAACCTTAAAAAGAATCTCAAAAAAGAAAAACAAAAGAAGAAAACCATAAATAGAAATGCTTTGGAAACATAAACCGGTCGCCTAATTTGAATTTCAAAAAGAAATATTCCTCTTGTCCAAAGCTGGAGTGCATTTAATGAACAAAGTGCACGCCGAGGGTTCCCATCCGCGCGGATGAGTTTGTCATCTCGGGAGGGCTATAAATTGAGCCCTCCGAGTCACAAAAATAAAAAGCCACAACACATTTTGCACACGAACCTCTGGCGAAATATAGAGAGAAAACGGTGAGAATTCACTTGAATTGTCACCATTTTCTCTCAATCTTTCCCAGTTCATACTCATCCACTCACTCTCATATTAAAGCCCTAAACACTCATACACTCAAGCCAAACACTCAAGAACACAAGGAAGATTGGTAAACCCTCCTTCTCCTAACCCTAAATCTCATCCATGCATGCATCTTCAAACTACAAAATGTAGTTCCTTCATCTTCTTGCTTTGGATCTAAGAAGATCACCATGGAAGACCATCTCCATGGATGATCTTCTACAAGGATCAACATTATTTTCAAGTTCTCTTACTTTCTTGCAAAGAAAACTCATTTTCAAAACCCTAAAAACCATTTTCAAGCATAAAATCTCATTTTCAAAGGATAAAAATCCCCTTCCCAAGCAAATGAAATGCTTAGTCCTAATGTACCCCAAGGATGGTTTGGTATAGTTGATTCACCACTAAAATGTCTAGTGATCACTAACCAAAACCTAGGGAAATGGGGACAAGCATGGATGCAAAACCCCCCTTTAAAATCATATTCTCCTTCTTGAGAAGTTGCTGTCCAGTAGCAATTTTCCCAGACCTCAGTCCATTGTCTTAATTTTTGGACACAGATGCACTTGGAATTTGGTGTTGACTACAAAACACTTTTTGTAGCCAATATCCAGATCTTTCCAGAAATATTTTTACTTTATTTTTTGGGTGAGTAAAACTCCTCTTTTCAAATTTTCTTTCATAGGCTAGTTCATCAGCTTCTGGGAATCCAGATCTCATATCTGAGGTTTTCAGAAGGTTTTGACCCCTCAAATCTTTTCCAAAATGGAAAATTCCTTCGCACAAACCTTATTTAAGGTGTCTAGAACAACTTTCATTCTCTGAGTTTATCCAGATTATGAAGTTTTAAGACCCTTGAATACATTTCAAAATCAAAGGTCCACTGCCTTTTTCATTCTGGCAGAAATGGCTCTCAACTTCAAAAGGTCTTTTGAGTACAAAATCTCAATCCAAAAATCCCCCAAAAAATCATGGGATCAGTTTAAAGTCTTGAAAAGATATCCCTATTTTTACTTTTCTGAGTTTCAAAGTATTTTGGCCAAAACACACACACACACACACACAAATGATTTTCAGCTTGGAAGACTCGTTTTACGAGGCATTCCGGGTGCACACTAACGTCCTTCCCGGCGTGTAACATGACCTCCGAACCTAAATCTCTGATCTCGGGCTTTTTTCAAAGTTTTGGCCCTCAAAATTAAAATGGCGTGGCGACTCCGTTTCGTTGATTTTTTCAAACAAAAATGGGAAAATTTTCGGATACACATTCATCACAGGAAGTGAGGCCACCAGCCCGAGTTTGGCTTGACTTGGAATGCCTATGATCGCATGGTAATCACTAGTCAAATCCATGACTACGAAATTGACTGTGGCTTTGGCTAGGAAGGGGTGATCACCGATTTCGAGTTCTAGCTCTACAGTTCCCTTGGCTCCCACCTTGTGATTGGTGAATCCTTCTAGCCTTCCATGGTAAGGTTCCAACATGGTGTCTTTCAAGCCCATCTGTTGGAAGGCTGAATAATATAGGATGTCACGGGAGGCCCCCGTGTCAATGAGAAGTCTTTCGGATTCAACATTGTCTATTCGGCCCTTTATCACCAAGGGTTGTTCACGAGCTGCTCGGCTTCCAGCTAACTCATTAGGAGAGAAACTAATGACCTCTTCCGCTTTATGGATCCAAGCAGGAACATGGTATACTTTGCTCAGCTCGTGGATCTGGTCCCTTAGTTTTCTGGTAGAAGTTACCTCTTCCCGTATCACATGCAACTTGGCCCTAGGAGGCCTGCGGTCTTCATCCTCGCTTTTGTCTTCATCTTCACTTTCCTCTTCCTTTCGCTTCCGCTTGTTATCTTTTTTCATAACATAACGATCTAACTTTCCCTCGTCGACCCATTTATGGATTATTTTCTTGAGGGCCCAGCCGGCCGTGATGGTGTGCCCGTTGTCTTTGTGAAAATCACAGTATTTGTTCATGTTACGAGGGAATTTTGGCTTGTCGGTCATTGGTTGAGGTGGAGGAAGGTTGACCAGCTGCATGATTTCAGAGATGAGCTTAGTAAGAGGAGTGAACTCGAGCTTCTCCGTATTCCTTGTTTTGTTTTTCCCTTTGGAACCCTTGTCGTTTCCATTACTATTCTGGCGATTGCCTGTCACCTCTGTTTCTGTCTTGTCAGCTCCCCTCTTCTTTGTTTTGTCCTCAGCCATGGAAATGGCATAAGCTACCTTGTATAGCTCGGACTTTGTTTGAGGTTCCCTGGCTGAGAGTTCATAAACGAGGGGACCAGATTTTAGGCCGGAATTGAAACAAACAATAACTTCCCTATCAGTGAGGCTTTCTTCAACCTGGTCCGCCATTTTTCGGAACCGATTATAATAGCTGAGGGTGGTCTCTCCCTTTCCCTGCTCAATGTTGGCCAAGTCAGCCAGTCTTATCTTCCTCTTACCAGCGGTAGCAAAGTGGTCCAAGAACATTCTCCTCATGCCTCTCCAGCAATCGATGCTACCTCTTTTAAGCTCACGGAACCAGGTCAAAGCTGTTCCGGAGAAGGTGCTCGCGAAAGCTTTACAGAGCAGGTCATCAGCAGTGGTGAGGAGATTCATAGTTTGTTCAAAACTTTGCACGTGGTCTTTTGCATCAGTAGTGCCATTGTATTTTTCGAAATTAGGGAGCTTGAGGTGGGGATTAGGTGGAGCTGCAGTTATCCTCAAAGAGAATGGACGTGTTGCCCAGTCATAATCATCGTCATTAAACTTCTTTCCCCTCTCCATGTCATCCACTCCCTTGTCACTGCTTGAGCGGGTGCTTCGTTGGGAGCTTCTGACGGATTTGTCCTTGGGGCGATCATTCACCCTACTGTGCTCCGCGTCATGTCGGTGGCTGTCCCGTTTGGAAGGAGCTTTGTCACGCCTTAATTCCAGGTCTTGACCGCCAAGTATCATCCTGTACGGCTCTGGTGTCCTCGGCCTTGCAAATTCTCGATGCCGAGGACGAGGAGAATCCGGTCGACGAGGTCGAGGAGAATTTGGTCGACGAGATCGAGGTGGCGTGGGATGCCTAGGTGCCATGACAAGACGAGAAGGGGATAGGCGTCTGTTCAAGCTGAGTCTCGTTCTTAGGTCCCTGGAATTTACTTCCTCTTCCATAGGAGTTAAGTGGCTTCTCAAGTCGACCACTGGAGCCCTCTTCTTGTTGTGCCGAGGATGAGGAGAATCCCGGGGGCTTGCCTTGGTAGGTCCCGGTCTTGAGGGAGGAGGTTGTTGCTCATCCTGTCCCTTTTCGAGGGGGTTGCCCACGAGATGGCCTAATAAATTCAGCCATGGAATGCTCTGGGTCTAATTGCAAGAGAGCAGCCTGTGTTTCATACATTCTTTGTAAAGTTTCCATTTGCCTATGTAACAAAGAGCGTCGGTCAATGGGTTGACTTCCTCCTGCTTGACCGACGTCGGCATTCTTTGTTTTCTTCCTTCGTACTTGCTTTCCGCGGTGCGAGTAGGACGAGGAAGCTCGGCACCTTCTCCCTCGGCATTCACCGACCCTTGGAACGAAGGGTCATGGAGAGGAGGAAGGGCATCTGGCGAGGTAGAGGAGGGGAGGAGGCGGCTCCTCGGCTCCGATGTTCGCCCGTTCACTTGGGTTTGATCCTCCTCGGCGCTACACTTGCAAATTGTCTGTCCATAGCAAATAAATCAACAAATTACCAATTTAAGCGAATATCCCAAAATCACAATTTCCAATCAAATTCGGAGCAGAATTTGATGCAAACTAAGAGACTGCAATTGGGCAACTTTGACAATGCCAAATTTTTCGGCCAAAATTGGGACAAAATTCCAATGCTTAAAACGGTTTCAACCAAAACTAGGCAAATTCCGGCGGAAATTTGCAGATTCCAGCCGAATCAAAAACAGAGCCCGAAATGGTACAGAAAATTCCGTTCAAACTAGAAAATTTCCGGCAGAAAACGGGCTTCAGGCGATTATTCCAGGCCAAACAAAGGGTGTTTGAATCGATTTCCCGGCAATGGAACCAATTGATGATGCCAAAATCGTCAAATCAGCCCAAATCCAAGCGATGATTGCTCCGGTGATTGCAAGGCCTGAAAATAAGAGAAAACACGTAAACTAAGCCGGGGCGGATCCGGCTAAAGGCCCTCCGGCGTGAGAGTAAGTTCACGGTTTGTATATGAGAAAACAAATGGACAGAGTTTTCCCAATGTAAAAAGTAACGTACCAAATAATGAGCCATGGGGCTTGTATTTATAGGGATAGATTGATAGAATTCATGTTGAAGTAAGCTTGTAAGAGATAAGATGTAATCCTAAGAGAATTATATCTGTTAAGGAGTCCTTGTTTGACTTGAATTGATGTTGATAATCGTAATCCAGATTGGATCATGACTGTAGAATCCTTGTTTGATAAGGACTGTGTAATCTGCTAGCCGGAACGCCGAGGAACTTGAATGTTCTACCTCGGATTTGGCAAATAGACCGAGGTAAATGATTCTGCTTCCTCGTCATTTGAAGATTGGCCGACACGGAGATGTGCCGGGGTAAATGATTTTGTTTCCTCGCCATGGTGATGAAATGCCGAGGTAAGAACTTTTCTTTCCTCGTCACTTTCCTCGTCACTTGCGGCATAACGGCCCGAGCATGTTGACATAAGGCCGAGATAAACGTTCCTCGTCATACAAGGAAGACCTTACTCGGCCCTGATACTTGGTTATTTAGATAATATTCATGGCCCAATTCAATTAGGCCCAGCTTGAGCAAACCCATAATTGTATCTCGGTTTATACTGTTCATAAATGTTTTATTACTTTTATATTAATAGGACACACATTTCATACTCACAACAACAATTCAATTATTATTTCCTACCCCCACTTTCTCTCTTCTACCTCACTTTTCATACTCAACAACACCTAATTCACTAACAGTTTCCTTAATTTTTGTGCAAGTAGTAAGCGTGTAACTTGTAATGGGACGAAGGGAATATATATTAACAAATATGTCAAATAATCTAATAAAATAGTAAAAATTGAGGTCATATAAAATAAAAGACTAAAAACAACTGCAAATTTAACCAAAAACACATGTAAATTTAATAAATATGTCAAATAATCTCATAAAATAGCAAATATAGAGGCCATAATAAACTAAAAACAATTGTGAACTTAACAAACATGCCAATAATTTCATAAAATAGCAAAATTTAAGGCCATAAAAGAAAAAAAAACTATGAGCTTAACTAAAAACAACTATGAACTTAACAAATATGTAAAATAATCCAATAAAATTGCAAAAATAGAGACAATAAAAAAATAAAAACAACTATGAAATTAACTAAAAATAATTGTGAATTAAGTAAATTGTAACCATTTTCATACATAAATTATGAATTTAGCTAAAACAATTGTGAACTTCTCATGGTTGTTTTTGAAATAATTGTGAACTTGGAACAAATGCCAGATTATATGTTGATTTTACTAATATGATTACTCTTGACCGATACGAACACAACGATGGTATTGAATTATTTAACATATAACCCACATTAAATATCCCAAATTTAAAACCCAAAATCAAAATCCTAAGAGCAAGAAACAAACCATTTAACATATAACCCACATTTTTACTGAGATTCGCAGTCATCGAACGGGGAGATGGAACGATGAGGAATCATCGGAAAAAATGGAGGTTCGTCGGCGTTGGTGTTTAAGAAAGTGAGAAAGGGTTTCAGCTATCTTGAATCTGGGGGAGCAGCAGCGAGGTATTGAGAGCATGTTTAATGGTGAACGAATTTTCGTTCACCAAGAACAATTCCGTGAACGAAATTTGGCCATGAACGAAATTTCGTTCATGGGTTTCGTTCATTTCGTGAACGAATTCGTGAACGAAAATTTCGTTCATGGCTATATGTGTATTTTGTAATTTTGACATTTTTAAAATTATATTATTGAAATAAAAATATTAAAAATGTTTATAATTTCTTTTTCTCTATAAATAGAGTCTAATTTTATAATATTTGACATAATTTTAATATTTTACTATTTAAAAATGATAAAAAAAAATTATTGTATATATTTGATAAAAATTTAATTTTTTATATATTTAAATTTTCTCTTGCGTCAAACGACGTCGTTTAGATCAAAATTTCAAAAACGTTTATTTTTCCCTATAAATAGAGCTCAAGATTGCTAGATTATGTACATCTCTTCTTCCATACTTCCTTTCTCTATACTAAACAAAAAAAATCAAGATTTTCCTTTTTTTGATTATGAGTAATTACGGGAATAGTTCTCATAATTCTGGAACAAATCCTGATCATGCTTGGTTCGAGCAAATGCTGGCTAACGATCCCAATTTCGTACAAAATTTTCAGCAACACAATTTTCAAAACTATCCCAACAACTAAAATCTTCTAAACTTCAACCAAAGCCCACCCCAAGATTTTAATTCTCCACTTAACTACCAAAGTTTTACTCAAGAGTCACAGTACAACGAATTTGTTCCAGAGACGCAAGAAGAAAATGAGGTTGATGAAGAAGAAGAGGCGGTACCCACAAGGGGGAAAGGAGGAGCAACAAAAAAGAAAAAAGGAGCCAACATTGCATGGAGATACAAAGAAGATGAAGCTCTCATCAGTGCATACATGAATACAAGCACTGATGCAATAGTAGGCACTAACCAAAAGTATGAAAAGTTGTGGACTACTGTCAAGGCTAAGTACGATATGGCGCAGCAACAAAGGCCATCAGAAATTGGTAAACGAACTTTATCAATGCTTCGAGGTCGATGGAATAGGATGGCAAAATCGGTAAACCTGTTTGTGGCGATGTACGATGAAGCAACTAGACGAAAAGGAAGTGGGTACAATGAAGAAGACGTTCGTACTGAGGCTAAACAATTGTACGAGCCGAGCACAAGTGCAAGGGGCAACCAGGCAGCTAAAGCCTATCACACGTTTGTACGAGTTGGATCGACTGACAGTGAATTTGGAGGTGGGGCAGGAGGGAATTGGGCCATACCCAAGATCGAGCTCAGGAAGCCGGATGTTGGGAAGCAAATGATCAACGCTCTACGAGGGTCGTACAGAGTTCAAGCTTCGACCTATAAGTTGGAGCATCTCAGCTTGTCGGAGTACGAGCCCCGTCGTCAGTCCCTTTTAGCTAGCAAGGAGAAGGTGGCCTTCTTCTATAAACAATTTGAATTTGGCCTGAGGTTGCCTCTGGATCCCTTCATTAATGAGTTCTTGGAGGACTCAGCCTGTGTGCCCATGGAGGTTAGTGCCAACACCATCAGAATCTTATCCAGCTTTGCGGTCGTCTGTAGATTCCTTGGCTACGAGCCGTGCAACAAAGTGTTCCGCCATTACTACCGGGTGGCTAAGAGTACCTCCAAGGACAAAGGGAAGTCTATTGTGAGTGTCTCTTCAATTAAAAATACGAAGAACTTTTTCTTGGATATCCCCAACAAGGTGTATGGTTGGGAGAACCATTTAATTTTGGTGGAAAGCCGAGTGGGATGGCAGTTTCCTCATCCAGCGGGCAACAAGGTCGTCGCCGACAAGTATATCTACCAAGCTCCGTGGGCCGACGAGCTGCAGAAAAAGATTGATGATTTATTGGATCTTGGATGGGTCTCGTATAAAGACATAGAGGCCTCTCAATGGAGATATGTCAGGACCGGTATGATGTCTAAGCCGGCGATGGGGCCTGAACCTTTGGTGAAAATAAGTTTAGATGCTCGCTACCCCGTCTGGGTCGTCCATAATGAGCTTGCTTTTGGAGAAAACTGTGTGACTTGCGCGGCGTCGCGTATCAGTCGTCCTGAGGAGTGTTGTGAACACTTGGAGATGAATGGGGGTTGGGTTCTTGAAACCTTTTCTTAATTCTTATACTTGTCTCTCGTCTCATCGTGGATAAAACTAACCCTTGTATACTTTGTCTTTTTGCAGTTCTTACTCAGTCCGACGTTGACAGAATTGAAAAGAGAATAATGGATGGAGCCATCCGAGCTAGTGATAGGGGGAGCAAGAAGAAGGAGAGGGCCGTCACCCGCACCATCGTCGATCGTCAGGAGAAACAAGCGAAGAGGAATGATGAACTCCCAAAAAATCCTGAGGGAGCCATTCCTCTGATTGAGAGAGAGCCCGTCGCTGGGGGGCTTAATGCTGGAGGTCGTCAAGCCATTGTTGACGCGCCGGAAAGAGCTGCTAGGACTGAGGGTGAAGCAAGCGTCGAAGCTTCGGGAGCTCAACTAATCATTGTCGACGAGACGGTGGGGAGCACAGATTCAAACCCTGAAATGGGTGACGCCGGCGTCCAAGGCTCCAGGAAGAGAAAAGATCACCCCGCCGGTTCTGAGGGAAGGAGGAGCAAGAATAAGAAGAATAACGACGATCCTCTCAGCTCGTCGGATCCCTCCACTCCAATAGCCGACGCTCCTGGCTCGTCCTCAACTGTCCTGACTAAGGCGAAGGCCAAAGAGATGGCGGCCTTGATTGCTAAAGCCTCCCCAATAGCTGGGATTCCCTACCTGCTAAGGAATGGCAATCCATTGTTGTTGGGGACGGCCCTGACCAGGCGTGGCCGGGACGTCGAGCTGACTCGTCGGATGAATGATGCCAAGCTTTCTCCCGAGACCTTCCATGCCCTTCTTGGGCTAATTCAAACTGAGGTATTTCAATTTGAATTTGTGTTTCTTCCCGTCCTTTCACACTTAGGTTAACAATTTTGTTGTGGCAGATGTCGTCGATGATGGACGCAATGACTGCTGATTATAGAGATTGTCTTGACGCCGAGCTGCGGGCCAACGAGCAACTGATAAAGGCTGTCGGTGACAAAGGGACGGCGGAGCAGAAGCTGAAAGAGGCGGAGACCAACGTGGGTGAGCTCACCACTGCCTACGAGCTCTTGATGGGTGATAAGAATGACCTTTTAAAGGAAGTTGAAGCTTTAAAGGAGGGGAAGGCCAAAGCTGAAGCCGACTCCAAAGTGTTTCAGGACGGTCTTCGCGCTTGCGAAAACAAGATCCAGAAGACGACGGCCAGCTATGATTCTGCTCTTGCCCAAATTGAAGGGATGAAGACGACCCATGAAGCTGCCTTGGCCAAAGCTGGACTTGATGCTGTGGATGAATTTAAGAAGAGTGCTGAATGCCTCCAGCTAATTACCACGCATGCCAGTGGATTTTTCAAGGATGGGGCTAAGCACATGGCAAGGCGGCTCTTGGTGGATCCTACGACGAAAGACCTTCTCTCCGTCCGACAATTGGCCGATCTTTGTACCGAAGGAGCACACGACGACGACGCTCGTACGGTTCATCCCCTCGTTCCCTACACTGGTAATGACCTCCTTATTATAAGGGAAGATGACGCCACAGTCGGGAAAGAAGAGTGGCCTGTTCCCGCCGTCGTCCCAAAGAACTTTGATGCCTATTATGCTCATTTCGTTGAAGACGGCCCCGATCCCGATGAAGCCCCATCCAATGCAGGTGCCGACCCTCAGTGATTGATTTATTTGAGATGTTTTGTAATGTGCCAAACAATGTCCCAATTTGATTTGGTTGTGGTTCCAAACATTGTCCCAAAACAATTTTTAATTTTTGTAATGTAGTTGACCTGTTTCCTCGTCGTTTAGAGGGGGTCGTACAATGTTTGTTGGTTTTATGTTTTAAGTTACTCCATGCCTTTATTTTCTGTTTGTTAATCTGTGTTAACGTAGATAGCATGTGATAACTTGTTTGACGAGTAAGTTTGAGGACAAGTATGAATGGTCGTCGTAAGCGATAACCAGAACTTGGGTCGTCTTAATATGGTCGACCCTCGTTCAACCTTGTATTTTCTCAACTTCTCCATGGCTCGTAGGGATAGTACGAAGGTTCATAGGTTTCCTGCTCGTAGGCAAGACTCTATGGACGAGTCGTCTTATTCCGTTATAGCGTTCGACGAAGTCTGGCTTCGTCTAACCTTTATACTTGGCTAAAGTGAGTGTAAATGTCGAAGTCTTTACTTCGACTGATCTTTATACTTGATCAAAGTAGTTGTAGGGGGTCGAAGTCGGGGCTTCAACCGTCTTAAGCTTCTTGAGTTTGTAATGAACGAAGTTCGGTGAAGTGATGAGTTTCTATTGATAACTTCTGATTAACAACAGCGTATTGACAACCCATTCACTTTCGACGACTCTTGGGATTTATAGATTATCCCTTAGACTTTCCCAATTACAGACTTCCAAAAACTTTTCACAAAATGACAATCAAAAGTTTAAATTAAGAACCACAAAAGGGGTGCCCTGAGGGCGTTGAGTGTTGATTGACGACGGTCAAAAGTAATACTTCATAAGATGATTGGCGTGCCATGGATGCTTGAGATGTTCACCGTTTGGCTTAGCTAGGCGGTAGGTTCCCTCTCTGACCACACTTGTGGCAATGTATGGTCCTTCCCAATTGGGGGAGAGTTTGTTTTGACGGGCTTTGAGCCCCGTTGCTTCGATCTTTCTGAGCACATAGTCGCCGACTTTAAAGAACCTCTTCTTCACCTTCTTATCATGATAAGCCTTGGTTTTCTTTTTGTAATTCTCCATCCTTAGTTGGGCATCCAATCTTCGTTCTTCTGCAAGGTCCAGGTCAACCTGCCGGTTATGGATGTTCTTTTCGATGTCGTAGAGAGCAACTCGGTCTGTTGGCAGCTGAAGCTCGGCGGGAGCCATGGCCTCTGAGCCGTAGGCCAAAGCAAATGGGGTTTCCCCCGTGGGCCCTCGGGTGGTTGTGCGGACAGCCCAGAGAGCTGAGGGTAGTCCGTCCAACCATCTTGCATCTTTTCCTTCCAGATTTTTACACAAAGCAGATAAGACGAGCTTGTTCGCCGCTTCAGCTTGCCCGTTGCCTTGGGGATAGGTGTAGCGATGCGTGAATTTTGAAATAACAGAGTCGCCACCTATATTATTTGTTTGGAAACATAGGAAAACCATTTTGAAAAGATATTTGAGGGTTCGGGGGTTAAGTTATCGAATGGGTAGGTCGAGGAGCATCCATTCCACCCAATCCGAAGATCGGTCTTGCCAATTGAGTATTATCAATCTTTTTAATTACTAATTAAATAAAGAACAAGAAAACCCTAATCAATTTCTTGATTAGGAATGTCGGATTGTACGCTTCGAGATCGCCTTCATCGATTGAAGGGACTCTAGGCTAATCCTTTTGATGGGATTACACCACTCTAAAAGCCAATAGAGAGAGATTAAGAAGAAAAGAGTAAAAGTATAGGAGTTTACCTAGTTTAGGAAGGATTTGATTTAGAACGTGGTTCTAAGATGTTTTCTCGATCGAGAAGTGATTTGGGCAGAGTTTCGACTCAATATGAGAGTCAAATCTTGATGCGGACAGAGCTTCGCCTTGATGCTAGGCTTGAGCCTTGATGTTCGTCAATCAACGTGGTTGAAGGACGAATTTAGGAGTTATTTGTGAGTGATTTGAAGGAGTCTTTCGTGGAAAGAAACCAACAAATTGTGTGTGTTGTGTGAAATTCTGGACCTTTGAAACAGTGGAAGTCACCAAGTATTTATAGGGGTTTAAGAGGTAGAGGTGGAGAGGTAAAACACTCCTAGGAAGCTTCCAGAACTCAATTCTGATTGGAGAACCGGATTAGATGAGGTTTATCAAGAAAGGAGTTTGGGACGGAGAAGAATTGTGATTCTGCACATCCTGTCGAGGGGATATCTCGCGCGAGACTATGATATCTCGTGCGAGATATCTAGTCTGACGACTATTTTGTCCTCTTCAGTTTATTCCGTTAGTCAGTTAGGTCCAAAACTAACGAGGTTAGTTAGAAACTTAACGAAACATGCCGAAACTGATATGCTTTCATCAAAACATAAAAGAGAGACGAAGAGTAGTGTAATCATGTAATTATGAGTTCAGAATGGGGTGTCTACAGAGCCCCTCGGCGACAGGTCTTATGAAAGAAGAAGTGTCGTCGATAGAAAAGACATCATTCTGAACATTGGGATGGTCGTGCCGCACAGCTGCCTACGTATCTCTAAGAGAGAATCAGACCAAACGTAGTTCGACTCCAAAACACTAAAAAGGCTATTTTAGGTATTTTGAAAAGCATTTTTTTGAAAATTGAGGAGGGATTTTTTTTTTTTTTTGAAAAGGTAAAATCATACTGAGGAATCAAGGACTTGACCCAATTCTGATGATACCCGGTTTGTTGATGAAGTTGTTGAAGTGAGCCGTCCGAGGTTACTGACGTAGCTTGTTGTTGCCGAGGTCACGGACTTTGTTGTCGTTGCCGAGGTCACGGACTTTGTTGTCGTTGCCGAGGTCACGGACTTTGTTGTCGTTGCCGAGGTCACGGACTTGAAGTTTGCTGCCATCACAGACTTTGTTGAGGTTGCCGAGGTCACGGACTTGAAGGTTGTCGTTGCCGAGGTCATGAACTTTGTTGTCGTTGCCGAGGTCACGGACTTTGAAGTTTGCTGCCATCACAGACTTTGAAGTTGTTGCCGAGGTCACGGACTTGAAGTTTGCTGCCATCACAGACTTTGAAGTTGTTGCCGAGGTCACGGACTTGAAGTTTGCTGCCATCACAGACTTTGTAGTTGTTGCCGAGGTCACGGACTTGAGGTTTGCTGCCGTCACAGACTTTGTTGATGTTGCCGAGGTCACGGACTTGAAGTTGTCGGTTGAGATGGAGGTTCTGTCGGCCCCTGTAATGCAAGGGTATATGCATGCTGGTCTCGGATGGACCCGAATGATTCTTACCTCTTTGTACCTGTCAGCACATAAAGATTCCAAATAGATTTTGCAGATTTTAGTTGTTCAACTAGACTTACGTGGTGGTGCTCACGTCTGTTCGTGTGAATGGCCGGTCGGACATTTTGGTGGTGAGTTTTATGTATGAGTATAGGGTATATGGAAATGTAGGGACATTTGTATGGATTTTTATATTTGAGATGGGTGAATTGTATGAGTGAACTTGTGTTTGACAAGTTGGGATCAAATCAGGTTTATGCAGAATACGTCGCTAGTTAGCGAGGCTGTATTGTTGTAGAATTTCATTCGATGAGTATCCTTGTGTGAACACATCTAGGTCTGTTGAGAATCTTCATTCTTACTTCTCCTTGAGTCGTGTCTCTAGGAGGCAAACGACTACACATCTGTCGACTGTCGTAATGGCTTTATGTCCAAGGCCCCTTTGGTGTCTCAAGCCCCAAGTTGCTTGCAAGTGGTAGATGGCTTTGTGAACAGGCTTGTGAAGCTGTTCTCTTGATTTGAAGATGATCGAAGAAGACTCCCCTTGTTGATTTGATTTGAAGAAGATCGAATGATGTTTGATGAAGAAGGCTGAAGAATACTCTCCCTTTGACCTTTGATTTTTTTTTTCTTAGTGCGCACCCTGGTTTTTGCCTAGACCGCCCTTTCGGGTTTTCAATCTAGCGGGCATCTCTTTTGCGTCTTTTTTTTTTCATTTTTTTTTAAAGTAGTATGTAACTCGAAGAGAACTCAGAGAGAGAAAATCTTATTGAGGAGAGAGAAATGAGATCTCAAGTTAGTTTAGGAGAGACGGACTCTATTCATTGGAAGGTGATCCAAGCATTGATTCTTTGGAGAAGTGTATTCTCTGATGATGAGAGTGAGAAGCAAAGAGGAAAGCTCCTAATGCATATTTGATTACTTTGAAGAGTTGAATATTTGACTGGGGGAGGAAAGGATAGGAAGCCCCAGTTTTGATGCTTGGAATTCAAGAGTGTGTATGAGAGTGGCTAACAGGAAGCCCCTAGACTCAACAAAGAACGCTACATGGCTCAAAGGTCTAGAAAAGTTGTTCTACTTTTAATGGACCTTGCTTCATCTAGAAATTTCTAAACAAGATTGAGGAGAAAGCCAATCATTAGTATGACTTAAGGGTAAACATTTTTCTTGATACTGAAAGTCTTCTTCACTTGATGTAGGAGGATTTTGAGGAATCCTCTTTTCTTTTGTTGGTATCACTTGACTCCTCTTCTTTGTGGGAGAGTCCTTCTTGCCTTTGTTGAAATTCCATCCTTGTTGTGGGGCGATGAAGGCTTGAGAGGTTTTTTTTTTTTTTTTTTTTTTCGATGCTCTATTTTTGCCTAGGACGAATTGAGGAGTTTCGTCCTAGCGAGCTTTTTATTTTTTTTATTTTTTTTTTTGTACTCTCAAAGCCTTGAGTTGAGTAGCCCCACTTCTCTTTGGATGAATGTTGTGACGGCACCTTTGGCTTTCTTCGCTTGTTGGTCTCTAACTTTCAGTAGGGGTAATGTTTAACCCTTAAGCCTCCTAATGATAACTTGCTTCTTAAAGTCACTTAGAAGTTTCTATTTTTGCGATGATTTAGGGAATGGAAGGTCCATTATTTTGCATGAGTTGAATGATATTCATGAGGTAGAACAACTTTAGGGAAAGTGTTTAGGAAAAGAAATTACTTTAATTTATTGAGAAATTTAAGAACAGACTCGATAGTTTAGAAGACACAAACTAGAGGAGGTGAGGAGTACTAGAAAGACAGAACGACTCTTCGAGTTCATACTTGGAATTTTAAAACCTAATCTACTTCTATCAAAGGAGAAAGGGAGAGGATAGTGGTAGCCCCAAAGTGGTAAGTGTAGATTTTTTCTTGGAGCTTCATCTTCTTCATGGAGTACGAGGGAGAGGATTGGTGATGACGTTGGGACGTTCTAGATCTCCATTATCAAAGAGGTCTTGTATGATGTCCTTCAAGTGGTGGCAGGAGTTGGTGTCATGGCCGGTGAAGTTGTGGTACTTGCAGAATAAGTGATGAGCATGATTCGGACCCATATCCTTCGGAGGACCACCTTCCCTTGGTTTGATTTTTTCATTACGGACAAGCACATCGAAGAGTTCTTCTTGAGTGATTCCTTCAATTTTGTCGTAGTGCCTCTTTTTCTTTTCGGGAGGAGGGACGCGAGAATACTTGCCGGTGTTGGGGCGGCGGTGAGTGCAATAGCGTTGGCCCGAAGCATCCTTACTTGTGGTGGGCTTGTTATAGCGGAAAGTACTTTCCTTCTTTTTGCTTTTTAGGAAGTCGTCAACCCTAATTCCGGACTCGAGGAGTTCATTGAAACTAGGAAAGTAGTTACCGGCGAGCTTCTCTTGAAATTCATCACGAAGGCATTGAAGGAAGATGTGGATTTGCTCTTTGAGAGTAGGCCTTTCGACAATTTCAGTAAGTTTGAGTCTCCATCTTCTAGCAAATTCAGCAAAGGACTCATTTGCATGTTGTTTGGTTTGTTCAAGATCCCTCCTAGTAGGGTGGTAAGTGGAGTTGTCTTCAAACTGCCTTTGGAAGACCAAACATGCGGATGACCAATCAAGCCTTGTAGTCGTCGGAAGAGACATGTACCAATCCCTTGCAGCACCTTCTAAAGTTTGAGGAAAGCATTGGGCCAAGATTGTGTTATCAACACCCATTGGAAGCATGGCCCAAGTGTAGGTCTCAACATGAGCTCGAGGACAGGTAGTACCATTGAACTTGGCAATATCGGGTGTCTTGTACTTGCGAGGAAACTTGGTGATGGACTGTTGAAGAGCATCGGGATCAAATGGAACGAATGACCCTTTGGAAGTGTCAAGAGTTGCAAGCTTCTTCTCGAGGTAGTTCTTAGTAACATGGTCACCAAGTTTAGTAGTTTCACCACTGCCTTCTTTCTTGGTTTTAGCACCCTTGGAGGTATGTTCCTCATCATCGGAGGAGGATGAGGAAGAGGAGGAATCGGATTCTTCCTTTTTCTTGCTTGACTTCTTGGTTTTTCTATTCACTTTGGTGTAGGATTCCTCTTCGTCGGAGGAGGATTCCACTTTCTGCTTTTGTTTTCTGCCTTTCTTGACTTTCAACTCGTGGAGTTCTTTCATGAGGGCGGCCATTTGGGCGTTTTGCTCATCAATTTGCTTACTTTGTTCATCCAACCTAGTCATGGCTTCGATGAGTTGGACCTTAGCATCGTTGAAATCGGCCTCGGTGGTAGAAGGAGAAGCAGACATCGTGGCGAAGAACCTAGACGTGTAGCAACCGGGTTAAACCATGATCGAGTCCCAACAAGTCGGCTGAATAGGGTGAATGAAGGCTTTTAAGGTTTGAAGTTTTGGCCAAAACACGAAAAGACCGAACACTTATCTCGTACGAGACAAGTAGTCTCGCGCGAGACTTCACCACGGAAAGTCACAATTTTCTGATTTTAATCCTAATTTTGATCGGACGGAAAATCCGTTTTGGGGGTTTCTAAAGTTCAAGAACCAAACCTAGGGACCTAGGGGTCGGAGTAATCCAAAGTAACATCAAGTATTGTGCAATAATTTTGATGAGAAAATTTTCTCTTTTTAGGGGCAAATCCGAAGGGACAACCGTAGGGACGTTTCCGAAGGGACAATTCGAGCGACAATTTATTGATTTCTTTTCCGTGGATTATTGCACAAAACGATCTTGACAAGGGATTACAAGGACTCCAAGATCAAACCGACCGGTCAAGGAGTGTCTTAAAAAGTCAATCTACATGATATGTGGCGATGCAGGGCTGGAAGGCTAGGCTCCCCGCGATATGACAATCTAGGTGGATTGAATACGCGGAGTGGGATGATCCAACTTCGGAGAGACCGGCGACTAGGTGGTTACCGTCATCCGTCCTTAGTGTGGGTCCCGGGTTTATCAAGGGTATGTAGTGCAATGACAGTTATATATGAGTGCGCGTGTGTGAGAATCAATCTAGGTGATAGAGTAAAATAAAAAGTTTGTTTTTTTTTTTTTAAACTAAATTAAAACAGATAGTGGCCGCACCAAGTGGTTGCCTACGTTTCTCCCAAACTAGGAAGACTCAGGCCGTCGTAGTTCCACTTAAAGAGATAGGGAGCGAGAGATAAATTAATTTAAATTACAACTCCCGAATCCTCCATGGACCGGACTTTAAATTAAATAACCAATCACACGCAGGTATATAGTTCGAGTAATTAAAATTATTCTACCCTGCAAAGTTAGCACAAGCAAAATAATAATACTAATTTATTTTGAAATTTCTGGATATTTTTTTTGAAAATTTTTGAAACTGAAACTGTTTTCTTTTGATTTTTGTTTTTTTTTTTTTTTTTTTTTTTTTTTTTTTTATGATGGTCAAGCCTTAATGAGAAGAGTCAACCAAGTATACTTTTTTTTTCTTTATTTCATGCGGTCAAACGTGGAGCTTAAACTTTTTCCTTTTTTTTTTTTTTAAATGGCATAGAAAGGTCATAGTTTGACCTAACCCAACCTTTTCCTTTCTTTTTTTTTTTTGATTTTGTACTGTGTCCGCCGCCACAGGAATGAGTAATTTGTTTTTTGAACCGCATACTTATCTCGCGCGAGATAAGTATATCTCGCGCGCTAGATAAGTATTCGAACAGTAATTTTTTTTGAAAACAGTGTCGAAAAATTCCAAAAAAATCCAGAAAAATTAGAATTTTTACAGAAAAATAAAAAGATTGATAATACTCAATTGTAACGCAAGTCTAACCCTCTTAATTAATTGTCCCCAGCGGAGTCGCCAAACTGTAGCGATGCGTGAATTTTGAAATAACAGAGTCGCCACCTATATTATTTGTTTGGAAACATAGGAAAACCATTTTGAAAAGAGATTTGAGGGTTCGGGGGTTAAGTTATCGAATGGGTAGGTCGAGGAGCATCCATTCCACCCAATCCGGAGATCGGTCTTGCCAATTGAGTATTATCAATCTTTTTAATTACTAATTAAATAAAGAACAAGAAAACCCTAATCAATTTCTTGATTAGGAATGTCGGATTGTACGCTTCGAGATCGCCTTCATCGATTGAAGGGACTCTAGGCTAATCCTTTTGATGGGATTACACCACTCTAAAAGCCAATAGAGAGAGATTAAGAAGAAAAGAGTAAAAGTATAGGAGTTTACCTAGTTTAGGAAGGATTTGATTTAGAACGTGGTTCTAAGATGTTTTCTCGATCGAGAAGTGATTTGGGCAGAGTTTCGACTCAATATGAGAGTCAAATCTTGATGCGGACAGAGCTTCGCCTTGATGCTAGGCTTGAGCCTTGATGTTCGTCAATCAACGTGGTTGAAGGACGAATTTAGGAGTTATTTGTGAGTGATTTGAAGGAGTCTTTTGTGGAAAGAAACCAACAAATTGTGTGTGTTGTGTGAAATTCTGGACCTTTGAAACAGTGGAAGTCACCAAGTATTTATAGGGGTTTAAGAGGTAGAGGTGGAGAGGTAAAACACTCCTAGGAAGCTTCCAGAACTCAATTCTGATTGGAGAACCGGATTAGATGAGGTTTATCAAGAAAGGAGTTTGGGACGGAGAAGAATTGTGATTCTGCACATCCTGTCGAGGGGATATCTCACGCGAGACTATGATATCTCGTGCGAGATATCTAGTCTGATGACTATTTTGTCCTCTTCAGTTTATTCCGTTAGTCAGTTAGGTCCAAAACTAACGAGGTTAGTTAGAAACTTAACGAAACATGCCGAAACTGATATGCTTTCATCAAAACATAAAAGAGAGACGAAGAGTAGTGTAATCATGTAATTATGAGTTCAGAATGGGGTGTCTACAATAGGCAACTGACGACTTGGAGTGTTTGACGCCTATCCTGTTCAACTCTTGCTCGAACTTTCTCGAAAACTGCAGGCCATTGTCTGAAACGATCACCCTTGGGATTCCGAAACGACACCATATCGAATCATGGATGAAGCATAGGACGTTGTTTTCAGTGATTTTGTTTAAGGCCTTGGCCTCTACCCACTTCGAAAAATAGTCGACCGCCACGATTACATACTTGACTCCTCCCTTTGCCGGTGGAAAAGGCCCAATCAGGTCAACACCCCACATATCAAACGGCCAAGCGGCCATGACAGGGGTTTGCTCGGTAGTTGGTAGTTTGGGGAGATCGGCGAAACGCTGGCAGGTATCACACTTTCTTACGAACTGTTTGGCATCTTCACGGAGGTGGGGCCAGTAGTACCCCATGGTAATGATCTTATCAGCCAACGTGCGGGCCCCAGGGTGGCCCCCGCACTCTCCTTGATGTACCTCGAAAAGTAATTGAACGACCTTGTCCGGGTGGACGCATTTCAACAATGGTCTAGTAATGGATCGTCGGTAGAGCTCTCCTTCTACGACCGTAAATCTGGGGACCTTTCTCTTGATTTGCCTCGCCAAAACTTCATCCGCCGGTAACTCATCCTTCTCAATGAAAGCCTTCAGCTCGTCTATCCAGCACCTTGGACCGTCAGTATTGCACATGACCTTTACTCGCTCGTAGGCTGGTTGTTCCAAATAGGCTAGGTGATGGCCATGCTCCTCCTCTGGGAGTTGATCTGTAGCCAGCTTTGAGAGCAGGTCGGCGTGTTCGTTGTTTTCACGAGCTATTCTCTGTATGGCCCAAAATTCTAACCCCTGGATCAATTCTCCGACCAACGAATGGTACTTCTGTAGGGTGGAATCGACGACCTGATATTCTCCACGCACTTGGTTCACTATTAACTGGGAATCACAAAATGCTGCGACCTTGGTAGCTCCAAAACACTTAGCGTATTCAATGGCCGCTATGAGTGCTTCGTATTCCGCCTGATTGTTAGATGCTTGAAACTTGAACCTCAATACTTCTTAAAAAACTGTTCCACTTTCGGGCTCGACAAGAACGATCCCCTGCCCGCTCGTATTTCTAGTTGTTGACCCGTCTGAATAAATCTTCCAGCTGGCCTACGGCAAAACCAACTCCTACGGTTTGTCGTTGACTTCCTTGCCCTTGTCATTTTCCGAGGCCGTCTCTCGGTCGTCGGCAACACCGAACGATGTTTCAACCAGAAGTCTGCTAAAGATTGTGCACGTAGGGTTTTCCTCATCCTATACTCAATGTCAAATTCGATCGGCTCAATACTCCGGTTGAGAAGACGGCCGAGCTCTCGGGACGGTGTAAGATCTTGCGCAGCGGGGCATGCAGTGTAGACGGCGATGGGGTGAGCGGAGAAGTAAGCTCGTAGTTTTCGTCTTTGTAATGACGAGAGCATAAGCGATCTTCTCCGCGTTAAAATAACGAGTTTCCACATCCGATAAAGCCTTGCTGACATAGTAAACTGGCCTCTGTGTTCCACCTTCCTCCCTAACCAATACGGCGGCGACGGCTTTGTCACTCGCCGAGAGGTAGACATAAAGATCTTCTCCTGCTACGGGACTTTGGAGGAGTGGTGGGGAGCCAAGATACTCTTTTAACTGTTTGAACGACTGAGAACACTCCTCTGTCCACTTGAAATCCTTAGCGCCTCGGAGAGCTTTAAAAAACGGAAGCGATCTCTCAGCAGACTTGGCAATAAAACGACCCAAGGCCGCTACTCGTCCATTCAAGCGCTGAACCTCTTTGATGCTCGTAGGTTCGGCCATGTCGATCAAAGCTTTGATTTTTTCCGGATTGGCTTCGATTCCCCGCTGAGAGAGCATGAATCCTAGGAACTTTCCTGCTGCAACTCCGAAGACGCATTTAGCTGGGTTGAGGACCATGTCATTGGCTCGTAGATTGGTGAATGTTTGCTGGAGGTCGTCGACGTGTTTTCTCTTTTTAGATTTGACGACCATATCATCAACATACGCCTCTAAGTTGTCGCCAATCTGGTCCTTGAACACCTTGTTTATCATCCTTTGGTACGTGGCTCCGGTGTTCTTAAGCCCAAAAGGCATCTTCGTATAAAAATAAGTTCCCCCTGCAGCCTGAAAGGCCGTCTTCAGAATGTCTTCTTCGGCCATCTTGATTTGGTGGTAGCCAGAATAAGCATCAAGAAAGCTCAAAGCAGTGTGCCCGGCCACAGAATCGACGAGCTTGTCAATTCTGGGCAAAGGGTAACTGTCCTTGGGGCACGCCAGGTTTAGATCGGTAAAGTCGACACAGAGCCTCCATTTTCCATTTGGTTTTTTCACAAGGACCACGTTAGCCAGCCAAGTTGTGAACCCAGCGTTCACAATAATTCCAGCTCTCAGCAACTTCTCAATCTCTTGCTTTATAGCAATCTCCTTTTCAGTTGAAAAAACTCGACACCTTTGCTCTTTGAATTTCATGGTGGGGTTCACTCCAAGCCTATGAACTGCCACGTCCTCTCTGATACCCTTCATATCTTCCACCTTCCAAGCAAAAACATCGAGGTTCTGTTTGAGTAGGGAGATTATCTCTTCCCTCTCCTCAGTGCGTGGCGAGACCCCAGCTTGATTTTCTGCTCTGGATAGTCAGGGTTAATGACCAGTTCAATTAGCTCGTCGGCTGGCTTCATCTCAGGGGCGTCGTCCCTAAAATCCATGGATTCAATGACGATCTCTTTAATTTTCCTTCTTGTTTCAGGTGTCAGATCCGGTACCTCGTCGTCAATCAATTTATCCAGCTCGGCCCCCGATTCTTGGGCGACCAAAAGTTGTGGCTTTGTAGCTTGGTCGTCCATGAATACTTCCACAAAAACCTCGGGGTCGTCTATACACTTGATTGTCGAGATGCCGGCGTATGAGGTCGTCGTTTGCTTGACAGTTTTAGAGAGCTTCACGATGTGATCTGGATCGTCGATTTCAATGGTCCGTTTTGCCTTCAGCACGTGCTCTAGGAATTCTGGGGCCGTCCCCAACACACATCCTACTCCGGCACGGGAAGGAAATTTGACTCGCTGATGGGGCACTGAGGCGACGATCCCCAAAGCGGCTTGACCAGGTTGGCCAAGGATAGCATGGTAGTCGCTGACGACGTCGATCACAATAAAAGTCACTGTTTTGATTGTTCTCAATGGGTGTTCCCCGATGTCGACTGGAAGGTCGATCTGGCCTTTTGCATCTACCCGGTGATTGGTGAATCCTTCTAGACGACCTAAGTAAGGACTTAGACGGCTATCAGGTAGACCCATTCTCTGGTAGACGTAGACGTTGTAAAACAAGATGTCCTTGGCCGCTCCCGTATCGATCAGAATTCTCCTTGATTCGCAGTTATCGATGAAACCAGGTATGACTAGAGTTTGTTGACGAGCTAATGGATTGGCTGGCAGCTCGCAGGGAAAGAAACTTATCACGTCGTTTGGAGTTTCTGATTTTTGGGGGACATGTGGGACCTTCTTCAGATGGTAGATGGCGCTCTTAATCTGATTCTTGCTCGTCTCCTCAGAGATTACTAACACCATTCTCGGATTCCTCTGTGGAGGGTCGTCGTTAGTAGCTCGGGTGTTGGCCGCCTGACGATCCTTCCTTACATATTCCCCAAGTCGTCCATCGTCGATCCATCTTTGAATAATCTTTTTCAAGCTGAAACATTCCTCGGTATCATGTCCTTTATCTCGATGATATTCGCAATACTTGTTCATGTTTTTCTTTCCCTTCCCATTGGGATTCATCTTTGGCGCCGGGCCAAAATCAACGTTGCTCAAAATTTCCGCTCTAGACACAGTGAGTGGAGTGTACGACTCCGGGACTTTTCTGCTTTCACTTTGTTTTTTCCCTTTTCTCCGACCTTATCTTTCTTGGTTCTCGTCGTTTCAACCTCGTCGACGGCTTTTCCCTCTCTTTGCAACTTCCTTTCTTCAGCCTCGGCAACAGCGTAGGCCTTGGCATAGAGGTCTTTACGAGATTTGGCCGGATGGACTTGAAGCTCGAAGTCTAGGGTGGGGGAAATGACACCGTGTCTGAAGCAATTTATGATTTCCCTGTCAGTTAGGTCTTCATCAATCTGATCTACCAATTTCTTGAATCTCTTGAAGTAGCTCATCGAGCTTTCAGTGGCTCCTTGGGATATGTTGCTAAGGTCGTTGACAGTCTTACGACGCTCTCCCGCCGTAGCAAACCTTCCTAAAAACTTCTTTCTCATCTGCTTCCATGATTCGATACTCCCCTTGGGCAAGCCTCTAAACCACCTCAAAGCTGCGTCGACCAATGTGCTCGTAAGAGCCTTGCACATGACGTCGTCGTGGCCTGAAGCTTTCGCCACTACATACATATGTGCCTCAAGGTGTTGTGTGTGGTCGATGGTGCTGGTAGAGCCGTCGTATTGTTTAAGGTCGGGTAGCTTAAAGCCTGGTTCTGGGGGTCCCGTTTCCAACATCCATGGTGCAAGGGGATTCATAGTGCCGCCATCGTCATCAGAGTCGTCGCTGTCCATTTTCTTTCTTTTGTTCGTCAATTCCTCCACTTGGCGCCTCAGCCTTAAGAACTCTCTCATATCCACCCCTCCTGCTGGGCCGGCTTGGGGAATCCTATCTTGACGAGGCCCCCGGGTAACGGTGTTAGATCGTTGCCTCTCGGTGGGGGCAGGTCGTCGTGAGATGGATCGCTCCCTATAACTAGGTGGGGGAGACGGCCTATAAGATCTTGACATTTCTCGTTCTCGACGAGGTGGAGTACGAGTTCTTTCTCTATGGCTAGGTGCTCGTTCATTCCTTAATGACGGAGTCATTTGACGACCCCGAACAACTTGATTCGGGATAGCTTCAAGGTTTTCGACGACAAGCTCCCTACGAGGCTCTGCTTCCTCAGCTCGTCGCTGCTGTGATGGGGCTCCTTGGCTTCGTCTTTCATTAATGTGTTCCCTCAGATCAAGCTGTGGCACAACGCGTTCATTTTCAGCAGCGGTCCCTTCACGACGACCAGCATTCTCTCTCTGGTTTCTTCTCCTTCTTCCCGACGAGATAGTTTGATGGGATGCCTGTGGAGCCTGAGGAGCGGCCATATGAATGAGCTCGTCTTGGATTTGCAAAAATTCTTTGAGGGCGTTGGCTCTTTCGACGAGGAAAGCTGCTCTGTCGAGATTAGGGTTAGAGGGACCTCCTGCATACCTTGCCGTTGTCTCAGGCCTCCTTTCCAGTGGGGGTCTCCTCTGGCGCTCGGCGAGGCCCTTTTTCTCTTCTTCTGGTTGCTTGAAGACCTGTACCATCGACCACCCCTTGTGACCTGGTAACCCTTAGATTAGGGTTCCTAGGTGGAGAGGGTGGTCTAGGGTTTTCCTGCTGAGGTGGAGGTACGCCTTCATCTCCGGTAGACTTGCTGGCCGTGTGACCATCTGACATCATTTTTTCCAGGCTTCTCTGACTGTATTTCTTTTGCTGAAGATCACTGACAACTTTCCCGGCAATGGAACCAATCTGATCGCGCAGGAAAGCGTGGTGGGCTCAGTTCCTTGGGTCCAGCGAGTGAATGAGCTAGCTTGTGATCTGCACACCACAAGAAATAACAGTGAAACTGCGCCGGGGGTCTTCCGGCAAGCCCCTCCGGCGTGAGAGTAAGATTATGGACTGGAAATATGGTGGCAAAAATATGGAATGTGTGTGGGTACGTGAATATGCAATAAAGCATTACCTGTGTCCATGTTGTTACTCTCTTATTTATAGTAGGAATAGTGATGTTAGGGTTTTCACCAGAGCCGTTGGATTGGGTGGTCTCCAACCGTTAGATCAGCTCTGTCTTCTAGGCGTACACGTGTCACGCTGGGACTGGTCCGTCTATGTAAGGACACTGCAGCTTCTGACATTGATAAGCAGCTTGCCTTATAAGGGAAAGTCAACCTGCACACCTTTTGTAGTTATTACTGATTGCATGTTTGCACGTGTAACAAGGCACTGTAGAAGGTCTGACATTATCCCAAATTAGCTAATTAACCAAGCTTGTTGAGGAAGCTTAATAGAAGAGACGACCCAGAGCTGTCCGTCCAGTTGGGTCGTCTCCTTGAAGGGTGACTCGACGAGAGAGAGTTGATCGTTTAGTGATGACACTCACTCTTGGGCGAGTGCCGGTTCGCGTCGAGGGAAGGCTCGTCGTTAGATGGGCTTGGCTCACTGTCGACGATCTCTTCTTGGCATATCAACGGGCTAGAAGTTAATCTCTTCTTCAATGGTACAATGACTCGTCGTTTGGATGGGCTTGGTCGCTCAATGGCGACGACTGCCAACCAATGTTGGACGGGTCATGACCCGAGGCCTTGATCTGTTCCTTCGTGGTCGGTCCTTTGATGGGCCTATTGGGCCTCCGGGCTTGTAGCAAAGTATTGGGCTCGGCCCATCACAGAATATTCCGTTCAGATACGTTAACGAGTGCCTCGGTAGATTGATTTTTGTACATTTCATTGTGAGAAGATAGTGTGATCATTTCTTTATTGGGTAGTAGAGTATTATGTTAGGGGTTCATGGCAAGGTTTTACTCGAGGGAAAAAACGGTATCCATTAGTTATAGATGAGTATTAGTTTTATTAATAATGTTATGCAATTTCAGGCACAAAGTCGAGATGGCCGAGTTGGTCTAAGGCGCCAGATTAAGGTTCTGGTCCGAAAGGGCGTGGGTTCAAATCCCACTCTCGACATTCTGCTGTTTTATTTTTGACTTTTTTGATTTTCTTTTACTAGATCCAACTTCTTTTGAAAGAAATTTCATACTCCCTCCGTCCCATAACAAGCGACACACTTTGCCATTTTGGACGTCCCACTGATAAGTCACACTTCCTAAAATGAAAAAGAATCTTTACTATTTCCTCCACTCATTCTCTCTCCTACATTATTATAATACTCACAACACCATTATAATTTACTATTCTCTCCACTCATTCTCTCTCCTACTCAACTATCTTCACTCACAACACATCAACCTTTTCACTTTGAGCCAAGGACTGTAAACCCCATATCCCAGATTAATAACCCATATTAACCCATTTGAGATCAAAATCCCACCAAAACCCACGCTTAAACGGACAAGACGGAAACTCAATCCTCCGTTACATCTAATTTCAAAACCCAAAAAAGCGCTATTCTTCTCTCTCTAATCAGTGCGAATCAATTTTCCATACCAAATCAAACCCTAATCGATACCATTGATCCCTAATCAACGCCATTGGAGCCCTAATTTTGATCGATTTGATGAAATAGTCAACCACCATTGAAGCCCTGCGTCACCGCCATCGCCGCTTGGCTTATCAGCGGGTGGTTGTTCGGGTTTCTTTTCCTTCTCATCGGGTTTCTTGGCTTCTTCAGGTTTCTTCTCCTCCTCCGGTGGTTTCTGTACTTCCTCGCCCATTTGAAGAATTCGGCTTGTGCTTAGAGCAAATTAAAAAAAAAAGAGAGAGAGAAAAGGGGGTATGGGATATATAAACTGGGTAAGCTTTGAAGTTGAGGGAGTGACAAATTAAGCTAAAAAAAACTCACTTTCTCTTTCTATTTCTATTTCTATTTCTCTCTCACACAAACACACACGAAGAGAAAGCTGTTCTTTTCTGAGTAATTTTGAAAAATAGTTATTTAATTTTTTTGTGTTTGTGAATGTGGTAAATGACTGATTAAATGTCGTTTACCACTTGATATAGGACTTGTTCAACTGAGATTTTGTTATATGAATTATTTGTTTGATTTATTTGTGTTTGTGATGTAGTAAAAGACTGATTAAAGCTCTTTTATCTCTTAATATAGGACTGTTCAAATGAGATTTTGTTATATGAACTTTTTTTTTTTTTATATTTTAGTCTTTTTTGTATGTGGCAAAGGATATGTCACAGGTCTTTTATCCCTTGATATATGACATATTCAAGTGAGATTTATTATAAGAGCTATTTGTTGTTTAATTTTTGTGTTTTTCAATGTTGTAAATGCCCTTTTACATGTCTTTTACAAGCTGACATAGGACCAATTTAAGTGAAATTTTGTCATATGAACTAGTTGTTTAATTTTTTGGTGTTTATCAACGTGGTAAATCCCTTTTACTTGTCTTTTACCCCGTGGTATAGGACTTGTACAAGTGAGATGTTGTCATATGAAATAGTTGGATTGAGTGGCAATGTTGAGGCTGATGAAACCCCTTTAATTGGTCCTATAGCAACTGATATAGGACCTAGCAACATCATATACAAAGTTATAATCCCTTTAATTGGTCCTATAGCAATTGTTATAGGATCTGTCAATATCATATATCTGAAAATTTATAAAACCTTTGAATGGTCCTAGAGCAATTGGTATAGGACCTGTCAATATCATATACAAAGCTATAAGCCCTTTAATTGGTCCTATAGCAACTGGTATAGGACCTGGCAACATCATATACAAAGCAATAAGACCTTTGAATGGTCCTATACCAATTAGTATAGGACCAATTAAAGGGCTAATAGCTATGTATATGAAGTTGGCAGCTCCTATACCAATTGATTGAGGATATCTCCGTTTCCGATGTTAATTTCGCTGCCCCAACTTCTGGCTTCAGTCAGACAATGCCGCCGCCCTTGAATGCTTCATCAAAGGTCTTTGGGTGACCTTCTTTTATCCAACAGGCTGCTGTTGTGAGTCCTACTGGCCTAGATAGTTTGAAATGGAAAATTAAATTGTATCTAGGACCATTCAAAGGTCTTATAGCTGTGTATATGATGTTCGCAGGTCCTATACCATTTGCTATATGACCATTCAAAGGTCTTATAGCTTTGTATATGATGTTGTTAAGTCATATACCAGTTGTTATAGGACCATTCAAAGGTCTTAATGCGTTGGTATAAGATTGTGCCATTCAAAGGTCTTATAGCTTTGTATATGATGTTGTTAAGTCATATACCAGTTGCTATAGGACCATTCAAAGGTCTTAATGCGTTGGTATAAGATTGTGTGAGGTCCTATACTACTTGCTATAGGACCATCCAATGGTCTTATAGCTTTGAATATTGAATCTCATTAATTGATTGTGAAATCTCATTTTTTTTAAATTAATTTTCCTCCACAGTTTATACTAATGAAATATATTGCCCCTTAGATGGTCCTATAGCAATTTGTATAGGACCTGTCAATATCATATACAAAGCTATAAGCCCTTTAATTGGTCCTATAGCAATTGGTATAGGACCTGGCAACATCATATACAAAGATATAAGCCCTTTAATTGGTCCTATAGCAACTGGTATAGGACCAACAAAAAAATGTTAAAACACTAATAAGAGGTCTTATAGTAACAGTTATAAGACCTATTATTAGTCATACACAAATTGTAAGAATAATAACACCTTGTCTTATACCATCAAAAACAACATAAACAACAACACTAATAAGAGGTCTTATAGCAAAAGGTATAAGACCTGCTATAAGTCATCTACAACATCATAAACAACAACATATCTTATTAATTACATTTCGAACACTCAATTTCGAGATTATTAACAAAAACTCAATCAATTTCATGGTTCGCCTCTTCTTCTCCAACATTCTAACTGTAATCAGCACTGCGTACCAACAGATTTGTAGAAGGTCATAATCCGCAAAAAAGCAATCAACTGACAAATAAAAGATGCAATGGACTAACCCCACGGTTGAAGGCCACTGGTACTAGCAACACCATGATCTGTATTAGAATCATGATCCCTAACAGAGGTCTTCACACTGAGACGACGACCGGAAAATCCTCGATCCTATCGCTTCAAGAGATCCTTAATAAGATCAGAAATTTGATATATTTTCCTTCATAAGATCAGAAAGAGTTGATCACAAACATAGGTCTTCACACTGTAATCGCTTCTTATTGGGGGCTAAAACATGTCAACTGATCTATGTATTTCTCATATGTATGCAATCAAGTAGAGATTAAACACCAAAAACTTGATCACATTCCCCTGAACTTAAATAGAAAACTGAAGCAAAAAATGCTCCAATTGCAATAATAAGGGATAAGTGTTGAAAATAATTCGATAATAGATGAAGAACCGTGAGTATTGAGAAACAAAATCAAACATTTGGAAAAAAAAATTCAATAAAGGGTTTGAAGTAGAGCGAGACGGCGGTAGGGCGACTGGAAGAAAGAGAGAGAGAGAGAGAGGACTCCTACCGGTGAGGGGAGAAACGGAAAGGTTGGGTGAGAGGTCCGGCAAAGTAGCGTGACTGTAAAGGGTTTGGAGCGCCGGCATGAGACGAGGGAGGGAAACGGCGGCGAGCATGAGGGATAGACGAATTTTGACGGAAGTTAACGGCGTTTTGGCCGTTCCATGTTATAATGGGGTTTAAAGGGATTTTAATTTGGAATAACAAAGGAGTCAGTCTTTTTTTATTTGGGCTGAGTTTTAATGGGATATGATCTGGGATTTGTGGTTAAAAATGAATTTTTCCTTTCACTTTTTCATTAATTTTCGTGCGAAACAGTAACTGCGTCGCTTGTTATGGGACGGAGGGAGTAGATAGTTTCATTTGATTTTTGATAATCAATAAAAGCAAATTTTAACTAAATACTAATGTCACTCTTATCATTTCAATAAAATTTTACAGAATTGTTACTGATACATCACTTAATGATTTATTAATAACAATTTTAGAATTTCACTAGATAACTAAATCAGTGTTAAGTAATGTGTTTTAAAATTGCACTGAATAATTTTTATTTATTTATTTAGAAGTGCAATACTTATTTCAAACCGGCGAGAAGAGAAAATGCCTTGCCTTTTATGGAAAGGAGGGGGCATAATTTTATCGGAATAATTATAAAAATATGGAATGTACTATATCCTCTATTACACTAAAGGTAACATACTATAAATTATAAATTGACAAAATAATTTAATGTGCTTTTGAGTCACATTACAATTAAGGTAACTAATTGGATAACGTTAATTTTCATTAACGAAATAAATGAACTCGTTTAATAAAATAACTATTGTTAAATAAGTAATATTTCTTTATGCCAATTCGAATACTCGCTCTTGCTTTCAAATTCTTCTGTACAATTCCAAAATCAAAGAAATCTTTGTGAGTGAAATTGACAAGTAGGACTCACAAATTTAATTGTGTAAAGGGAAAAAGTTAGTGTGTTAAATAAGTGAGACTCACAATTTAAGTGTGTGAGAGAAAAAAGTGAATGGAATTGACAAGTGTGGCTCACATTTTAACCATTTTAGAAAATGTGAATTTTTGTAATGGAACGCCTTTTGGGGTAAAGGGTGAAGTGTTAATTTTTTTTTTCTTCTTACGTCTTTTCTTTCTCGATGACATACGATGATTCATGTTAGCCGATTCTAAATTATTTTGGGACTAAAGCTTTGTTGTTGTTGTTGTTGTTGATGTATAAATATAATTGGATAATGATACAAATATACCAAAGTGAAGGGGGAAAATAGTAAATAATCCTATCATGTGGATTTGAGTGCAAAAATACTTCTTACGAGGATAAGTCATAAGCCTCTACCTTCTTCTCCTTCACAGAACACAAAAACCAGTTCATCTCTCCCCAGGGTAAACTCATGATAAAACCCTAACCTAATCCCCCACCAATTTGATTTCTGAATTTGTGTCCCTTTTGCAGAGCAACAATGGCGGCCACCGCACTGAGTTTCAATCTCATCGGAGCATTTAAAGGAATGTCGTTAGGTTCAAGCTCAACTTCATCATCTTCCTTCCTCAAGAGCAATTTCGTATCGGTTTTTGTTGGAAAGAAGAACTCTTTATCGTTACCGTTGAGAACGCCACTGAAGATTACCAATGCGCATAAGAAGGGGGCCGGAAGTACGAAGAATGGCCGTGATTCTAAAGCTCAGAGGCTTGGTGTTAAAATTTACGGTGACCAGCTCGCTAAGCCTGGTGCTATTATCATTCGCCAGCGAGGAACTAAGGTAATTAGCTTCATTTGGTATTTCAATTTGTAAATTTGTTCATAATTATGTGATATTTAATGGTTTGATTACTTCAACTTTTGAAAATCTTTGGTAGAAATAGTTTATCATATTAAAATGCTGAAATTCTCGTGCATTATGTGTGTCTGTACTCTGTGTGCGTGTGATTCGATTTAGAAGGTAGTTTTTTAAGGTCCAAGTTCCACCTTAAAACCAATTGGTGACTCAGGATCTTTATATATTATAGGCAAAGTTTGTCAATTTTCAATGTGGGATAATATCTCTAACAGTTTAGTGCATTCATTTGAAATTGGAGTTGTTTTTTGGAATTGGAGGCTGCTGGTTAGAGTTTACGATTCGATTATCTGCACTAGGAATTTGCTTGTATAATCGTTGGCACTAAAAAAAAAAAAGCAGCGGATTCAGTTTTACGGGCTGCAAGCAGCGCTCAGTGTCATTATGTTAATAAAAAATGGCTCAGCGGTATGTTAACGAATTGGTCTATACAGAAACGAGACTTCATAAGTTTCGAGACTTGAGAATCAAAGAAAAAAGAGGTAGACTGAAGCGTCTTCCAAAAAGAGATGCGGCTATCTTGAAAAGACAATTATCTCACTTGCAAAGATCTCTTGGCGGGATTAAATATATATGACAAAGTTACCTGATTTTGTAATCATCGTTGATCAGCATTAGCAGAAAGACTAGATGTACCTGGATGTGTATATTGGCTTCTCGAGAGGAAATTGAGTTTCTAGTTTGACAGCCTATACTAATCGGAGACTTAGTTGCCTTGATTTTCTTTTATTGGAGGTTGATATTTTTTCCTCCTTTTGACATTTGCAGTTCTATCCAGGAAAGAATGTTGGAATGGGTAAAGATCACACCATCTTTTCTATGATCGACGGATTGGTCAAGTTTGAAAAGTATGGCCGTGACAGAAAAAAGGTCAATTTTTATTCTAAAACTTAACGAGTAAAGATTTAAGGCACATTTAATAATGTTTCTGACTCAGTTTCATTGATTCGTATGAACCGCAGATCAGTGTTTATCCATGGGAACCGCCAGCTGAAAATCCAAACAGTTACCGAAACAGAAAGATTGCAGGGTTCAAACTACAGCGGGAGAAAAAGAAAGCCAGAAAGGAAGCCAGAGTAGCAAGAGCTTTAGCAACACCTCAGCTAATACTGGCTTCGGCTTCTCCAGTTGCAGATGAAACTGCAAATTGCTGATCTTAGTACATGTGTTAATTTTGTGCCTTATATTTGTAAAGTTTTTGGCAGATAAGTGTGCGTTTCACTTTCTTCGGTAAATCACTTGTCTAACTCTCGGTATCTCGAATCTGTGGCCGTTCTTTTGCGTAGATACTCTGCATAAACTGATGGAAGTCTGTAATCTAAACTCTCAGTATCCAGAATCCACTCAAAATGAACTTTGAAAATATGTTTGACCCCATGCAAACACCCCTTTTCTATGGGTGCCAAGAAGAGATCCAGCCAAGTACAGTATTAAAGCAGAGGAGCAAGAAGTTCAAAGTAAGAAAATTAGAATTTTTTTAAAGATTTGCAACCACAAGATGTGCCTAGAAATTTAGTCCTACTTGAATAATGTTTCTAAAGCTTTCCTACATTACAAAATATTTCCTCTCTGCAACCATTTTTCGACACCAATGACAGATTTGTTCTTCCATACTTGATACACCAACATGTCCTGCAATTAAACCATAATTGAGTCACTTCAATGGAGGCACCCAATGTACAAAATTGATCATTTTGGGACGGTGGGAGTAGTAAGCAAGCATTAGCAATGAATTTCGACTAAATTTGAGTTGAGACCGGGCGACATCTAGCTGATTACATCAATTCACTATCGGACATTAACATTAACCGAATCAATTGCACGCATAGTTTCAGAGATTCAAAACAATAGATCAAGCACCATACACATGTAATCATACACAAGAAAGAGGAGGAATTACCTAATTCCTAAACAGATCCAACGATGATGTTGTTGATCGGGATGAAGATGAGCTTGACAAAGAACCCTACAAATCCCATCACCACGAATCCAATAGCAGTTCGAAAAGCCACCTTCGTGAATTCTATCAACAGCAAACCATAAATATAAAAATAAAAAACATTCCGATCAAATCAAAGGAAAACGAATTCAATTTCGAGAAATCAGAGGAAAGCTAAAACCCTAAGATCGGAAAGAGATCAAAATTCATTCTCAACAATAAAACATCAAACGAAGCCTCCCGATCAACAAACACGATTTCAATTTCAAGAAATTAATGAAAAAAAAAAAACAACCAAAACCCTAAGATCTGAAAGAGATTAATGGTAGAAATACCTTTGCGATCAGGTTTGTGGCACCTCTTGACTAGACGATAACTGTCTTTGGAGAAATCTCTGAGGGGATCGAAAACGGAATCCAATGCGTCCATTTCTTCTTCTTTGAGTTCTGTCGATCGGGAAAATGTAAGAAGGGATTTGGAAGATTGGACGTGAAGCTCAAGGAAGGAGAAGGCGTTTGTTTCAATATAACCAAGTTAGTCTACGAGACCAATGGTCTCCTGGCCTAATAATGGTATCTTGGATGTGACTTTCCGTAGGGGAGGTCACCGGTTCGATTCCTTTCAAGGGAAATTTTGTGGTTTAATTATTTTCTTGAGTTTCAGGAGTCTTGGAGTTTTCTGGGACATATCCGTGCAGTTAAGGAAGCAGCATTGAGTGTGGGGAGTTCAAATTTTGACAGTTTCTTGGTGATGTGGAGCAGCCAATCTATTGGTGTTGTGGAGCAGCCGTTTGGTGATGTGGAGCAGTCAATTCATTGGTGTTGTGGAGCAGCCAAGTAATTGCCTTGTAGGAGGGCTCCCTTGGGGCTCTGGAGTATAAGGGGTGCTGCCACCCTGACTGCATACCTGGCGGTCCAGGATTAACCGGCGAAGCTGGGAACCTGGGTAATCAAAAAAAAAAAAAAAAGTTAGTCTATGAGAATAGTTATATAGGTGTACGTAAAATTGTTGTAAATCCGTATTATTATGCCAAACTGCTGCTCTCTGCTCAGCTAGCTAAGTTTTCACTTTTTTCCAATTAGTTCACTTGTATAATTTTTGATTTAATGTCCTCATCCAACTATGTAAATTTTTCAATGCTCTCTCTCTCTCTTAGTTTTTTAATTGAGTTAGGTCATAGTTTTTTAATTGAGTTAGATCACGTGCAGTCACATGAATAAAGAACCAAACCTAAAAATTAACATGACCCTAACTTTGTTTTGTTAAGGTCAATAACCAACTTAATTAATCATGTGCGTGGCACGTCTGTGTCATTAATCCTCAATATATACATAAATTCTCATAATATAATCGATTGAAAATTTGGGGGAAGATTTCTAGGGTTTTCAAACGTTTCAAATTGTGGGCATGTTAATTTTTGGTTTGTTTCGTTAAGTTTTTAACTGGATTTAGTCACGTGACTGCACATGACCTAACTCAAATAAAAAACTAACGACTTCATCAAGGGAGTGAATTGGGAAAAATTACATACTTGGGTGAGGACTTTGGACCAAAATTATAGTGAGCACATTGAAAAAAAGTGAAAATTTAGGTGAGAAAAGGATCAGTTTGGCCTCCGTATTATTAAATTCACTCGAACAAATTAAAATACACTCTCATTCACATTTACTTCATTCCTTGCGGTTCTCTCCCTCGATTCCTCCAATTTCACCCTATAATTTCATTTTCTTTTATCTCTTAAATTTTCACAATAATCACGATCAGTTTTAGGGCTAAAAAGAAGGAAAGTATATCAAGACTTCAAACTATGTCAAATTTAGAAAAACAAGGTAAGCTTGTACAATTTTATTGTGTAGATTTTCTTATATTTTTAAGAAATTCGATAAATATTGATTAGATCTGTAATTGTTAGGTTCGACCATGGCTTACCGATTTAGATTAGATGGTCAACCATGGTCGGACGAAAATTTCAAGAATTGTTCTTGGACTTGAATTTCAACCTGGTGAGCAAGATATAATTAAATTTCAGACGAGTTTGTTCGAAAATATTTAAATTTCGATCGAGTCTTGCCGATATTTTATCCAGATTCGTCCGGGTGTGAACGACATTATTTTTTTCAGACGTGCTTGGCCGAATTGTTAAATAAACATCGGCAAACCTGGGTCGAATATTGATCCAGTTGGGTATGGACGAACCCTTTTTTTTTTTCCTTAGAATTCTACATAAAAAAGTTAACACATTCATATGTTTAGAGAGTGAATAAAAACTTACATTAACATTAGTTTGGAGAGCTATTTCATTCATAATTTTGTTTTAGCTTTGAACAAGATGGGAGGTGAGGTGATTTGGATGGTGAAATGGTGAATAATTGATGGGAGATAGTATGGAAGGTGAAAAATTAATGGTGGGTAATATGGATGGTGAAATGGTGAATAATTGATGGGAGATAGTATGGAAGGTGAAAAATTAATGGTGGGTAATATGGATGGTGAAATGGTGAATAATTGATGGGAGATAGTATGGAAGGTGAAAAATTAATGGTGGGTAGATATGTGTTTAATGTTACTGGTGTATATAACATTAAGTTTAGCAGAGAAAATATAACATGTACAGGTGTACGGATTTAGGGCTAGTAAAGTTATTTCACTTGATGACAATTTTGAAATTATTAACATTACAAGTTTACTAAACAATTTTACGGTCCTATATAACAATTCTCTTAATTGAAAAACCTTAAAAACAAATGGGGAAATAGCAATTTAGTAACCAAAAGTTTCACACAAATTGTAATTTAGGTTCTATTGTTTCAATTTTGATAATTTAGTGCTTATAATCACAATTTGTGACGAAATGAGTCTTTTTTTGCATGGTAATAGATGAAAACTAACAAAATTTACGAAAAATCTAACAAGATTCTTTAAAAATTGTAATTTTCTACCCATAAAGTTTAATAATCATTTATTTTGCCAACATTTCATTAAAAACTTTACAACCGACAATTTTTTTTTTACACGATACTACCACTAAGTTCTAACGAAGTTGCAATGTAGAATTTAATTTTTAAATTTTTGTAATTGAGGTTAAAATTTTCCAATTAAAGTAATAATTAACGTTTAACACACCTGTTATTATCTAAAAATATACTCCCTCCGTCCCACGTGAATGCAAACTTATTTCTATTTTGGTTCGTCACACGTGAATGCAAACTTCCCAAAATGGCAAAGAATATTCACTATTTCACCCACTCATTCTCTCTCCTACTTCACTTTTACACTCACAACATTCTCTCTCCTCACTATTCCTTCCACTCATTCTCTCTCCTATTTAATTTTTCATACTCACAATATTTAACTTTTTCTCTTTCTTACATCACTTTTCCTTAATTCTCACACCCAAAAAGTTAGTCCACATTCACGTGGGACGGAGGGAGTATTTTATAATTTTGCATTAAAATAACAATATACAATTTTAATTAGTTTAAAATAGCGTTTCAAACTTTTCAAAAATAAAATAAAATAAATAATGTTTCAAAAAAAAATTGAAATAAAAGATACGAAAAGAATAACTTATATTTAAGTAACATACTAATAAAACAAAATTGTTGAAAAAGGGAAAGAAAGAAAGAGAAAAAAAAAACAAGTACATATTTTATGTAACCCCTTCCCTCTCATATTCTTGTAACGCTTCTGTTCCTCTCTTCCTCCCTCATCGTCGTAAGTATCCACCTCGGCCATGGCTTCCATCTCCAACCTCTGAACCCAAATCCAAGATTTGAGATTTTGAACATGGAATCCTAGATTTGTGTTTTTTAGCTTTGATTTTAGGAAAGATGTTAGCAGGGGTGGACCCAGTATCAAAATCTAGGAGGTTTACAAATTACGTTACCCAAAAACTTCAAAAAAATATTTGTTTTTTACATGACTACCTATATCGACTACAACAAACAAGAAAAAAACCACCAATCCTACAAAAAAAAAAATCAATAACACCATTAATAAAAAATACTAATTTATTCATGAAAAATTTTATTTTGAAAAACCCTAATTCTAATACCCCAAAATGATTAATAAATCAATAATATAAACCCTAAATGAAATCATAAATTGAAATCTCAAGAGAAAACACTAAATAAAAAATTTCAAATTACTCAACAATAAAACACTAAATTGAAATCTCAAAAATTAAAACTTACTAGAAGCAGTGATTAAGATCGGAGGTAGAGGTGAAGATGGACCGGTGGAGGCGGAGGTGGCTGTCCGGCGGACGAGGTGGCGACTGGAATCCTGGATGCATCCAACTGCGGCGCCGTCGCTTTTCTTTTTTCTCTCGCTTTTTGTTTCTCTCATGTCTCTCTGTGTAGTTTTAACTTTTAATCGTCCTTTTTATTAACCGTCTCTTCTTTTTTTGCCAGGGGGTGGGCTGAGCTGGTAAGTGAAGGGTGCACTTAGTAATGTATATATATATATATACTCCTCCGTCCCGGAACAATCTTCACACTTTCCCTTTTGGGCGTCCCAAAACTTACTTCACACATTTAAAACTTACCTAAAATGGAAAGGAATTTTTACTATTCCCTCCACTCATTCTCTCTCCTACATTATTTTAATACTCACAACACCATTATAATTTACTATTCTCTCCACTCATTCTCTCTCCTATTTTATTTTCACACTCACAACACTTTCAATATAATACTCCCTCCTTAAAACCAAAGCAAACGGTGTTTGTGAACCAAGTTTCGGGACGGAGGGAGTATATATATATATATATATATATATATATATATATATATATATATATACTCCCTCTGTCCCATAAAACATTACCCCTTTTACTATTTTGGGCGTCCCACTTTAAAGTCCCACTTTCCTAAAAGGGAATTTTTTTAATACTTCTTTATTCATGGGACCCACTTGTCATACTCACAACATTTTTCAAATTTATTATTCTCTCCACTCATTCTCTCTCCTCCCACTCACAACACCTACTTTAATAACATTATTTCTTATTTTCCGTTCTCAACAGTAAATGAGTAAAGTTTTGCGGGACGGAGGGAGTATACTAGAGCAAGCCCGTGTCCAAGGACACGTGTGTTGTTGTTTTTTTTTTTTTAATTAAAAAAATTAAATTAAAAAAAAATTTAAAGGGCAAAATGGGAAAGGGACAACTTAGTGAGGGCAAAATGGAAAATTTGGCATATGACACTATTCATTCAACTGTTCACATGATGAGGTGGCATGTTGCCATTTATAATATAGATAGGAAGCTGCTCAAATGAGAACCAAAATAAAATGAGAACCATGAGAACCATTATCAGCCTTTGGATTAGATTTGAATGGAAGGCAGAGATTAGATTGAGGTTATAAGTGACGCGGTGGCAATTTTAAAATATTGCCAAATCGCGAGGGTAATTAGGTGGACAGACAAAGGGAAGGGCAAAATATCATGTGTGTTCCAGAATTTGCCACGTCATCACCCAAAAATTTTCAAAATTAAATATCTCATTAACCGTAAATCGAAAAAATAATCTGAGAACACTGATTTTTTTGTCTCGACGAGACGAATCAAACTACATCCCTGAAGTTAGAATTTTGAAAAAAAATATTGAACAAGTGCATTTTTCAACAATAACTTGTATACAGTGGCTAAATAGCTACTGTAAACAAGTGCATTTTTCAGCAATAACTTGTATACTAAATAACTAATGTAAATAAGTGCATTTTTCAGCAATAACTTGTATACAGTGGCTAAATAGCTAATGTAAACAAGTGCATTTTTCAGCAATAACTTGTATACAATGGCTAAATAACTAATGTAAACAAGTGCATTGTTCAACAATACACTTCAATACACTGGCTAAATAGCTACTGTAAACAAGTGCCTATTCAGAACAAATAAAAGATTTCTTTTCATTGGCCGACAAAATTTCCTTCAAGATTCAACACTGCGCTGACTAGTTATTCAAATTTTTCTTCCTCCTTCCCTCTCTCCTGTGAAGTGTGATTGGCAGTATGGAGGATACTTGTTGATTCAAAGATAAGGTGAGAAGCTCTGTAATAAATGGAGCGTAACCTTGATGCAATTGGGTTTACAGTGGGTTATGTTGTTTAAAATAAATCAATCACTCAATTTAATTAGATTGGGTTCATCTTGCAAGATAAATCATGTTAATGTTCTTTATTCTATAATTTTAATAGTCTGGCTTATTTTGTCCTACCGATCGAAACATAATTTCCATACTAAAGCCTTCTCTGACATAATAATTAACGGCATAAATAACTTCAATATCCATTACATCTATTGAAAAAGCAGTTAGGCTATTAAAATATGAGTCTCTTACCTTAAACAATACGACAGAAGTTAGAAATAATTAAAATATGTAATAACCTATTACGAGTCTTCAGACAGACAGACGACTAAAGCCACATTCATTGCATTTTTCAGCAATAACTTGTATACAGTGACTAAATAACTAATGTAAACAAGTGCATTTTTCAGCAATAACTTGTATACAGTGACTAAATAGCTACTGTAAACAAGTGCATTTTTCAGCAATAACTTGTATACAATGACTAAATAACTAATGTAAACAAGTGCATTTTTCAGCAATAACTTGTATACAGTGGCTAAATAGCTACTGTAAACAAGTGCATTTTTCAGCAATAACTTGTATAGAGTGGCTACATAGCTAATGTAAACAAGTGCATTTTTCAGCAATAACTTGTATACAGTTGCTAAATAACTAATGTAAACAAGTGCATTGTTCAACAATACACTTCAATACACTGGCTAAATAGCTACTGTAAACAAGTGCATTGTTCAACAATCAACATCTATACACTGGCTAAATAGCTACTGTAAACAATTGCATTGTTCAACAATCAACATCTATACACTGGCTAAATACTTACTGTATAGACACTTGTCCAATATTTTTTTTTTCAAAATCCTATATTCAGGGATGTAGTTTGATTCGTCTCGTCGAGATAAAAAATCAGTGTTCTCGGATTATTTTTTCGATTTACGGTTAATGAGATATTTAATTTTGAAAATTTTGGGAAATTTTGGGTGATGACGTGGCAAATTCTGGAACACACATGGTATTTTGCCCTTCCCTTTGTCTGTCCACCTAATTACAAGAATGCCATCGAATTTTTAAACTAAAAAGGTAATCTAAACCCTTGATTTGTGTCTAATCCAATGGCTATCCTTGGTTCTCATGGTTCTCATGTAATTGAGTTCTCATGTGAGCATGATATATATATATATATATATATATATATATATTTTTTTTTATTTTTTTTACATCTCAACAGAAAATTTGGGAGGTTCACAGTCACTCCTTTAGGTCTTCCAGTGTCCGCCCCTGAATGATAGTGATTTGGTGTTAGCATTAGGATGATTTTTTTTTTTTATTATTGTATGAATTGTGAATATACTTGAGTCAAATATATTTCAAAGAACCCAAATTGACAACCTTTTTCTCTACTCCATCTTCAATCTCACACCATCATCCCCAACTTCCAAAGATTTCTTAACAACTACGACCTTTACCTTTCCTAAATCAAACTCATCATCCTCAACTTGCAAATAATTCTCAAAAACATCAACCTTACTCAAATCAGCCATGGAGTGGCTGACAAAGTGTGTATGTATTCTCTTCGATCAAATCATCAAAATCAAGAACTGAGTCAACAAATGACAAAGAAATATCTTTCAATATTGGCAATGAAGGGTCAAAATCAAAAAGCAACGGACTTTTCGCATTTTGTTTATCTTTTTCTTCCCGTCTTAGGTCCCTTACCACCTTTATAATTCTTAAAAAGGTTAAAGCAATTCTTTTAATCTGGCCAGACCCACTAGGGAAAGTTTAATTCTTGAAAACCCCCTTCAAGATGTGAGTTTTGAATATTTAACTTGACAAATTCACTTTCCATTCAGTAATCAATATTCAAACTAGTTCCTTATTCTGCTTGCTACCTTGAAGCATGGAACAGTCTAAATTTACTAGACCTCTCGAGTATTTTAACACTAACAGTATACGACTTAAAGAATCAAATATCTGGAAATTTCATACTATCCTTCAACCAATTTTGCTCAATTATCATGTATTTAATGTTTACATATGAACTTTCGTATACGAAGTGCAAACTGTTGGTGTAATGCCCTAGGCTTTAGTTATGTTTAACTGAAAACCGTTATGTATCATCTTTATCGTTTATGTTTATTATTTGATTATTATATAGTTTGCATATTTATTGTAATAATCTCCGTCCCTGATTATTAAGAGAATAATTAGTATAATTGTCAATGGATAATCATATGATGATTATATGCATAGAGATGCACATTGAAATTATGAATACTTGTTAGAGAACAAGTGACTAGACTTGACCCGTATGAGATTTATGTCATGGTCAAATGTCATAAGTAAATCTCATAAGGTCACTTCATTTAGTCCCTAGACCTGAGATTATCATGACCTTACATATGATGAAAGTTATGTTTGATTTTAGTCAAACGGTATCTTAACACGATATCTATAAAGGCTATCTTTGGCATGATCGAATTCATGATGGGAAGGATGATAAGTCAAGATGGAATTTGTCCCTCGAAAGAGAGATGTTTTGCTTGGGCCCCTCGATGAGTGATAATGATGAAAGCGTGTGGCCACACCCCAATATGATTGGACTATCATTATACTCAAGATCGAGAAAGCATTGAACAAATACAAGTTGACGTGGACCATGACTTGTGTTCAATATAACATCGTGAGACAAAGGGAAAAATGGAAGTGTACCATTGGAAACGTGAACTCTTACGTTGTGTTATTTGGGTGGACATAATGGCTTGCTAGAGTCCGCTTATGTCTTATGAGGGTCGATATGATCGGACTCATTGCCAACATAATACAATCCTATTGGGTCACACACAAATAGAATGAGTTGGTTGAACCAAGGGAAGAATGATTGAGAGTTTCTGTATTTGGCAACTTATGTCACGCGACATAACTAGCCACTGGCTAGTTATGTCACGCGACATAACCTAGCCACCGGCTACTTATGTCAGCGACATAACTAGCCACGAGGCAGCTTTTGACAGCCTGTTCTCCTAATTCGATTAGGAAACATATTTACACTAAAGTAGTATAAATATGTGAGGTCTGTCAACCCTAAGGCCTGGCCGAAATTTTCAAGGGAAAATCATAACAAAATACTCTCAATATTCTTCCATAAGTTTTAGGAATCTAGCAATTCCCAACCCGAGAATTGTTCTCGACATTCATATTTGTGTGGATTACCAAAAGAGGGTCTTAGTTTTGTTCAAACAAATCAAAGACCTAGAGTTCAAATCTGAAGATCCAAAGGAGTTGAAGATTCGAAGATTTGAAAATCAAAAGTATGTGATTACGAATCACATAATTATCCGTTCGATAGCTCAAGACCGGAAAGCAATTTAGGTTGGTAAATTCTATCTCATAGCAATTCAATTTAATCGTATAGAACGGATCTTAGGGCTTGGGTTTTGTGTTAATTTTATGCTTAATTCCGCTGCGCATGGATCCATAAAACCCAACAGTGGTATCAGAGCCCCGTTCGTATGGTTAAGTTTGAATTAACATGCTAGAATGATTATATAAATTGTTTATATGTTCGTTGCATGTTTTTGTATGCGATAGAATTTTGATTGTTTATGTGAAACAATGTGAAAATCGTTTTCGAATTATGTTGAATTAAATCTGTAAAAGGGTTGTTTTATATGATTTAATTGCATGTAATCTGAATTGATTGAAATCTGGAAATCCTGAAGGCTACCTATGTCGTGCGACATATTAAGCCAAAGGAGGAAATGCAGTAATCGGCCTGTTATGTCACGCGACATAACTAGCCACTGGCTAGTTATGTCACGCGACATAATAAGCCAAAACTGGGCAGAATCAGTTTGTTCAATTTTTCTGCTATTCTGTGATTGTGTTTACAATCTGATATGTTGATATGAAAATCTGGATGTTATAAAATTGAGTTTATAAGTCCGCGATAGATTGATTCATTGATATACATGATTAATTGATTAAAATGTGATTTTAATAATTATTGCAATGTATATGAAAATCTGGATGTTATAAAATTGAGTTTATAAGTCCATGCTAGATTGATTCATTAATATGCATGATTAATTGATTAAAATATGATTTTAATAATTATTGCGATGCATGTTTTATTTGTTCTTAAGTGTTAAGAATTTTATTAGATGTTTAGTTGAAACATTGAATTGTGATTTTCTAAAATGTTTAGTTGAAACATTGATTTATAGTTTCCTAATATGTTTAGATTTAGACATTGTAAATTTTGGATTTTATGATTGTTTATGGAAACAAGTCATAATTACGCGAAATTTTAAAAGGAAACTAAGTGTTTATAAAAGGTAGTGATTATGTTGCCAAATCAGAGTTGATTTCTAATTGTGCATGACTAGGAGAGTTCTGTCTAAGGAAGAGTTGGTACTTAAGTAGTCCTTGTGGCTCACCTATCTTCACGGGAACTTACCTCGATGCATGATTATGACTATCTTTCTTTGATATGCTTATAATCTACCTTAAAGAACCTTCATTTAACTTTTAAGTTCTTTATGCCAATCCATGATTAAAACACTTGAGACCACTCGGATAGTTTTGGGTGGGCTTGCCATAGCAAGGTGCTTTGATTCTATTCCGTTTGCAAGCAAGATGAGGAAATGGTGGTTCCTATACGTTTAAAGTGGATGAACTTAATTGGGTTATCAAAATGGTTTTGGACCCAAGGCATAAGATGAGATTAAAATATGCTTAGACATATGATGTCTTAAATAAATCTCATAAAAGATCCTAAGAGTCATATACGATATGATTGATGTTTTCTACCTAATTAGTTTAATCTTGAGCGGTGCGCCATAGCGTACTTGAGATTAAATTAAAGATGGATCTTAGTCCTAAGAGTCATATACGATATGATTGATGTTTTTCTACCTAATTAGTTTAATCTTGAGCGGTGCGCCATAGCGTACTTGAGATTAAATTAAAGTTGGATCTTAGCCCATTAAATACATATTATGCTTATTTGCATTGGAAGGTGTATGATTTAATGGGAGTATTTGTAAAATACATTATTTGCTCTTAAATGATAAATGTGTTGATATTGATATGTGTTCATATAATTTGTATATTTTGTTGTAGAAGTAGCATTACATAATGATAATTGCGACTCGTCCTTATGAAGGACAAAGTTCGAAATGAATGATACATTTAATTTTGATTGGATCAGAAGCCTAAAGAATGGTTCTTGGGTAAATGTGTACGTTCTTGACGAATCCGTTCCTACTGAACCCACTGCAAATGTTGCAAAGGGCAAATAAGGAAGCAACATTAGAAACATATTGATGATTCTGACAATATTGCTTGCCTTGTAATTGCCATCATGTTTAAAGGCTCTTGTGAAGAACCTTGATTACATGATAACTATTCTTCTGTTCTAGCATAACGCAAAAGGGAAATGTTCTAAGTGCATGCTAGGCAAAAGATATATGTTGTGGTGAAGGCTCTTAATTCATGAGATGAAAGAAGGAGCAATCCGCAAATTGTGTTAATGGTTGACACAAGAAAAGGGTTCATAAAGGAAGGAAAAGAAGGTAAAGCAAAAGTTGCTAAACCTAGGACAAATGTTGTCATAGCCGAAGAGGATAAACCCAAAGTGTCTCAAAAGGATGCTTTTGCTATCATTGCAATAAGATTGTCATTGAAAGCAAAGTTGCAAGGCTTATTAGGAAGGCCTAAAAGGTGAAGAAGGGCAATATGATTGCTACTACTTCAAGTATCTATATGATAGATATTTTCCATTCGATTTCTTGTTCTTGGGTATATGATACCGGATTGGATCCCACATTTGTTTAAATGTGCAAGGAACAAAGAATAGAAAGCCACTCAAATAAGGTAAATTAAACCTATGCATGGGAATGGAGCAAGAGTTGCAACATTAGCCATAAGGGACTTATGAAGTCACTTTGCCTTGTGAAGTAGTACTTGTTTTGAATAAGTATGACTACGTTCCGAATTTGAGTAGGAGTATTATTTCCGTTTCTTAAATGGATGATGAAGGATATAATTTTCTTATTTTCAATAAGAAGTTTTATATTTATTTAATGATATGCCTTATTGTAATGCATATGTCATTGAATGGTCTTCATATCCTTGATGATGAAAAACAAAATAATATTGAAGATATCTATGATATAAATGGGAAATCTAAACCGAACAATATGAACAAAGCGTTTATATGGCATTGCCGGCTTGGTCAAATAAATAAGAAACATATATCTAAACTCCATTAACATGGACTTTTAGACTCATATGACCATGAATCATTTGAGGAATGTGGATCTTATTTATTGAGATTATCGACCAAACCACCCTACACTAAATTAGTGGGAGGGCTAGTGACTTATTGGTCATTATACATGAGATGTATGTGGACCATTAAGAAGCATTGCTAGGGGAAGATTTCGGTATTTCATCACATTTCGCTAAAGATTTATCTAGATATGACTATGTCTATCTGATGAAGTCCAAAGGTGAATCGTTTGAGATGTTTCGAACATTTCAAAGATGAAGTACAAAATAACTTGGTAAAACTGTTAAGTACTTCGATTAGATCGAGGTAATGAATATTTGAGCCAAGAATTTGACAATCATCTTAAAACTATGAAATTGTTTCAAGAGTTGACTCCACACTGAACACCACTATGAATGGTATATCTGAAAGGAGGAATTGAACCTTGTAGGACATGGTTCATTCGATGATGTGTCAATCAGACTTTCCTATTTCATATTTCCTTTTGAGGATATGCATTAGAAATAATGCGGTTACACTGAATCGAGTCCCTACTAAATCGGTTCCTAAGGCCCCACATGAGATGTGGCATGGAAGAAAACTTAGTTTGTCTTTCATGAAGATTTGGGGTTGCGAATCTTATGTAAAGAGACTTGTCTCTTATAAGTTAGCACCAAATCTAACAAGGTTATTTTCGAATATTGATTTTACAATCACAAAGAGAACAAAATGTTTGTTGCTCTACACGATTTGTTTCTTGAGAAATAGTTTCTCAATAAAGAATCTAGTGGGAGTAAAATTAATCTTGAAAGAAGTTCAAGAACCCGAAAATAATATGGAACCAAGAGTAGAGACAGAACCAAGTTCACAAAGGAGTTGTGAAACCGGTTCAAGATGCACAGGTCCATCGTAGATTGGATGGGTCACGATCCGAACTCAAGGAATAATGATTTCTCGTTGCGGAAAGTGATAAAGTGAAAGTCATTAAGAATGACGATCCTACTTGCTATCAATAAGCGATGTCCCCTCCTAATTTGGATAGATGGTTATGAACCATGGAATCCAAATTACAATCCATGTTTGACAATCAAGTTTGGAACTTGATTGGGCTACCTGAAGGTGTAAAAACTAATGGGATGCAAGAAGGTCTTCAAGACCGACATGGATGGGAAGGTGTGTACTTTCATGACTAAGGATTGTAACAAAGGAATTTAGGCAAATTCATAGTATTGACTATGTTGAAACCTTTTTCGCCGATTACAATGTCGAAGTCTGTTAGATTTTCAATTGCCATTATCACATATTGTGACTATGTGATATGACAAATGGATGTCAAACGACTTTCTTTAAATGGAAAGATTATTAAGGATGTGTAGAGTACACAACCCGAATAGTTTGTCGATCCAAGAAACTCTAATAAAGTATGCATGTTGCAAAGATCCATGAGATGGATTGAAGCAAGCTTCAAGGAATTGGAATCTTCGTTTTGATGAATTGGTCAAAGAGTTTGACTTCATCAAAGAACAAAGATGAATCTTGTGTATGCATGAAATTCAGTGGGAGCGTAATATTATTTCTATTGTTTTATTACAATGATATCTTACTCATTGGAAAACAAGTTCCGACACTTAAGACTGTTAAGTCTTGGTCAAGGAAAGGTTTCTCAATGAAAGATATGGGTGAAGTCGATTACATCCTTGGCATCAAGATCTATAAAGATGGATCTAGAAGGATAAATTGGTTTGAGTCAAAGTGTTCACATTGACAAGATTCTTAGAAGAGTCTAAGAAGAATAGCTTGTCAATGGGTCATGGTATTTCTCTTAGCAATATTCATTGTCTTATGACAACTGATGAGCAAAAAGGGAATGAATGAAGTTTCATATGCTGCGGCACTTGGATCTGTCATGTATGCCATGATTTGTACTAGACCCGGCATCTCATATGCTCTAAGCATGATGAGTCGATACCAATCTGATCCTGTGATGAGAACCATTGGATGGCAGTCAAGATGTTCCTTAAGTACTTAAGAAGAACTAAGGATACGCTCTTGGGATTTGAAAGATTGGAAGTTAATCTTGTTGTAAGGGTTACATAGGTGCTAGCTTCCAAACTAACAAAGTTATTTTAAAATCGCAATTAGGATTTGTGTTTATACTTATTAGAGGTGCAATTTTGTTGGAAGAGTTCCAAGCAGAAATTGTAGCCTATTCTACTACAAAGGCCGAATTTTAGCAACATATGATGAGGCTAAAAGAGGCAGTTTGGATCAAAAGTTCATTAGTGTTTTGGGAATGTTCCAAGTATCACTAATCGGTGAAACTTTTGTTATGACAAATAGTGGTGCCACTTGTGCAAACAATGGAACCAAGGTCACAACAGCGATCCAAACACTCACTTAGACGTTCTTCGAGGAATTCATAAAGAATGAGAAGACGTTAAGATATACAAAATATCAACCGATGATGACATAAGGGATTCACTTACAAAGACCCTCGCATAGGCAGAAGCATGATGGGCATGTTAGATCCATGAGTATTCGATACATAAATGGAGCCTAGTGCAAGTGGGAGACTGTTGGTGTAATGCCCTAGGCTTTAGTTATGTTTAACTGAAAACCGTTATGTATCATCTTTATCGTTTATGTTTATTATTTGATTATTATATAGTTTGCATATTTATTGTAATAATCTCCGTCCCTGATTATTAAGAGAATAATTAGTATAATTGTCAATGGATAATCATATGATGATTATATGCATAGAGATGCACATTGAAATTATGAATACTTGTTAGAGAACAAGTGACTAGACTTGACCCGTATGAGATTTATATCATGGTCAAATGTCATAAGTAAATCTCATAAGGTCACTTCATTTAGTCCCTAGACCTGAGATTATCATGACCTTACATATGATGAAAGTTATGTTTGATTTTAGTCAAACGGTATCTTAACACGATATCTATAAAGGCTATCTTTGGCATGATCGAATTCATGATGGGAAGGATGATAAGTCAAGATGGAATTTGTCCCTCGAAAGAGAGATGTTTTGCTTGGGCCCTCGATGAGTGATAATGATGAAAGCGTGTGGCCACACCCCAATATGATTGGACTATCATTATACTCAAGATCGAGAAAGCATTGAACAAATACAAGTTGACGTGGACCATGACTTGTGTTCAATATAACATCGTGAGACAAAGGGAAAAATGGAAGTGTACCATTGGAAACGTGAACTCTTACGTTGTGTTATTTGGGTGGACATAATGGCTTGCTAGAGTCCGCTTATGTCTTATGAGGGTCGATATGATCGGACTCATTGCCAACATAATACAATCCTATTGGGTCACACACAAATAGAATGAGTTGGTTGAACCAAGGGAAGAATGATTGAGAGTTTCTGTATTTGGCAACTTATGTCACGCGACATAACTAGCCATCGGCTAGTTATGTCACGCGACATAACTAGCCACCGGCTACTTATGTCGCGCGACATAACTAGCCACGTACGCTTTTTTGACACTGTTCTCCTAATTCGATTAGGAAACATATTTACACTAAAGTAGTATAAATATGTGAGGTCTGTCAACCCTAAGGCCTGGCCGAAATTTTCAAGAGAAAATCATAACAAAATACTCTCAATATTCTTCCATAAGTTTTAGGAATCTAGCAATTCCCAACCCGAGAATTGTTCTCGACATTCATATTTGTGTGGATTACCAAAAGAGGGTCTTAGTTTTGTTCAAACAAATCAAAGACCTAGAGTTCAAATCTGAAGATCCAAAGGAGTTGAAGATTCGAAGATTTGAAAATCAAAAGTATGTGATTACGAATCACATAATTATCCGTTCGATAGCTCAAGACCGGAAAGCAATTTAGGTTGGTAAATTCTATCTCATAGCAATTCAATTTAATCGTATAGAACGGATCTTAGGGCTTGGGTTTTTGTGTTAATTTTATGCTTAATTCCGCTGCGCATGGATCCATAAAACCCAACACAAACACTACTAGGAAAATATTAACGATCATTAGAAAGAGATAGGCACAAGATCTGGTCGGCATGATCGTTTGTGGAGGCTTGAGAAGACGACGGGAAACATCTCCCAAGAGGATCGTAAGGTGTGGCACTGCTGAGTGGCCGAAGGAGGGGCGATTATCGGAGGAAATGGGGGAGAGAAGAGAGATATAGTGTGTGGCCGGAGGTTGGGGAGGGGGGACAACCGGAGGTGAGGGGAGTAAAGAGAGAAAGTAAAGAAATAGACGGAAAATGTCTTTATTCTTTAATTTGTATCGTGCTGGAAGGAAAAGGCAAAGAGGATTTTGTTTAGGGTTAAAGGGGTACTATTGCCCTTTAACGAAAATATAAATGGAACATGGATCCTATGGTAGTTTTGGTTAAAAGTTAGGATTAAGTGATTAAAATCCAAATTTCATTGTCCTTAATGATCAATCTGATCAGGTTGGAGGACCCATCAGTAATAACCCCTAAGAAAATATAATTTGGGCTAAAAAATTGGTGAGACCGTCTCGAGACGGGCTGCCCCGCCCACCCAGGTTCGCCCCGCTCAAGTCTTGATCCCCGCATCAGTGTACGCCACGTGTCCCTTTTAATACAAAAACCTGCAACAACTTTAAAATGAAATAACTTGAGATTTTGAAGTCGAAAAAAAATTCCAAAAATATCGTTGTGTTCGTCTCGACGAGATGAATCAAATAGCATCGTAATAATATAATTTTAAATTATTTTATAAAATTATATTTTGTAACAAAAACATGACCTTTTTGTTGCATGAAGCGTAACACTTACTATGCAAAATGTTACAGGTGAAATTCTTTAGTGTAACAGTTTTTATAATAATGTAATTGTAGTTTTGCAGAAAGTTTTAAATAGTTTGATTGTTTTTTTTTTTTTTTAAAGAAAGTAACAATGGAAATGTAACATACTATATATATGATTATATTTTGTTATACAAATAAATGTAATTGTTTTTGTAGAGTAAATGTTACCTTTTTTTCTTTTAAAAAAGCAAAAATTTTTCACAAATGAATGTAACAGTTTTTATCATAAAATGTAACAATAGTTTTGAAGAAAATTTTAAATAGTTTGATTTATTTTTTTAGTGAAAATACAATTGAAATGTAACAGCTTATATATATTAGTATAATTTGTTATACAAATGAATGTAACAATTTTTTAGAGAAACATTTCAATCTTATGTTAACCTTAATCCTTTTTTCGCAAAATTGTGGTTACATTTCAGTATAAAAAAAGTTATATTTCAGTATAAAAAACGTTACATTTCAGAATAAAAATTTCTACATTTCAAAAAAAAAAAAAGTTACATTCCTTTATAGCAAGCGTTACATTTGTTGACGACGAAAAAAATGGCGAGGCAAAAAAAACAAAAAACAAGCGGATCGGCGAGCAGGCAACCCGTCTCACAGCGTGAGACCGTCGTAAACGCGAGATCACCTCATAATTTGGTTGGTCAGTTGGTCTACTTGACTTACAAAAAGTTGTTAATCGAATTTATGATCTAATGTAATTTATTTTAAATTACTCTAAAAATATTCATTATATGGAAATTCTCATAAGGTTATTCTTTGTGTGATGAAAAAATAATCTAAATCTATAATATACTGTATTGGAATTTTAGACCATAATTTAAGGAAATTGCAATTTTGGACCATAAAATGCCTCAAACACTGGACCTATTAACATAACAACCCCTATACTTCTTATAAGTGAAGGCAGGCATGACTTAACATGAATTTGTTACAAAATCACTGAAGGATGTGTGACTTAACTGAAGTTCTTAAAGAAATCGTTAAATCATTAGTGCCTTCACTGGGTTTCTTTAACAGAATTGTTAAATCATTAGTGACTTAATTAGCTGGGTTTCCTAACAAGAATTGTTGGTGGCATGAATGCTTAATTGAGTTTCGTATCAAAACAACCCCTATACTTCTTACAAGTGAAGGCACGTGTGACTTAACATGAATTTTTAACAAAATCATTGAGGGACATGAGACTTAACTGAAGTTATCAAGCAAATCGTTAAATAATTAGTCCTTCACTGGGTTTCTTTAACAGAAATGTTAAATCATTAGTGACTTAACTGGGTTTGATGGCATGAGTGACTTAACTGGATTTCGTAACGAAAAATCGTCAAAAGAAATAATTGGAGATGCGGGGTATCGATCCCCGTACCTCTCGCATGCTAAGCGAGCGCTCTACCATCTGAGCTACATCCCCTTTGGAAATAGAGTTGGATATTAACTTTAAAATATCATTATTTCCTGAACGAAGTCTATAAAACCCCACGATATGAAATTCTTTGAAAAGTAACAGAGAAAATCTGAAAAAGTTGCATTGTAATATGGGGTTTCTGATTACCCAAATTCAATCCCTATTCTGGTTTGACTTTCTCATTCTTCTGCAACAGGTTCATTTTATTTTCCTGGACCTCTTCACTTTCAGGTAAAAACTCTTGCATTTTTGACCCATTTCATTTTTCTTCACTGAATTCAACTTGGTATGAGCTATTATCCCCTTGCAATTTTATAAGTATTTCAGTGTTTTTTTGATGTTTTAATTGATTCTGCGTTGAAAAGATGTGATTTTTATATGTTTATCTACTTGGGTTTTGTGTGGGGTGGTGTAAATTTGAGTGGTTAGGCAATGTTGTTTGTGATTTTGATGGGCATGTCTTGATTTTCTTGAGAAGAATGTTTTCATTTATACGCGGAATGACAAATGAATCTGTGATCGAAAAGCATGTAAACAAGCACCAAACTTAATTTGTTATCTACATTAATGCATTTCCATGCAAGTTCATAAAATTTCAGATTGATTGAACCTTGAAGGGAATTCTATGTCATAAATAAATGTTTGAATTCATTCTACATTCGAAATATATTTCATTTAATTGTTTATCTATTTGGGGTTTTTGCGTTGTGGTATTAAAATGATTGCTTAGGCAATTGGTATGCTGTTTTGATGATTATGATTTAATTTTGTTTGAGAAGAATGTTCCGATTATGCGGTGTAACAACCTACCCGTGAATCGGAAAAGCACAAAACAAGCACCGACTTCAACTTATCTTTAGGTTTACATACAATTTTTCTGGATTAAGTTCAATTTGTATTGAATAGAAGTGTGTTATTTGTTTATCCGTGTGGGTTACCTGGGGTTGATGTGAAATTACGTGTTTAGATGATGGGGGTTATGTGACTTTCTGATGGGTATTCTCTTAATTTTGTTGAGGAGAATGATGGCAATAATTTCAATTCATGAGAGTGTTATTAATAGAAGTGGAATAATAAAGGAGTGTGGAAATACAAAAAATACAAGAACATTCCTTGTGTTTCTCCGTTTTTTGCCTCTTTCTCACATCAAAGTATGCAATATATACGACGTAATATGAGGGCTGGGAAGAATGGCTCCAATACTAAACTGCCCTAATAAATTTTCTTCTAGGTGTTCGTTTATTCATTTGCAGAGCTTGGACTCCATTTTCGATAAGGAATTGTTTTGAAACTGGAAATGGGATTCAAAATAGTGAACATACATGTGGGGACTTTCTCTCTAAACCTCAAAGTCATATCCATCCTATTACTGAGTCATAAAATCATATTAGAAAATAATATGCATTTTGAATTCAGCTGAGAATAAGGAATATCAGTATTTTGATGATTTGTCTTTGAAATGGGGAGCGATGTTTGATAGAATAAAATATTTGACCATTCAAATCCCCATTTTATGGTGTCGCTGTTGTATCTAATAGACGTTAGAATGTTTGGTAAATGGTGTTTTGAACTTATTATAATAAATATTTTTGTTTGAGGTGTGAAAAATGGGTAACATCTGAATGACCGATACTTTATAACATTATCACCGACACTTTATAATACTAGGTCCGACACTTATGAGAAACCCGTTTTTCCTATTGCTCAGATAAACTAGTTTTTATCATAAGACCAACTCTTATTAATGAATGACTTAATCAATTACAAGAGTGACACTTGAAAATGCATTAGGTGGGGATTGAATCCCTGACCTTTCGTATGGAAAGGAATACCAGATGTCGCTTGAGCTAGAGCTCTTTGGTATAAATGTAAACTATCATTAGATGACCACATCAAGGTTTTTCTGTTGATGTACATTGACTTATACTTTTCTCAAACATTGGATCACTTTGAAAAGTTGGCATGTGTGCTTTCATTATTTCCTCTGATTCTTGCATACTTCATTGCTCCTCCGTTCTAAGAAACAATTGACCTTTTTCTTTATACATTTTTTGATAAAAAAAAATCAAGTGTTTCTACTTAACATTTCAATGAAACGATAGGATATCTTACACAGTTATGTTAATACTTAATAATGCAATGTAAGTGAAATTGGAAACTGATGCAGAGCATTTGAGTGAAACAAATAAGGAGGGCACCTCGATAAGGGGTTGGGTAGTACGAGCACCTATGACAAGTCATCTCAAAGAAAATGAAGGATCCAGTAATGTAGCGTAGAAGAAATCATCTATTATAATTTTATTTTCTTAACCTTCAATTATTAATGGTGATCCAGGGTTTACCAAGCTCACAATGAAGAGATTTGAGGGTGAGTCGTCGCGCCAAAAGGCATACAACAAGCGCAAGGACAAAATTATCAGAAAGGCCCAGGAATTAACTACTTTATGTGAAACCGATCTTGCTCTCTTGATGTTTTCTCCTGATGGTCAGCTAACTAGCTTTGGCAGTAATGGAAGGTTGATACGAGAAAATAAGTGATTATAATTCACATATGCTTTCCGTTTCTCTTTCCATATTCTGAAGTACATGCCCTTTTTTCTTTTACTTTTCATTGTAGGGTTGAGGACACTTTCATTCGTTTCCTTGAGCTATCTGATGAGTATAAGAGGGGGTATGATAGTCTCTTTATAATATACCTCTCGACTTATGTGTCCTGTTCTGATTTACTGGTGTAACTTGTTTTTGACCTTTCTTTTTCTTTGTTTGTCACTGTGTTTAATAATTGTTACAGACCTATTCAGAATGCAGAGGTACTGAAATCTCTCTCTCTCTCTCTCTCTCTCTCTCTCTCTCTCTCTCTCCATATATATTTATACTCACACATTGTCTGTGCATTGTATTTGTCAGTCTCCATTTTTCATGCTCTTTACCTGCTTGTGCTCTGCTTCTGAGTTTGTATTTACCCTACCATGCTCGATTTTTTCACTTGCAGCAACTGACTCAAAAGCTCAGAGAGTTGAAGAAAGAAGCGGAAGTGCTGGAAAAGATGGCCACGTCTCTCTCTCTCTCTCAATCTCTCTCTTTCTCTCTCTCTTGCTCCCCCTCCCCTCTCCCTCTCCTGTTGAATAGTTGGATGAATTAATTTTGCATCTGTGTTAACTTTTTTCTGATGAGACTTACTTGTGTACTTGTTTTATGAATGGCTCAATAAATGGATGATCCACCGCTTAACACACTCAGTATTGAGGTAAGACTTCACCTATCTATCTTAATTTTCTTAGATTGATAAAAGTCTTTCCTCTTGGTTACTTGTAACCATCATTGTGGAAGAGAAGCTCTTGTTTGATCATCCGTCTTGTCTGAAAATTCTATCTATAGGAAACTTTGGACCCGTTTGGATTCGCGGTTTATTTTTTTGTTTGTGGTTTTGTATTTGATTTTCACCACTCCCCACTTTTTCTCTCTATCCCTCTCCTACTTATTCATGCAATCATTACAGAATCACAACAACATAAATGAAATGAAAATTAATAAATGAAAATCGCAAATCCAAACAGGGCCTTTATTTACACTTGAGAACTTTGTCTTTGAAACCTTTATATCTTTTGGATTTAGGCCCTCCAAGAAAAACTTGCTAAAATCAATCGACGTACAGAGGAGGTGCGCGAAAAGCTCAGGTTGAACAACACTACTCCCTTTGTCCCTAAATGAATGTCGATTTTTTTTTTTCAAATTTGCTCTTGATCAAGAGCAAATTTGAAAAAAAAAAAAATCGAAATTCATTTAGGGATGGAGGGAGTAGATCTTTTCTTATTTCCATGTGCCATACTTCAACTCTATTTGAGATAGTTTCAATTAAAGGGTATCTTATCGTAATTTAATATCCCTTTCTTTCAGATTTTACAATCCGGATGTGGAAAAGATCAATTCAGCTGCTGAAGCAGAATTGCACGAGCAATTTCTTGTTGCTGCAATTGAACGTGTTAAACTGTCTAAAGTGAGTTCCCTATGCCTCATTCCCTCTAACCATGATCCTCATCTGCGAAGAAATAAACGAAAATTCCAATCCAAATACACACTGCATGTTTCTGTTGACCATTGAAGTTAAAACTGATAGCCTTTCTTCTTCTTTTCCTTGGCAGGAGAAGCTGTTTGGTGAACAGGCTGTTAGGCCAGAGACTGAAAGCAAAGAGGTACATATTTGGAATCAAAATATGATTAAGTCAGCTTTTGATTCGATAAAAATAAGTTCTGAAATTGTGCCAGGAAAATGTACCCCCTCCCCTCCGTCCCAAAGTGAATGTCCAAAAAAATACAATTATGTTCCTGATCAAGAGCAAATTTGAATTTTTTGTGGACATTCATTTTGGGACAGAGGGAGTAATAAACTACTTGCTCTTTGTTATTTTGAGTACTAAATGTTCTAACTCTTCCTTTCCTCCTCCTAGCAGGACAAGCTTATAGGCAAACAGATTATGCTGCAAGACACTGAAAGCCATGAGGTAATGTTCTTTTACCAAGATGACACTTTGAATATTCATATTGATGAAGCTTATCTCAGATAGTGAACTTTGAAATTAAATACAAATGAATAGGACATAATTATAAGATATAGAAGGTAGAGACTCTCGGGAAACGTGCATAATGTCACTAATGAGTAGTAATGACGTAATCTTTGCACAGAGGCTATCTTATCCCCCCTTCATTTTATTAGAGCCTTTCGTTCTATTTCTAGACGTTCTACTTAAAGGGTCTTAATAGGAACACAATCCTAATTAATTTTTTGAGTTTCTAAATTTGTCCTTGTTATATTTGACTTAAAATTTCAAAAATTAAGGGAATTTCTAATAACCAGTTTATCCTTCAATTTTATTTATTTTTTGGCTGGGAGCAGTGACATAACTAGTGAGGTAATAACAGAGGCGTGTTAGTGCGGGTTGAAATCTATTTCCGTACCCCTCCTTGGCCTTGGCTCAGCATAATCAAGTGGTTTTGGAAGGGTTCCTCTTAACACAGTAAATCCATACAAAACTGAAAAGAAGAAAGTTTATTCTTCATAAATTTTACACTCAAACATGACCTCTTTGAGCGCAATGGTCGGAGTAGTAATGTTTCTTCCTTATCAATAATGCACACACTTCTATTCTATTATTTTTGGGGAATTCAAGTACCATTTGTAACATGGATAAATGTTGCACTTCCTAAATTACCATTGAACTTAAAGGGGATAAGACCTTTCCATGTTTATCTTTTCAGGACAAGTTGCTTGGTGAACAATTTGTGCCGCAAGTGAGTGAAATCTCCGAGGTAAAAGAGTTTGTGGATAGCTCGGAAAGTGAAATATAAAAGACAAATCATGAATTATAATAATATATGAACTATTGGGTTCCCTTGCTCGGGGAATTTAGGTGCTATTTGCATTTATGTAATAAATGCTGAAACTGCTGAATAAACATCTGAGGTGTCTGAATCCGTTAAAACACCGAACATAGATGCTGAATCCTATAATATTTTGACTATTTGATGACTGAAATATTTGTGAGTGTGTGAATGATAGTTTATATTTCCTTCTTGTTGCTTAAGGTGTTGGCATATATTTATACTCCCTCTGTCCCAAAATGAATGTCCAAAAATTTCCAAATTTACTCTTGATCAAGAGCAAATTTGAAAAATATTCAGACATTCATTTTGGGACGGAAGGAGTAAATTATTGCCTTACTCATTTTACTCAATGTTGCAATTATCTTGAAAATGTACTCACAAAGCTATAGATACATGTGAATCTAAATGCATGCATACTCAAGAAATTTTACAGAAACGTTTATTTTCTGTTCTCGCCCAATCTATGAACAAATTAGGATGATGCTGGTACTGTAATGGAATTGAAAATGACAAACTATTTTGTAAGTTTTGTTATTGAAATGGTGGGATCGTCTTAGGCTTATATAATGGGCATTATGTAGTAGAAAACATATGCTGATCTGACAATTTCAATGGAAAAAAAGATTTATCATGAAGCTGAGTGTCTGGTACTTTCACAAGAAAATAAAATGGAAATCTGGAGTGAGAGAAGAAGAACATCAGTTAAGATTCGTATGAATCAAAGTCACAGGTTGGCTTTAGTTGGGGAGGTGATTGAACAACAAAGGTTGGGTACGGATTGGCTCGTACTAAGATAATTTCTCCATAACTCAATGAATTCTTGTTCTTGTATTCATATAGACTATATAATATAGTTACAAAACGGAGCTTTGGCTTAATGGTAAGGTTGTTCTCAATATGATTTCGACATCACTGTCCAAGTCCACACATTAGAAACTACATATTCATTTGCTGGATTCATTGCATACAGAAGTAAACCAGCTGCATCAGAAGCCTAGTTCATGAGCCCATCTAGAGTATAATGCCTTTTCCTTATTAAGAACGCCGATGTAATCTCCCTCCGTCCCAGACTAAGAGTCCTACTTTCTTTTTGGGATGTCCCCGACTAAGAGTCCTACTTTACTTTATTCCTAAAATGACAAATAGTGAATAGAATTTTGGACATTTATACCCTCTTCTTTTTATAGAATTACAAAAAAAATCAATGCTTACTACTATACTTTTTACCAACTTGAATCATCAATAGAGTTTTGAACAATTATATCCTCAACCCACTTGCCATTGTTTACTCATTTCTTAGTGTTTTCTTAATAAGCGTGCAAACACTTGGTAGGACTCTTTAGTCCGGGATGGAGGGAGTATATTTTTTGGGGAAGTAAATAAATCCCTCAAATGTCATATTGCACTTTGCTATGACCGTTCAAGTCATACTTAATAATCTTTCTTCGTCATTTTGTTAACAGAACCAGTTTGGTAAACAGATTCTGCAACAAGATAGTGAAAGCTACAAGGTAAAATTTCAAGTCTAAAGACGGACTATAATGTTCGTTTTATCTCATTAGTAAATGGCCAGAATAAAAGATTTGTTAAGAGAAAAATCAAGAACTTTCAGACAATGTAGAAACTTTTGGGTGTGCGTGTTATATGCATTTACACACTCGCTCCACTTACTTTTTGCATATATTACTCATGAATTCGTCAATATTTTTATTCTCGTCACCATATACTGCCAAGGAAACCTTGGCTCAGTGATAAGGTAACCCGCACACTGGCCCCACCCATAAGAAACACCAATGGCCGTGCAGTAGAGCCTAGTAGTGCCCTGTTCGGGTGGTCTTGCAGAGGCCATACTTATTTATAATGGTATTTCTAGTAGATGTCAGAAAATCATTTAATCAATGGTCCTTGATCGAGATGAATAAAATTCTCATTAAATGAAACACTGCACTCAGCCAATTATGATTGAAGCTAAAAGTGATATTTTACTTTTTCTTCTTTGCAGGACAAATGGCTAGGAAAATGTATTATGGGGCAAGGCACTAGTAGCTATGAGGTAAAACCTATGAAGCCAAGTAAATTATTCTTCATGATTCAAGTTTAGAAAGCTTTATCTCAGCTAGAGGATGGAACTGGAAAGGAAATCCAAATGAGGAAAAATGAAATGTGAACTATAACAAATAACATTCAGAATAATACGCCTAAAATAGATTACCTTAATCAATATTCTCATAGTCATATTGTGCCAACGGTGAGCTTTGGAATAATACCAAGATTGGTTGAACTGCGACTTAAGCATCATTGGATTGTATGTTCTAAAATGGCCTCTTGGTTGAAGAACCTAGTCAAGGCCAATGTAATCATTAGGTTCGTGATATTTAGGTGTTATCTTATAAAGATATCATCCTATACCATGTATCCAATTGCTATGTTGCCTTATTGTGCAATATAATACAATGGTCTAAACTCATTATGAGCTAAAAATTTAGACCCAAAGTGAAACTTCATGATGAAAATTGATAAAACTTTATCTATGTTTGTGGATGATCGGAAGAAGGAAATATTCGAAACACGCTTATGACAATCGAATTAAAAAAAGGTTATAATATTTTCTTCCATATGTTGTGGTATTTCCTTATGCATGTCCCAAAATCCTGGAATGAATAGTTGAAAAATTAAATTAAATTCTGAATAAGGAGACACAGTAATCAGCAAATGACAATTGAAGTAAAAAGTTATAATTTTTGTTCCTCCTTTTCATATCAGGACAAGTTGCTTGGCAAACAGATTCTGCAGCATGCCAATAGCAACTGCGAGGTAATAAAACATATTAAAATGACATACTTCTTTCATGATTCAAGCTCATAATGCTTTGTTCAGCTGTGGGTGGCTCAGGAAGCGACGTCCACTTGAAATAAAACATGGACTGACAAGTTCACGCATTCAGTGCTTTCAAATACTCGACCTTTATGATTAACTTGATTGATATTACCTTAGTCATATATTGCCAAAACTAAGCTTTGGCACTACGGTATGATTGTTTGACTTATTACTTGAGCATCATGATTCCAACACTAATGTTGGAAATTATTTACCCCCTCCGTCCCTAAATGAATGTCGTTAAAGGTTTCAAACTTGCTCTTGATCAAGAGCAAATTTGATTTTTTTTTTCCGACATTCATTTAGGGACAGAGGGAGTAACATTTTCTTGAGGTCCATGCATGGACCATGTAGTGGTGTTTATTTACATTTCTGCAAAAATATGCATACAGTTGGTCTCTCGCCTTAATATAGAATATACTACTCCCACATCCTTAAAATACACTCCCCTGTTGAGTGTAGGTGGGTTTATGATAATATTTTATTCTATGTGAACTTCAGATACTGTCTAATCATCTTTAAGTGATGTCTAGTCAATGTGATTAATTTTATTTATATCTCACAAATAAAAGAGGTACCACAATTGTCTAAATTACTTTCTAAACACTAAAAGGACACTTTTTGGGACATCTTAATATGGAATATGGACTCTAATTTTGGAAGGACGGGGTATAATAATTTCTAGCCCAATGTTTATTTCAGTGTCAAGTACAAAATCTGCAATTGTTCATTTGCTTCGTAGCATAAAACGATACAAAGTGTGGACGCTATGTAAAATATATTGTTAGATATTCTATACCATTACCTTAACAGAATTAGTAATAACTTCTGGGCACGCGTGGAGTGCCATTGACCTTGTATATAATGATTTTGGCCGTGTTTAACATTATTTATGTTTTAAGAATAAAAATTTCTTGGAATATTTCAAGTTGTCCGTACGAGCCACTCATGAGCATTTTTCTGGTTAACATCATGCCGGATATGCTCAAGTATGTATGAATTAATTTACGAGGGACATCCTTGGTCATTTTTTCATCAAATACTCATTTCTTTCCTTTCTAATTTTGTAGAGAGTTGCTGGTGACATGAAATGTCCAGTTCCCTTTGCTGACCAGTCTGCAAATACCATCAAAAGAAGGTAACATACTATGTCTAAGATTCATTTTGAGCAATTCATACTTTATTCCTTTTATAGTCATTCAAAAAAGTAAGAGCCCAAGCAAAACTCTTCATTCGCTACCAAACCCAAAATAAAACAAAATGTGTTCCTGATATTTGAAGTGATTTCAAATCTTATTTTCCTTCTTTTGGAGATTCTCATTTTATGCAAATCCTAGTTGGATAAGGGCTGGTTTCAAACTAGGGGGTGTAGATGGTGAAGACGTCTAAGTGAGCGCGTGAGGGAGAGAGAATACTACGAGCCTTCTTCTATATCTCTATGATATTCCATTTCTTACTTGGTCAACTTCAGATTAGTTTATTTCGAAGGACTTTCAACGTCAGGAACTTGAATACTATGAGGTTTTTCCAGTTTGGCCAACTCTTACCTTGGCTCAAAGTATTGGATGTCTCTTTTCCTGTGATTTTCGACCCATGGTCGAATGGTTGGCCATGAATTTCGGTTTTGGGTACTTGTAAGCAAGCATAATCTGAAAAGCTACTTTCATTTCCATTCTAGCATCAGATTCAATTCTGTTCTAGCTTAGATCTGTTTTTCCATACCGAACATGGAGTTTGTGTAATTGGGACGTGATTAACGAATAAAGGTACCCCACATCATGCAATACTCGCTTTTCAGTGCTTCCGTCTCCCAATGTGAAGTGCAGATGTTTCCCTATTCTAGCTTGGACTGAATATCAGATTTCATCATGGTGCAATTCGAGGCACCAGAATGGATGAAAAAGAGAGAAATCTCGTTATTCATATGTTACCTCATCCCATATTTTTTTTTGATTGAATATTTGTTATTTATTTATTCCCTTTTTTATGGAGGGGAAGGGAAGGGTTAAATGTCATCATTTTCTCTAATAAAAAAACTATTGTTTTCTTCCCTTTTTGTTATATGATGTTATACTGATCTTTGGTGAAACATATCACCAGGCGTGGGCGCCCTCATAAGAATCGAAGCCCGCACATGAATATCCACCTCAGCAACGATTTGATCCAAGCACAGAAGAGTTGGAACATGCAAGGAGGCCATTCTTCAATGATAAACAAACAGATTCTGCAGCAAGGCACTACCAGCAATGAGGTAATAAAAAATATTACTCCCTCCGTCCCAAAATGAATGACCAAAAACATTTCAAATTTGCTCTTGATCAAGAGCAAATTTATTTATGATTATTACTGTAAAACCATGTATTCAGGTGGTCTCTCCGCTCAAATATGGATTATACTACTCCCTCATCCTTAAAATACACTCCCTTGTTGAGTGTAGGCGGGTTTATGAAAATATTTGACTCTATGTGAACTTCTAATACCGTAGAATTATTGGTAAGTGCTAACTAGTCATTGGGATTCATTTTTCACAACTAAAAAGGGTACCAAAGAAAATTGGCTAATTTACTTTCTAAACACTAAAAAGACACTCTATGGGATATCCAAATATGGAATAAGGGACTCTATTGTGCGGAAGGATGGGGTATAATAATTTCTAGCCCAATATTTATAGTTGCAGTTACAAAATCTTTGATTATTCACTTGCTTCGTAGCATGAAATTATATCAAGTACCATTACCTTATTAAAATTAGTAATTACTTCTGGACACATGTGGAGTACCATGGACCTTGTATATTATAATTTCGGTTGTGTTTAACATTGTTTACTATTAAGAATAAAAAATTCTTGTAAAAACGCAAGTGGTGCGGCACGAACCAGAACATTTTTCCGGTTAACATCATGCTGGATATGCTCAGGAATTGTATAAATAATTTAGGAGGGAGGCGAAATATCAGTGTAATATTATTGCTTGTTGTGAAACAGCCATGGTTGTTTTCTCATAAAATACTCATTTCTTTTCTTTCTAATTTTGTAGAGAGTTGTTAATGACATGAAAAGTCCAGTGCCAATTACTGACCATACTGCAAATACCAACAAAAGGAGGTAACATAATATGCTTAATTTTGGTTGTGTTTAACATCATTTATGTTTGAAGAATAAAACTTTTTGATGTTATACCAATCTTTGGCGTAACATTTAATCAGGCGTGGGCGCCCTCGTAAGAATCGGAACCCGCACATAAATACCCACCTCAACAACAACTTGATCCAAGCACACAAGGATTGGGACCTACAAGCCAGCCAGCATTCCTCAATGATAAACAAACAGATTTGAACAAGAAAATTCATTCCTTGAATACAAGGTCAGGAAAAAAAAAACTCAATACAATCTTCATTTTCTACAGAATAAAAAGGTGAAAAAAGATTCATGAAATAGGAGCCCAAGCTATTGGGATTGTGAATAAGGGGAGTTGATTTTTACGGCCTTGAAGTTACAGTTTTCATGAAGGATTATTTTTTTCCGTTCCTGGTTATAATATTTTGAAGGACAATATGGTTGCTACTGAAAGCAGGAAATGTTAATACTTTTATGAGCATGCTGCTTTTGGCAGCAACCAATTATTTTGAGCTTAATTACTTGGGTTTGGTTTGGATTCATAAAATGAATAAATGAGTTGATTTTGGAATATCTATAGTCAGTTTTGTCACTGTTCTACTTGGGCTGTGACTCTAGATAAATTATAATAGAGTTTGGTCTTATGAGAAGAAAGTTTTTTCATACACCTAAAAAAATGGGTGTTAAGAAAGAGAGGCGTGTTTCTTAAAAGTGTTATCTCTAATGCTACAACTGTGAGTTTTAATGTTAAAAGTATCAGCTTTTTTATAAGCTTTAACTTGAAAACTGACCACTACAACAATTAAATCTGACACATCCATAGACTTGTTAAAAAGTCGGTTTGAATGTTAATAGTGTCAATTTGAATGTTAATGCTCCATATAAAAATTGACACTTCTAACATTCAAACCGACACTATTAACGTTCTCTAGAAGTGTCACTTTGAATACAAAAGCTCAGTATAAAAATATGCATTTTTGACATTCAAACACACTATTATATTTAGAGTTGACATTTTTAATATATGCCTTTGTTAGAGTTGCCACACGAAAAATCTTATAAAAAATCATAGTAAGAGAAAGTAAATTATATAAAAAACACTTGCACTTTTAACATTGCTGACAATTATAACATTTAATCCGCTTTAAGAAACACGATGAATACAGAGGTTAAGTGAGCATCCCACACCCTAAAGGTGCCCCACATAGGTCTTCCCCGAAACCCTCCAGAACTAAGGTAAACAACGTAGAAAAATCATCCATTTCTGTACCGGTTTCGGAAGAGCTGTGCTTAGTAGGAATCTTCATTTTGCTCTTTCTGAAGGCAAGATTCGCATTTGCATAGAACAAAAAATCAAAGTAATAAAATTTGTATAGAAACGGACACTATTCACATTAGAACTCACAATTGTAATATTAAAATTGACACTTTTAAGGGATAAGCATTTGATTTTTTTTGAAGCCAGATACGCATTTGATTACATTGATTGACAGTGATTAATTGAATCTTTATTTAATATATAATGATACTTACAAATACAACATCTAATCAATCATTATCAATTGTATTTGTGACAAATTTTGTGAGATATTTATGTAACCTTAGCATTACTGAGTAGTCAGTATATAAAAGACCCCACTGTATGAAATTATTTGAAAAGTGAAAGAGAAAATCTGAGGTTTTCCATGGCAGAAAATCTGAAAAAGGTGCATTGTAATATGGGGTTTCTGATTACCCAAATCCAATCCTTATGCTGGTTTGACTTTCTCATTCTTCTGCAACAGTTTCATTTTATTTTCCTGGAGCTCTTCTTTTTCTGGTTAAACCTCTTTCAATTTTGACCCATTTCATTTTCTCCACTGAATTCACCTTGGTATGAACTATTATATTCCTTGCAATTTTAATAAGAATTTCAGTTTATTTGAAGTTTAATTTGATTCTGCATTGGAAAAGATGTGATATTTATGTGTTTTCTACTTGGGTTTTCTGTGGGGTGGTATAAATTTGAGTGGTTAGTTGTATGTGATTTTGATGGGTATGTCTTGATTTTCTTGAGAAGAATGTTTTTACTTATATGCGGAATGACAAATGAACCGGTGATAGAAAAGCGCATAAACAAGCACTAAATCTATTTTGTTACTGGATTAATGCATTTCCATGCTAGTTTATGAAAAATCAGATTGGTTGAACCTTGGATGGAAAGCTATGTTGTAAATAAATGTTTGAATTCATTCTACATTAAAAAGATATTCCATTATTTGCTTATCTATTTGGGTTTTTTTGTGTTGGGGTGTAAAAGTGAATGCTTAGGGAAATGGGGTTTGTGCTTTTGATGAGTATGTCTTAATTTTGTTGAGAAGAATGTTCCGATTATGCGGAGTAACAACCTATATGTGAATCGGAAAAGCATAAAACAAGCACTGAATTCAACTTATCTTTATTTCCAGGCACGTTTACATACAATTTATCTTTTTAAGTTCATTCTGTATTGAGTAGAAGTGTCGTTATTTGTTTATATGTGGGTTTTCCTGGGGATGCTGTGAAAATGAGTGTTTAGATGATGGGGGCTATGTGACTTTCTGATGGGTATTCTCTTAATTTTCGTGAGGAGAATGATGGGTAGGAAATTTTAATCCATGAGAATGTTACTATTTTAAGTGGAATAATAAATGAGTCTGTGAATGGAAAAACAAGATAAATACAAGCACACACAAGAACACATGGATTTATCATAGTTCTTCTCTGTGTTTGATCTGGGGTAAGCCTATCTTTGTTGATCAAACCCTCCCTCTTCACCTATAAAAACCCCCTCTCTTCAACTTAAAATGGGTTAAAAATACTACAGAATTCACTTGCATCCTATTACCGAGTCATAAAATCACATTAGAAAATCATATGCGTGTTGAATTCGGGTGAAATGGGGAATAGTAGTATTGCGATGATTTGTCTTTGAGATGGGGAGCGATGCTTGATGTAGTAAATATATTAAAGATTTCTTCTTGGGGTGTAAAGAATGGGTGCCATAGCATGTAGAGAATTTCTCTTTCTATTCAATTTCTATAGGTTTCAATTCATTTTCAACCATCGTACTTTCACCCGACTTCCACTTTAACCATCATACTTTATTTTTTGCCCAAAAACCACTGTACTTTGGAAAACCTCTCACACCGACCCAAAAATCGTGGATTTGGGCACGGATTAGTGACGGATTAGACACGAATTTGTGGTTGCGATGGGAGGTTTTCCGAAGTAGAGTGGTTTTTGTGCAAAAAATAAAGTATAATGGGTAAAGTGAAAGTCGGGTGAAAGTACGATGATTGAAAATGAATTAAAACCATTTATATATATGCTCATTCCATCCACTTCAAGCGTCATACGGTCTTTGTGAGCATGTACTTTACTCAATGATTGGATTACTTTGAGAAGTTGGCATGTAGGCTTTCATATATTCCTCTGCATACTTCAATGTTGTTCTGTTCTAAGTAATGATTGACATTTTCTGTAAAGAACTTTATATAGAAAAATCAAGTCAAGAAACGATAGGATCTTCTGATATGGGAGACTGATGCAGAGCAGTGTAGGGAAAAAATATGAAGGGCATCTTAATAAGGGGATTGGCAGCATGAAAGCCACTATGAAACAATTTTGGTTTTTTTAGACCTTGAAAATTTTGTACATGATTTTTTTTTCTTGATCAAGTGTCTAAAAGTTATGTCACCTGGACTTGGGTGTCTCGGACCCCCTCCCCACACACCCATGACACGCTATCTTGAACAAAATGATGGGTCCAGTAATGTAGTGTAGAAGGAATCATCTATTTTACTTTTATTGCCTTAACCTTCAATAATTAATGGCAATACCAGGGTTTACCAAGCTCACAATGAAGAGATTTGAGGGTGAGTCATCGCGCCAAAAGGCATACAACAAGCGCAAGGATAAAATTGTCAGAAAGGCCCAGGAATTAACAACTTTATGTGAAACCGATCTTGCTCTCTTGATGTTTTCTCCTGATGGTCAGCTAACTAGCTTTGGCAGTAATGGAAGGTTGATACGAAAAAATTAGTGATTATTATTCACATATTCTTCCATTTCTTTTTCCTTATTTTGAAGTACTTGCCTTTTTTCCTTTTTCATTGTAGGGTTGAGGACACTTTCATTCGTTTCCTTGAGCTAGCTGATGAATATAAGAGGGGGTATGATAGTCTCCTTCTAATATAACATTCGATTTATGTGGCCTGTGCTGATTTACTGATGTAACTTGTTTCTGACCTTTTTTTTCACTGTGTTCAATAATTGTGACAGACCTATTCAGAATACAGAGGTACTGAAAATCTCTCTTTCTCTTTCTCTCTCTTACTCTTTCTCTTTCTCTTTCTCTTTCTCTCCATATATATTTGTATATTTATAATTTCTCACGCATAGTCTGTGCATTGTATGTCAGTCTCCATTTTTCATGTTCTATACCTGCTTGTGCTCTGCTTCTGAGTTTGTATATTAACGTTATGTCGATTTTTTCACTTGCAGCAACTGACTCAAAAGCTCAGAGAGTTGAAGAAAGAAGCAGAAGTGCTGGAAAAGATAGCAAATTCTCTCTCTCTCTCTCTCTCTCTCTCTCTCTCTCTCTCTCTCTTTCTCTCTCTCCCTCTCTCTCTCGCTCCCTCTCCTGGTGAATAGTTGGATGGATGAATTTTTGCATCTGTGTCAACTTTTTTCTGATGAGACTCTTTTGCGTACTTGTTTTATGAATGGCTCAATACATGGATGATCCACCGCTTAACACAATCAGTATTGAGGTAAGACTACTACTTTATTTCTGCCTCCCTCTCCTATTTTTTCATGTAATCATTAAAACCACAACAACAATAATGAAATAAAAAATAAAAATGAAATCCGCGAAATCCAAACAAGGCCTTTATTTACACTTGAGAACTTTGTCTTTGCAACCTTTTTGTCTTTTGGATTTAGGCCCTTCAAGAAAAACTTGCTAAAATCAATCGACGAACAGAGGAGGTGCGCGAAAAGCTCAGGTTGAACAATACTTGATCTTTTCTTATTTCAATGTGCCATACTTCAACTCCATTTGAGATTGTTTTTTATTAAGGGTATCTTATAATAATTTTTTCAGATTTTACAATCCAGATGTGGAATCGATCAATTCAGTTGCTGAAGCAGAAATGCACGAGCAATTTCTTTTTAGTGCAATTGAACGTGTTAAACTGTCAAAAGTGAGTTCCCTTTGCCTCATTCCCTCTAACAATGATCCTCATCTGGAAAAAATATAACGGAAATTTCCAATCCATAATACATACTGCATGTTGCTGTTGACCATTGTAGTGAAAAGTGATAGTCTTTCTTCCTCTTTTCCTTGCCAGGAGAAGCTGTTTGGTGAGCAGACTGTTGGGCCAGAGACTGAAAGCGAAGAGGTACATTTATGGAATCAGAACTTGACTAAGTCAGCTTTTGATTAGATAAAAATAAGTTCTGAAATTATGCCAGGAAAATGTACTCCCTCCGTCCCAAAATGAATGTCCAATTTTTTATTTTTTTTATTTGTTCGTGATCAAGAGCAAATTTGAAAATTTTTGGTCACTCATGTTTGGACGGAGGGAGTAATAAAGTAGTTGTTCTTTGTTATTTAGAGACTTACCCTTCTTTCATTTTCCTTGAAGAATCTCAATATATAGAATATCTTATAAACTGTACAGTCGAGAGAATATAAATTCATTATGAGGTAAGAATTGTAGACCACAATAAGACTACATTAGGATTCAAGTCGTTAAGGAATTATAAAAAGTAAAAGGAAGAGATGGACTGCATCCAGCTGTGGACTATTGAATCAAATGTACTAACTTGCTCTTTCTGCCTCCCAGCAGGACAAGCTTCATGGTAAACAGATTATGCTGCAAGACACTGAAAGCCATGAGGTAATGTTCTTTTACCGAGTTGACACTATTTGAAGATTCATGTTGACGAAGTTTTATCACAGATGGTGAACTTGGAGTTGATGTATGAATGACAAGAACATAACTATAAATATGCAGAATGTTGGGGAATTGGTGGTCTCCGAGCAGTGTTTGTCTCATGCCAGTGTACAAGGAAGAGATAACATGCATATAATATCCATATGAAAAGTAATAAAAGAAGAAAACACACAATTTGTTCACCCAGTTCACCCCTAGAATAGACTACATCTGGGGGTACTACCAAGACAGGATATCAACCAATATCACCAAATTTGTTGTATTACAATATTCGCTCATGTTTACAACAATGAACATAGTCTCCGAATCATGGACACACCCTCACACAAATAAACCCTAGATATCTCCTAGTTAGGCTACCTATGGAATGCTCCTAATGGTAGCCGAAGACCCGCCATTGTCTTGTCTCTCTTTGTTGATCCCACATATTCTCTCTGGTTAACACAAATTAGCAACAACTAATTTGAGCACACAAGCAACACAATATTCTAGGTCATCACTTGTATTTATACATGAACAACAAACCTAAACCCACGAGGATTCTAATTCCTTCCCCAAGAAGTAAACTGCTTTCTGCCCAAGAAAATAATTTTGTTGCCAAAAGAGACCACACCAAAATAGGAAACCAAATTCCTGCAGAAATCCGGCCCAACTCTTGACCGCCCGTCAATCTTTGTGGTACCTGATTTCCCGGAACAGACCAGCCCACTCCATGGGCTGCCCATGATTTTAACCATGGCTATGATTTTCTCGGTTTCTTGTTTCTGCCGTTTTCACCTCTTTTCCTTGCAACCTCAATCCTTGTCCAACTTGGTTTGTATCCATCTCAACAATCTCCTACTGGAGACAAACCACATGTGACTTTCACCATCAAACTTCCACGAAAATGACTTCCACATATTGTGTATGCTACATTCGACTTCTGCCAAAAGTCTAACCACTAGGCTCGACAAAGCCAACACAAACGAGTTGAAGTGAAGCGTAAATTTTCAACATAACTGTCGTAATCTCTTGTCTCGAGTCTTCACTTCCAAAGTGATCCTCCCTACTAACAACTCTGCTCGTTTGTCCCTTGTTTCTATTCACGAACCCCTATTCGAACCACATGTCATCACAGTCTTGGTCCTGTCTGTGTACTAAGACCTCTGTTGCTCGGACTCTTTGGTTAACCCCGCCGTACCCGTGTCGGACACTCCGATTTTAGTGTTATTGACAAGTGTCCGGCGGGATAAACCGGCGAGTCCGAGCATCATAGACTAAGACAACCACCGCAACTCAGTTCTAGATAACGCTCATGTTGGCCAAGTTGTTCTCGCTAACACTATCCTTCACAAACAACTTTCTACCACCATACCGTTCATGAGGTTTCTCCCACTATGACGATCTCGGCCCCCTACCATTTGTCATTGGGATACGCCCTGTTTCCCCCAATGAACTATAGTATGTGGTGTACAATCACATTACCTTCAAGCTACCAAGTTAGCTCATTGCAATCCTCCGTGACCACAGTCGAAGGTGACCACCAACCTTATTTTACATGATTGCTCACAGAATTCCAAGTCTTCTAGTCCTTCTCTCAATGTACCTGCAAACCACCCAACTCAACATAGTCTCATCCGCAATCTGACTCGCTCAAAGTAAAGTTCCATACCCTCGCACTGCTGTCCTTTGATGAAATAGTTCTTCCGAATCAAAATATCAACGAAAACGAACTTCACTGATCGCTATTCTTCAAGATTAATGCACTAACCATGATCTACACATGATCTGCACACCCAGACAATCCACACCCATCAAGGTTGAGAAACTTGAATCTTTGCCTATTTCTTTTCATGGCTTTCATATCTCCGAATTCGTTGCCCAAATTTGATCTCATCAAATTTTCATGTCGATCCATCTCAACCACCATCGCTGCTTCCACCAAATCTTCAATAACAAGATTCGCCTAGATCACTGCAAACCCTAGCAATAACCAGATTCTGCAACCCTTGATCTCAAATCCAATGCCCTTCCATGATTATGTAACTGCAACCCTAATCTGAATACCTGTTGTCCTAATTTTATTCGGATTTATGAGACGTTGATCATATTTGGTATAAGTAACTTAAAAGCAAAAGAATTTCTGCAGTCCCTAATTCTGATCCCTGTTCGTGCAACTCACATCTAATCAATTCGGACAACCCTGATCGCTGGGTCGAAGCTCTGATACCAGTTGTTGGGGAATTGGTGGTTTCCTAGCAGTATTTGTTCAATACCAACAGGGCCGGCCTTTACTCAAGGCAGGTGAGGCCTGGGCCTCAGGCCCCCTAAATTTGCTAATTTTTTGGGCCCCAAAATTTAGGGGCTTAGTGGTAATATATCGAAAGTGAAGGGCCACATTATAAAAAAAAAAATTAATTATTCCCCCTGAAACAATACACAAAACCCCCCCTCAAAATATATAAAAAAACCACCTATATAATGATCTGAAATCGCAAAAATCAGTAAGCAACACACATTTACAAACCTCACCCCTTCCTAGTACGATTCGCCCGCAATTCGCCGTTGAAGACGTCGCACGAAGACGATGGTCGAAGGTCACGGCTTACGGCGTCGGTCACGGCGGTGTTCCTCTCCTCGTTCGGGCGCTCCGAGGACCGGAGCTTCTCCTCCGTTCACACTTCACACGTGACGGCGTCGCTCCCATCTCGGGTTCTCTTCTCTCTCCTCAATCGACAATTTTAATCAAGGTAAGTCCCCCTTTTCAATTGATTGATTTTGTAGTTTGCAATGGGTCTAGACGTCTCGTTGTTGTTGTTTTTTTTTTGTTTTTTTTTTTTTAATTTGGGTTCTTTTTGTTTAGTTTTGTGTGAAATTATTTTAGATATGCATTTTGGTGAATCTTTAATGGTGACTTTGTAAAATTAAATTTATTAGGTAGGATGATGATTTAGGATATTTAGGGTGTTGTGAATATGGCCCTCCACACCCAAGCAAACCTACAAGAATAATAATCGCACACAAACCAAGCACAAGAAATCAATGAAAAACAGAAAAGAACACAAGAAATTGTTAACCCAGCTTCACCAAATTGATTGGCTACGTCTGCAGGGCACTACCAAGCCAGGATCTTGCACTATGTAATTAGAATTTTTGTTACAACTGAATCGGGGGCGGAACATTGTTTATATATGACCCTGTGGTAGAGTCCAAATCCTAAACAAACAAGGAAACTACGATCAAGCGCTTTGAATCGGGCGGAAAGCGCGGCCGCTCACTGGCTGAGCGCGGTCGCGCGTATCGACGATACGCACACAAACGCCGACCTCGGGCCTTCGAGCGCGGTCGCCCTTTCCTCTCGCCGCGGTCGCCCTCGAAGATGTCCCTCCCGAGCACCATTCTCGGACAAGAGCGCGCCGCGCACATAGGCCGCGGCCGCTCGACCTTTGAAAACTCGCTACGAAAAATCTTCCCCTTTGCCTTCATGCCTAGCCCAATTGATCCTCTAACCCAACAATCTCCCACCTGTGAGATCAACCACACATATAAGCCCCGTATCCGTCTTCAACTCACCCAAGCGTCCTCACTAGCGCCACCTCGATCATGGTAGTGCCATCCTCCTCTTTCATTCTTCAAGCCCAATTGAAGCTTTGCACGCCTTCAATTTCTCAAGGTTCACAACCTTTGTCAACATGTCGCCCGGATTTTCCGATCCCAATATCTTCTCGAGCCCAAAGTCTTCTTCTCAAGAGATGCTCGATGTAGTGAAACCTCGGCTCAATGTGCTTCGTCCTCGAATGAAATGCCGGATTCTTTGCCAAGTGAATTGCGCTCGACTGTCACCGTAGAGAATATTACCACTTCGCGTCTTCCCAAGTTCACCCAAGAAGTTCTCAAGGCCAAACCATCTCTTTACTTGCTTCCGTCACGCCACATATTCTCGCTTCGCAATGATCGAGCCACGATCTTTTGTAACTTAGAAGCCCAAGAAATAGCCGTACCACCCAATGTAAACACATAGCCCGTAGTACTTCTCCTTTTATCAAGATCACTTGATGCCAAGTCCGCATCAACATAACCCGCTAACACCACCTCCTTGCTTGAGAAACATAGAGCCTTACCAAAGCAGCATTCTTCAAGTATCGTAGATCCACTTAACCGCTTCCCAATGTTGCTTTCCTGGATTGCCCGTGAACCGGCCGACAACTCCCACCGCATGTGCAATGTCCGGCCTTATACACACCATTGCATACATGAGACTCCCCACACGGTGAAGCATATGGAGTTCTCTCCATCTTGTCACGCTCTTCCTTGTCCCTAAAGGCGAGTCTTTCTCGGATAACTTGAAATGCAAACCCAAAGGTGTCCCCGTTGGTTTTGCCCCTTCCATACAAAATCTTGCCAAGACTTTCTCAACATATTCTCGCTTGCGAAAGAACCAATCTACCCGACTCCCTATTCCGGTCAATCCGCATGCCTAAGATTTTCCTTGCCTCTCCCAAATCCTTCATCTCGAACCGTTCGACAACCGAGTCTTCAACCCGTTTACCTCTCTACCGCTAGAGCTCCGCTATTAACATGTCGTCCACATATAACAAAGAAGATAATATACCCATTGTCCGTGTTCTTGAAGTAGCAACAATGATCCGCCTCACATCTCGATAAAATCAATGTCGTGCATGAATCCAGTCAAACTTCTGTACCATTGCCTAGGAGCTTGTTTAAGGCCATACAAGCTCTTAGTCAATCTGCAAACTAGCTCCTCATTACCCTTAGACAAGTAACCCTGCAGGCACTACCGTGTAGATCTCTTCCTCCAAGTCCCCATGAAGAAAGGCCGTCTTCACATCCATCATGCTCAAGCAAAGAAGTTGTCCGCCACTACTATCCCTTAACCATTCTCGATAGTGGTCATCTTCACAACCGGAGTGAATACTTCGGTGTAGTCAATACCATACTTCACTGAAACCCTTTACAACCGCCTTGCCTTGTAACGCTTGCTACCGTCTGCTTCCTCCTTGATCCCGTAAACCCATTTGTTATGCGGTGCCTTCTTCCCCTTAGGTAGTTCGCCAACTCCCAAGTTTTATTTGCCTTCAATGAGACCATCTCATCATCCATCGCAGCTTTCCACTTTATCACAAAGCACACTACGAATCGCTCCGCATAACATTCCTGTTCCCATTATCTCGTCAACAACAAATAATAATTCGAAGGAGTATACTTGCGGGTGATCCACGCACCGCCGGATCTACGCAGCGGAATATCTCGGTTCTCGAGTATGTGGTTCATCTTCACCCGACCTCCTCACTACGGTCAACATGAACTGCCCCGCTCCCACCCGAGTCCTGGAATATCAACCTCTACAACCTCCGGTTCCAAACTAGTGTCATCAGATGCCCCCTTTCTATCCTTGTACAAAACATGTTCATTGAATACCACATCTCGACTACGAATAACCTTATGGTTTTTATCATCCCAAAATTTATACCCGAAGTCATCCCCGCCATACCCAATAAACGTACACTTAAACATTTAGCATCTAATTTAGTTCTTTCAGCAGAGTCAATATGAACATAAGAAACGCAGCCAAATACGCGAAGAAAGGACAGATTTACCTGCTTGCCACTCCAAGCTTCCTCTGGAATTCCATTCCCCAATGGAACCGACGGTCCCCTATTGATCAAGAAAGCTGCCGTGTCAACCGCATATGCCCGTAACGTCTTCGGAAGTCCACACTTCAATCTCATACTTCTAGCCCGCTCGTTCAAAGTCCCGTTCATCCTCTCGCTACCCCGTTGAGTTGTGGAGTCTTCTTTGGAGTCTTCTCCATACGAATACCATTCGCGGCACAATATTCCCTAAACTCGCAAGCTCATACTCCCCACCATTGTCTCGATCTTAAGCATTTAAGCTTAAGTCCCGTTTCGATTCTCCACCAAAGCCCTCCACTTCTTGAACACCTCGAAAGCCTCATCTTTCCCCTTCAAGAAATAGACCCAGACCTTCCTTGTAGAATCATCAATGAAAGTCATGTAATATGACGCACCACCTGTAGAGATGTAACCTGAGATGGCCCCCACAAGTCCGCGTGAACCAATTCCAACTTTGCTTCCCTCAATCCCCTACCCGTCCTTGAGAAATTATTCCTCCCTTGTTTGCCAAACATACAATCTTCGCAGATCCCCACGTTGATCGTCTTCAAACCCGGTAGTAGACCCTTGGAACAAAGTACCTTCATCCTGTCTCACTCATGCGACTCCAATCGACAGTGCCACAAATCAGCATCACCTTGGCCGCCGCCACCGCAATACTATCCTTGGTGTTGTTCGCCAAATACAAAGTACCCTCCTTATTACCCCGAGCGATCTCACAATCCTCCTTGGTAATAACCCAGCCTCCCGCAGCCGAAAGTCACCTTGTAACCCTCATCATCCAACCGCCCAACCGAAAGTAAGTTCTTCTTCAAACCCGAATGTGTCGAACCCCGTTCGGATGTAGAACCTTCCCGTCCGATGCTCCTATTCTCGACATCCCCTTCCCCTTGATTTCCAAAGGCTCGCCATCGCCCAGATAGACCTTCCCGAAATCACCGGAAGTGTAATTATCCATCTCTTCCTTATGCCCGCAAGAGTGGAATGATGCCCCGAATCCAAAGACCCATGATTCTAGTGCACTACTAACACTCGAACCGCACATCGTCACCTTCGATCGCCACATTCGCCCGATTGCCCTTACGATTTGGACAATCCCTCTTAAAGTGTCCCAACTCCTTACAATAGTAGCACCGAACGTATCCCTTCGCAACCTTCGGTTTATCCTTGGTCTCATCGATTTGCCACTTACCACTCATTCCGTTCTCCCTTGATTCGGTTCTCCCTTGTTTGCTAGTACCCGGCTTCCCCTACTAGTAGTAGCTAAAGCCGCTCCCGAAGTACTTGATGTCCCCAACTTCTTCATGCGATTTTCCTCACCTAAAAGAAAGTCTTTAACATCATCATATTTCAATTTTTTCTTACCGCCGAAGCGTTGATTGCGAGCCACCGTTCCGCTCCAACTTGCCGGTAAAGAAGCTAGCAACAAGCATGCATTGAACCTCGTCATCGAACTTGATCTCCACCGCGGTCAATGAATCTATGACATCCATAAATTCATCGATGTGCTTAGCCAAGGATCCTCCCTCTTGCATCTTGAGACTACCCATCTTGCGTATCAAATCAACCTTATTTGCAGCAGACGGAGTTTCAAATCTCTCAGTAAGATAATCCAATAGCTCCTTGGTGGTTGTCGCCTTCCTGGTAGTCTTCGCGATCCACTTTGACAAAGTAGATCTAACCACCCCTAAAGCCTTCCGATCCATGAGTTCCCATTCTTCCTGATCTTCATCTTCCGGTTTGACTCCCTTCGTAGGCTTGTAGAGATCCTTGTTGTACAATAGATCTTCAATCCGCATCCTCCAATATCCGTAGTCGACCCATCGAATTTCTCCACCGCCCGTTTGTCCTTGCCCATTCTTGATTGCTTGAAACAACTCCCTTGATCCCGAACCAAGAGCTCGATACCGCTTGTTGTGAATATGGCCCTCCACACCCAAGCAAACCTACAAGAATAATAATCGCACACAAACCAAGCACAAGAAATCAATGAAAAACAGAAAAGAACACAAGAAATTGTTAACCCAGTTCACCAAATTGATTGGCTACGTCTGGGGGCACTACCAAGCCAGGATCTTGCACTATGTAATTAGAATTTTTGTTACAACTGAGTTGGGGGCGGAACATTGTTTATATATGACCTAGGGTAGAGTCCAAATCCTAAACAAACAAGGAAACTACGACTGTTGCTGAATCGGGCGGAGCGCGGCCGCTCACCTGCTGAGCGCGGTCGCGCTATTGACGAGCAATACCAAACGCCAGCCTCGGGCCTTGAGCGCGGTCGCCCTTCCTCTCAGCGCGGTCGCCCTCGAAGATGTCCCTCCCGAGCACCATTCTCGGTACAAGAGCGCGGTCGCGCACATAGGCAGCGCGGCCGCTCTTGACCCCAGAAACCTGCTACGAAAAATCTTCCCCTTTGCCTTCATGTCTAGCCCAATTGATCCTCTAACCCAACATAGGGTTAGGGCTTTTTATTATAGATTAGGAATTTAGGGTTAGGGCTTTTGATTTCATGATTGTTGCTATGTAGTGTAGAGCATTTGACTGAACAAAATAGTTAAGGTTGAATTCTTTTTCCTGTCTAAACATTTATTCTGAGTTTTTCTCCTTTTTGTAATTGATTCAGGTAAATCTGATAAGCTGAATTGATCTAAGAACTAGAAATGATGTAAATTACAGCAATATTGCTGTTAAAACTGATTAATTTATCTGTACCTTTGTGGTTCAAGGATGTTAGCATGGCTTGCTTGTGTGTGCATTCATTGATTTATTCCATATTACTCGATGTTAGCATGGCTTGCTTGTGTGTGCATTCATTGAAATGGTAGTGAGGATTTGTGAATTCTCTGTTTTGGAAGTGACGCATGGGGTCCATATTACTTGATGTTAGCATGGCTTGATTTTTTTTTTTTTATATATGTTTCAGATGATAATGTTGAACTTGATGTTAATTAAGAAGTCTGACAGAGTAGTTTTAGGTAGACAAAATGTGTTCTTGGGTTTGGTTTGGATTACGTAGGTAGACAAAATCTCGGCCATAAGGGGGATAATTAGCCTTGAAAATGGTGGGGAGATAGTCATTGTTTCCAATGTCAACGGCAGAATCACCAAAAGTAATGATGGCCGGAACTAGTGGTTGAGCATTGCCGCCAGTAAAGGCAGCTGCCACTGCTAGAAACAACACCCATAGTACCCCTCTGCTGAAACTGCTGCTGCTACCTATGTTTAATTTTTCTCAGTGTTGGATAGATCCAGTGATGCTTCTTTCCTTCACTCCCAGACTTTCTTATAAAGGGAGTGAACAATTGAAGTCATGAGGGTTGACTATTGACAGAAAGAGAAGACACAAATGGAAAGTTTGGTTATTGTTACATTAATGGTATTCTATTAATGTTAGGTTAGACAGCATTGAAGAATACAAATGTGACAAAGTGACAATGCTGATTTAGATTTTTATTTTTTAGGGTAGCAATAAGAGATAAGTAGTATTAGTATTGAAGATTTCGTGGTTTATGGAAGAAAAACTTGGAAAAAGTGGTTGGGAAGGTGCTAAATTTATGAAGGCATTGGGGTGCATTTCACAGCAGGGGATGCTTCCTTATGGGACTAACAGCAGGGGATGCTTCCTGTGCAAATTGAAATTATTGTTATCAGAACATTGAAGGCCCCATTTAAGTTACCGGCCTAGGGCCCCGAATATCACAGGGCCGGCCCTGAATACCAAGTGTACAATGGAAAGATAACATGCATGCAACATCTATATATGAAAAGTAACTCATCAATATTATTCTTCACATTGTTTTATAATGCTAAAGGCGCACCTTGGCACAATTGTAATTTTGCTCACATTTTGACCTGGCATCAAATACTGGAAACAATCTAGCCACTAGTGTCTGTGACTTACTTGTGATAAGCTTTTCCTAGAGTAGTAATCAGTAATCTTTGCACTCAGGCTTTCTTATACCCCTTCATTTCATCAAAAGGATCTTTCTTTCTATTTCTGGACGTTCTACTTAAAAGAAACTTATAGGAAAACAATGCTAATTAAATTTTTGAGTTTCCAAAATTTTCCTTGTTAAGCTTGACTTTGAATTTCAAGAACTATTAACGGAATCTAATAACCGCTTTATCTTTAAAAGATCTTAGCGCTTGGAGCAATGGCACAACTAGTGAGGTAATAACAGAGGTGTGTCAATGTGGGTTGAAAACTATTTCCAAACCTCCTCCTTGGCCTTGTCTCAGCATTGGCCATCCAATTTTATTTTTTCTTGAAGGGTTCCCTCTAACATAGGGTAAATCCCTATAAAAGATTGTTCTTCATGAAGTTTAGACTCAAACTTGAACTCTTTGACCACAATGGGCGGAATCGTAATGTTACTTCTTTATCTAAAGACCACACACATCTATTCTACTCCCTCCGTCCCTAAATGAATGTCCAAATTCAAGATATTTTTGTCCCAAAATGAATGTCTTTTTTGCAAAAAACTTTGTCCCAAATTGCTTTTTTACCAAAAAAAAAATCGATTTTCATTTTATTATCGTAAAATCAAATGTTTAGAAAGTGGAGAACAAGAATATTTATGAATCTTTGCCATTAAAATATATAAAAAGCACATGTTTTCAGAGTCTCTTGAAATGAAATTTGGACATTCAATTAGGGACGGAGGGATTATTATTTTGTTGGGGAAATCAAATAACATTGGCAACATGGAGAAATGTTGCACTCCCTGAATTACTATTGGAGTTAAAGGGGATAAGACCTTTCCTTGTTTATCTTTTCAGGACAAGTTGCTTGGTGAACAGATTGTGCCGCAGGAGACTGATATTGATGAGGTAAGAGAGAATTCAGGGTGAAAAAACATTATCATATTTTGTCTCGCGAAAGTGAAATTTAAAAGACTAAAATCATGAATTATAATTATGTATGAACTAATGGGTTCCCTTGCTCAGGGAATTTAGGTGCTATTTGCTTTTATGTAATAAATGCTGAAACTGCTGAATGAACATCTGAGGTGTCTGAATCCGTTAAAACACCGAATATAGATGCTGAATCCTATATTATTTTGACTATTTGATGACTGAACTAACTGTGTGAGTTTGTGGATCATAGAGTTTATATTTCCTTCTTTTTTCTTAAATGTGTTGGTAAAGATAAGAAAATACTCCCTCCATCCCGTAAAGTTGTTACCATTTGCCATTATTGTTTCGCAAAAAGATTGTCCTATTTTCAAAATTGTTAGGTAAAACTCATTGTAACTTCCCTAATTGCCAACCAGGGAAGATGAGGAAAAGAGGAGAGGATGAATGCCTAATTAAGTAAACCTCATTAAGGATAGTGATCGAAATGAAAATAGGTTGCAAAAATGTTTGAATAGTCAAATGAGACTATCATTATGGGACGGAGGGGAAATTACGTGATTCATTTTATTCAATATTTCAATTAGCTAATGTACTCACAAAGCCGTAGATACACATGAATGTAAATACAAGAAATTTTACATAAAGGTTTACTTTCTTTGCTCGTCCAATCTATGAACAAAATAGGATGACGCTGTTGTTGTAATGTTGTTGAAGACAATTTTTTTGGAAGATTTGTTGTTGAAATGATGGGCCGTCTTAGGCTGCTTTGATGGCCACTATATAGTAGAAAACATATGCTGATCTGACGATTTCAATGGACAAAAAAACATTTATCATGAAGCTGAGTGTCTGGTACAATTCACAAGAAAATAAAAGGGAAATCTGGAGTAAGAGAAAAAAAACATTAGTTAAGATAGGTATTAGATCCAGAGCTTTGGCTTAATGGTAAAGCTGTTCTCAATATGATTTGGGCATCACTATCCAAGTCCAAACATTAGAAACTACATATTCATTTGCTGGATTCACTGCATGCAGAAGAAAACCAGCTGCATCAGAAGCCTAGTTCACGAGCCCGTTTAGAGTATAATGCCTTTTCCTTATTAAGAATGCCGATGTAATCTATATTTTTTCGGCAAGTAAACAAATTCTGTAAATGTCATATTGCACTTTGCTATGACCGTTCAAGTCATACTTAATAATCTTTCTTTGACATTTTGTTACCAGAACCAGTTTCGTAACCAGATTCTGCAACAAGACAGTGAAAGCTACAAGATAAAAGTTCAAGTCTAAAGACGGACTATAATGTTCATTCTATCTCATTTAGTGAATGGACAGAATAAAGATTTGTTAAGAAAAAAATCAAGATCTTTCTGACAATGTAGAAACTTTTGGGTGTGCATTTTATATGCATTTACACACTTGCTCCACTTTCTTGTGTTGCATAAGTTACTCGTGAATTTGTCAGTACACTTATTCTCGTCACCATATTTTAAGGTAACCCGCATTGTGACTTTGGCATCACGGACCCCACCCATTAGAAACACCAACGGTCGTGTAGTAGAGTCTAGCAGGGCCCCAGTTTGGGTGGTCATGCCGAGGCCTTACTTTATTAATGGTATTTCTAGTAGATGTCAGAAAATTGTTGGTCGTTGTTGAAATAAATAGAATTCTCATTAAATGAGACACTGCATTCAACCAATTATGATTGTGGCTAAAAGTGACATTTTTCTTTTCTTCTTCGCAGGACAAGTGGCTAGGAAAACGTATTGTGGCGCAAGGCAGTAGTAGCTATGAGGTAAAACCTATAAAGCCAAGTAAATTATTCTTCATGATTCAAGTTTAGAAAGCTTTATCTCAGTTAGAGGATGGAATTGGAAAGGAAATTCAAATGAGGAAAAATGAAATGTGAACTATAACAAATCAGCCACTGACAATTGAAGTAAAAAAGTGATAATTTTTCTTCCTCCTTTTCTAGGCAGGACAAGTTGCTTGGCAAACAGATCCTGCAGCAAGCCGCTACTAGCTGTGAGGTAATGGAAAATATTAAGACGAGGCATACTTCATTCATGATTTAAGTTCATAATGCTTTGTCTCAGCTGTGAATGGCTCAGGAAATGACGTCCACATGAGAAAAATATGAACTTGCAAGTTCAAGCATTCTGTGCTTTCAAATGCTCGGCCTTTGGTGATTAATTTGACTGATATTTATCTTAGTAATATAGTGTCAAAACTAAGTTTTGGCACTATGGTATGATTGTTTGACTTATTAACTGAGCATCATGATTCCAACACTAATGTTGGGAATTATGTAAGATAGGCATATTGTCTTAGGGTTCATGCATTCACTACAAGAAAACTGTCTTTTAGTGATGGAAAATTTCGCCGCTAAATAGTAAAATTCCGTCGCTAAATGGCTTTACCGACGGATTAGCGATGGAAAAAATCTGTCGCTAAAACTCTTGTCGCTAAATATTAACCACAGATTTTTGGGCTGGTAAAATAAACAAATAAAAGTATAATAAATAAATAAGGGACGGGTATAATTCTTTAATTTTTATTTATAAATGTATAGTTCTTTCTATTTTTTATGAATATAAATAAATATTTTGGACATTTTTTACCATTGAAGTTTTTTTCAAAAAATTATATAAAAAAAGTTAGAAAAAAACTGAACAAATGAAAATATAATAAAGAAATCAGAAACGGGTAAAATTCTTTAATTTTTATTTATAAATGTATGGTTATTTTTATTTTTTATATATAGAAATAAATATTTTGGACATTTTTTAGTATTGAATTTTTTTTTCAAAAAGTTATATAAAAAAAGTTCAAAAAAAAGTTAATTTTTTAGAAAAAAAAAACAATTTCTGTCACTAAATTCGTCGCTATTCCGTCGGTATTTTAAAAAGATTTTTTTATTTTTTATTATTTAGCGACAGAATATATCCGTCGGTAAATTTGTTTATAAAATCTGTCGCTAAATCCGTCGGTATTATAAAAAGAGAAATATTTTTTATTTTTTATCATTTAGCGACAAAATATATCCCTTGTTAATTTAATTTTGTAAAATCCGTCGCTAAATCCGTCGGTATTAACAAAAGAAAATATTTTTTTTATTTTTTATTTTTTAGCGACAGAATATATCCGTCGGTAATTTATTTTTGTAAAATCCGTCGCTAAATCCGTCGTTAATTTTAAAAAAATCCATCGCTAAATTCATCGATAGCTGATTATTTCGTTTTATTTTGCTTCCGTCGTTATTTTGTCGCTATTCCGTCGCTAATAGCGACAGAATTTGATCTGTTGCTATTTTTTGTCGCTATTTGACAGTTTTTTTGTAGTGCATGGACCATGTACTGGTGTTTATTTATGATTATTGCTGCGAAAAAATATGCATTCAGTTGGTCTCTCGCCTTAAATATGGAATATACTACTCCCGCATCCTTAAAGTACACTCCCCTATTGAGTGTTGGCGGGTTTATGAAAATATTTGACTCTATGTGAACTTCTAATGACTTGTGATGTCTAGTCAATGCAATTTGTTTTATTTCTATCTCACGACTAAAAAAAGTATGACAATTGGATAATTTACTTTCTAACACTAAAGGGACACGCTTTTTAGGACATCCCAATATGGAATATACACTCTGTTTTTGGAAGGACGGGGTATAATAATTTCTAGCCCAATATTTATTACAGCGTCAAGTACAAAATCTGCAATTATTCACTTGCTTCGTGGCATAAAACTGTATACTATATACTCCCTCCGTCCCACTATAGTTGACACCCAAGGAGTGGACACGGGAACTAAGAAGAAACAATTAAATAAAGAAAATGTGTGGTAGAAAATGAAGAGAGAGAATGAGTGGGATAAATAGTAGTGTTGGTTGAATAAATTGAGTGGTGGAAAATGAAGAGAGAGAATGAGTGGTGGGGTCCATTAATATAAAAATATAAAAACTTGGTTATTTTTTGAAGGTGTCAAGTGAAGTGGGACGGCCCAAAATGGAAAGAAGTGTCAAGTATAGTGGGACGGAGGGAGTACTAATTTTGGCCGTGTTTAATATTATTTTTGTTTTAAGAATAAAATTTGCTTGGAAAGTTTTAAGTGGTGTCCAGTATGAGCCACTCGTGAACATTTTTCCAGTAACATCATGCCGGATATGCTCAAGCATATAGGAACTAATTTAGCAGGGACAGCCATGGTCATTTTTTTTTTCATAATATACTCATTTCTTTCCTTTCTAATTTCGTAGACAGTTGATGATGACATGAAATGTCCAGTTCCCTTTGCTGACCAGTCTGCAAATACCATCAAAAGAGGGTAACATATAAGTCTAAGATTCATTGGAGCAATTCTTACATTTGCTACCAAACCCAAAGTCAAAACAAAGGCATTCCAGAAAATGGAAGTGATTTCAAATCTTATTTTCCTTCTTTTGGAGATTCTTATGTTCCTTCTTTTGGATATTCTCATTTTATGCCCATCAATTCCGGTTTTGGGTACTTGTATGCAAGTTGTTGTGTTTGTTCATTTACATGCCACTTTTGAGCCCGTGGTATCTGAGTTGTCCAAGGAATCCTAGATTTTCTTCTCTGAGTGTTTTGGCAGGTCAACGAAGAATACAAAGCTCATTCCTTAGAGAATACCCACTCGAGGAAAAATCAAGAATGGCCTTTTCATCTTTTTGAAGATGGATTAGTCTTTCCTTGGTAGCTCAAAAAGTTTTTCATAAATTCCGTTCCATTTCCTAAACAATTCCACGTTGTACACAAATAATAGAATGAGAAAGCCAAATCCTTTCTAGTTTCATTTCCATTCTAGCATCAGATTCAATTCTGTTCTAGCTTAGATCTATTCATCCTACCAAACATGGGTGTTGTGTATCTGGACGTGATTAATGAAGGAAGGTACTCCACGTCATGCAATACTCGCTTTGCTGAGCTCCTGCCTCCCAATGTGAAGTGCAGATGTTTCCCTAATCTAGAATTTCAGATTTCATTAAGGTCCAATTTGGGGCATCAGAATAGATGAAAAAAAAAGAGAGAGAAATCTCGTTATTTATATGTTACCTCTTCCCATTTTATTTCATTTTTTGATTGAAAAAATTGTTATTTATTTATTATATTTTATCTTTTTTTGAGGAGAGGGGAAGGGTTAAAAGTCATCATCTTCTCTAATAAAGAAACTGTTATTTTCTTCCTTTTTGGTTAATTGATGTTATACTCATCTTTGGTTTAACATATCTGTCACGACCCTAATATTAGGCACTATTTTAGCACTTGTTGAGTATGTGGGATTCGGGTGGTAGTATCTTATTTTTATGCTATTTATGTTACTTGCTAAGTTCATATGTGTTTAGTTATAATTTTGATGATTTATGTGAGGTAGGATGAAAATGAATTAATTTTCATGACCAAGGGCTTACAAGGAATAAATGTGAAATATTATAGTAAGATAATAATAATTGAAATTTTAAATAAAATGTTTATATATGGTTAAGGTGCTTTTGTGTCAAGTTTAGAAGTTGAGGTTGTTAGTTCTAAGTTGTTCAATCCTTGAGGAGCTTTAGTGTAAAATGTGATATATATCCATGGAATTAACTAAGGAAGCTTCATTTCAAATCTTCCTCAGTATTTTTCTCTTCAAAACTCCATGGAAGCTTAAACCCTAGCCTCATCTTCCAAAAATTCTAGCCTTTTCATTACCTTTCAGTTTTTAAATCTGTTCGGATATTCTTGTTCGTGGTGTCAAGGAAAACGTGTAGAGCCGGTCAAATAAATATTTCATTTCGCACTATTTAGGTAAGTTATTATGACTTTCTTTCAAAACTTGTTCATTTTATGATTATTGTTGTTTTTGGTGTAGCATAAATTATTTTGGAATTTTTGGTACATGTTTCCTTGAGTTGAAATGGTAATGGAAGAAGTTGAAAGTTACTTGGTGATTGTCTTGGGGTATAAAGGTAAAGGATAGTAGCAAATTTGAATTTGGTGTTAGAAGGAATGGATATAGGTTGATGCATGGATCAATTAGCCTTGTTCTTGAGCAACAATGGTTGTGATATGAGGTTAATGCATTAGACTTGGAGTAAAATGGGTATTAAATAGTTTGGTATCAGTTTTGGTAATGTTGGCACCTGTTTTGGGCACCTTAGAAACAGAGGATTTTGTATTATGTCATTTGGTTTTGGCATGCTGATGTTCTGATGTTGATACTGATTTTTTGGCCTTGGCACGAGTCGTGCCCCTTGGCACGAGTCGTGCCCTTTGATCACTCGTGAGAACGAGTCGTGTAACATTTGTCACCCATGCTGATTAAAGTGGGGCTCCAATGGCATGAGTCGTGCCATGCCCTGTTTACTCTGAATCATTTTTCAAGGCCTAGAAACCTATTCAACCTAGAACATAATTGAACCCTCTTTAACTAAGATTAAAGTAGAACACTTTAGCTACACAAGGATGTCTTACTTGGTTAAAATGGAATTGTGGAAGGGGTTTAAACATTGTTCGGAAAATGCTTGGCAGCCTTGATTTGTAACTTAACCAAAGTGAATCCAACTTGGTAAATTGAACTTGGACCTTTATAGAGGTTATGTATTGTTGCACATTGATCATGTAGGGTTGGTTCATGATGCCTTGTGGCCTTACTTGAGTTCATATCTATGGGTTGTTATATAAATAGTGTATGAAATGTATGTTGCACTATGTTATTGATTTAAACATGAGTATGAGTTACCATGTTGTTATATTCTTATCCCTTTGGTGGATTTCATTTCAAGTAACTATTATGTGCTTGAACTTGTGTTAATCAGCTGATGTTTAGGGGTATAACGGAATACGATCAATTATGAAAAGTGTGACCTAATGTGATCGGATTACGTTATACCTGTGACTGTCCCCTTCTGTGGCCACAGACTGGGGTTATAGCATCTGTATTGAGCCAAAAAGTCTTACACAGAGTTGTTAGTATCTTATATGGTTCCCTGAAAAATGGGTCTTATAAGATGTGAATATGCTCAAGCAGTTCACAAATGAGTGGAGTTTTATCTCCCGATGTTGTACGACTTATTGTTCAGACGGGAAAAGGTAAACCAATGTAATGTAAGGTGTTTACGGCTTTTCCAATGTGTTATATGCACCTTGTATGTGTTGCATCTTACTTGGCATATTGTTGCATTCATAATAGCTTATTGAGATTTATTCTCACCCTCCTCCCTTTAATGTTTTAGATCGGACTGAGACAGGAGGACCCGGCCAGTGAGGACGGGGAGGAGTTTGTACACGTCTTTTGGGTTGTTGGGTACGTTATGTCCTAGATGGGATTTGTAGTTACATTTTGATTTAGCTCCTTGGTGGAGTTTGTATATATAAATACTTTGTTCAAACTTAAACTTTGTGAACTTTTGGTAATGTTGTAACTAAAGTAAGTTTGGTTGTTAAAGTTGGTTCATGTTTTGTTTCCTCTAGTGGAGATGATTCCAGTTAGTATTTGAATGTTAAGGTTAAAGTTGTGTTCTTTTCTAAGTTAAGTCAAAAGTTTTTAAATTTTCAGGTGGTCCTTCTTAGTTTGGGTCTCTCCAGCTCGGGACACGTGTTAGGTTCTGGGTCGGGGTGCCCACAATATCACCAGGCGTGGGCGCTCTCGTAAGAATCGAAGCCTGACATGAATACCCACCTCAGCAACGACTTGATCCAAGCTCAGAAGGGTTGGAACATGCAAGGAGTGAGCATTCTTCAATGATAAACAAACAGATTCTGCAGCAAGCCACTAGCAGTTGTGAGGTAATAAATAATATTACTCCCTCCGTCCCAAAATGAATGTCTAAAAACTGTCTAAATTACTCTTGATTAAGAGCAAATTTGAAAGAAGTATATATGTCCTGTTTGTCTTACTGTGAATACCCCGTCCCGATGCAACGCGCATTCGGAAGTTTGAAATAAATAATTATGGAAGTCGGACCGAAATGGGATATTCATTTAGTGACACTCGATTTAAACTATATTAAAAATATTAGTTTAATTTTGAGAGTCGCCACGCCACTTTGATATAGCCCAAAGCTTTGAAAAAAGGCTAAACAGTTAATTGGGTTCGGGGGTCAAGTTACAACAGAAGAAGAAACGTTATCACTCCTATTGCCCGACGAATCGGTCTTTCTAGCATGTGGGGTGTTGGTTGTGTGCGGTGTTTACAGGAATAGATAGAAGAAACGGGATCATGCATAAGGAGGAGGGGAGAAAAAGAATTTATTGATGATCACACTCTAGAACCTTTGAGTTAGGCCCTCGGAAGGTGCACTAATCAACGTTCATCCTTGGGGGATTGTTGATCATGGGATAATTATAACTAAGGTGGAAGGAAGGAAATAGTTCCTAGATCCATTGGGTTTCTTAGGGCGAAACCTTAGATCATCCTCGGCTATGCATAATTAAATATATTAAAACAACCCTAAATCTAGCATATATGACATAAGCAAGAAATAAAGTAATTAAAATATACTAAGCATGCAAACAATAATAATAATAAAGACAATAATAATAAAGAACAAGAATATTAAAAAGAGAGTCTTACCAATTGTAGCAAGACTTGGGGGTCGAATCTTGGCGATTCGAAGAGAATAAGAATAACGGTGGGTAAAGCAAGTGTAGTCTCGCTTCTCCCGTATGAAATTGTGTGTGAATATGGGGAGCCGGGCACCCCTATTTATAATACCTCGGAACTTGGGCTGGGCCTCTAAAGGGTCGATCGGCACTAGGGCTGAAGGGTCGATCGGCTCTATATAAAAGGGTCGATCGGCTCTACCACGGGTAAAGGGCCGATCGGCACTTCTGCCTGGCGTACCTTCCAAGCTGACAGTGACGGCGCAGGTACGGACGAATTAAATGAATTAGGGTTTTTTAGGGTTTCGCTAGGGTTTCTTATTAATTAACCGGGCCAGGTATTTGGAATACCCTTTTCGGACCGGGTACTAACAAGAGCCCTCGGCGACGCTTCTTGTAAGACAAGTGGGGTCGACGATAAAAGAATAGGATCCGTCCTGAAAAAAGGGATTTCAGGAGGTAAGGAAAGTGACCTTGTGGATGTGAGGTTTTTGGACTCGAGCTGAGTCGCAAAAAGGATGACCCGGTAGGTCAAGTGGCTGGACCCACGTCGGGCTACCTACGTATCCCAAGAGGAATCAAGCCAAGTCGTAGTTCGAAAACGTGGGCGTTTAGTACCCGAGAATGGCGGACGTGTAGCGTCTCAAGCCAAAGATGCGATTTGTGGCAAGGCTTTTGAGGATCGAATCTAAGGGCGATTCGAATAATATTGAGAGATGTACGGAAAGGAGAATCAAGTATAGTCTTGCCTTCTCCGTGGGAAAATATGTTGTGTGTGTGGAAAGGAAACTCAAGTATAGTCTTGATTTTTCCCTTGAAAAATTGTGTGTGATGGAACAAATCAAGTGTAGTCTTGATTTCTCCGTGCCGAGAGAAAGTGTATGGGGCAATGTGGAAAAAACTGAGTGGGAATCAAAAGCCAAGCATTTGACTTTTGCGGGAGTCATCCCGAAAAAATATTAATTTAAACAAAAAAGTTTGGAATTATGAAATAAATTAAAAAAGAGGAATTATTTTAAAAAAGGTTTTTTTGAAAAACGGTCAAATTTTAAAAATGGGAAGATTTTTTTTTTGAAAATGAGGGAATTTGTTTTGAAAAGGAGGAGTTCCTCGGGAAGGGGGAATGGTTATTAACCGGTCAACTCTCTCTGACCGAGGAGACACGCGTCAAAGTGAGAGGTCAAGGGCCGATCGGCCCTATGCTCTGATTGGCTGAGGACCTTGGACGAGGATCGGGGTTGCCAGGAGGAATCCTGGCCGTTCGATCAGGCGAAAGAAACACAAAAATGGGAGGGCCGATCGGCCCTTGACTCCCATTGGCCTAAAAAGGCGGCCGATCGGCCTTAAGAGTTGCGTACTCTCCTTCTCCAACACACCTTCTTCTTCTTCTCTGAATTTCTTCCTCTCCGTCGAGTTCTTGAAGGTTTTCGCCGGAAAAAATTCTTTTGTTCCACCGATTTGTGCCGAGATCTCACCATGAATCCTCCAGATTGGGTTGAAGATGTGATTTCTTTGATGAATCGCCCAGACCACCAACCTTTGGGATCGTACACCGGTGGTATGGGTGATGCTTTCTATGGCCAAGGCGGAGGAGTTGATGCTAGTGGACACGGCGCCGGGGGTAGCCGCGGTTCTGACAGTTTTAGGGGCGGTTTTGGTGATGTGGGTGGTGGTTTTGGTGGTGGTTATGGAGGTTACGGAGGTGGCAGCCATGGCGGCAGCGGTGGTGGTCACGGTGGTGCTGGTGGCGGCAGCCATGGCGGTGATGGCGGTGGGTATGGCGGCAATGATGGTGGCCATGGCGGGAATGGTGGAAATGATGGTGGTGATGATGATGAAGAGGAGGTTGATGCTGATGCCGGGGAGAGTGACCGGAGTGACGCCGGCGGGAATGCTGAGGCCAGGAGGCGGCGAGCTTCGCGTAATTATCGGCCTTCGAGACTATTCTTTTTGTTACACAACCAGTCGGACTTTTACGCGGGCCTGAATTTTCATGGATCCACTGGTCTTCGCTCCCGCGTCGGGATGAAGGTACAATTTTATTTAACAACATAATAATTGATACATGTGCAAAGTATTTTATTATTTAAAAATGCGAGTAATGACACATACCTGTGCTGTGTTTACCTGCAGATGAAGAAGATGAAGGGACGTAGTTCCCTTAAGGCGGTTGGTGAGCTGTGGGCGCTTTTGCCGGCCGGTGAGGGTGGTCCTCGCGAGATGGTGTGGAGCTTGGGGTTGGGCCCCTTCTTTGATATGGTTTCACCGATGGGTCGACCCTAAGTGTAATGCCATGGTGAAGGTGTGTCGTGAGTTTTGGTGGGACACGACACATACTTTTCATCTGAGTTGGGGTGAGACTACGATCACTCCTACTGACTTCGCCGTCCTCACCGGGTTGAGATTTACAGATGTAGTGTTGCCTTTTGATGAGACCCTACACTCTGATAAGGCTCGTCAGATCCAGCTGTTTGGCGCTAGCGTTGGCCCGAGCAGAAATTTCGGTGTTGACGCAGGAAAGCCGTATAAGCTTGTTGAGATCGCTATCGATCGGTACAGAGTCTGGTCAGTATGGGATGGACGCACTTGTCCGGGGATTCCTTTGGTACGGCTTATCAGTGGCCCTCTTTCCCAACTCGGGCCCGGTGTGCCGATTCTCTTTATTGGGTGCTTTGTCTGATTTGGACTTAGTGCGGTATATTTCTTGGGGAGGGGCCGGCTTGGCCGAGCTGTACCGGGCCCTTGACACTGTCTCGAGGTCCAACACCTCTTCTTTTGATGCTTTTCACTTTGTCCTGGAGGTATGCTAACTCTTGTCATTCTCATTACCCCTTACTTGTCACTTGTTTTTTTTTTCTGTCTTTTGTAAATATCTGCTTTTCTGTCTTTTGTAGGCTTGGGTTTATGAGATCTTCGGCGTTGCGCCTTTCACCTTACGGGACCAGACTCGGGATGTGCCCGTCTTGCGGTACTGGAGGAAGGAAAACCGGGTTGAGGGGTATCCGAAGACGGTTCGTGAATCTGATTTGAGGGCCGTGTTTGATGGTCCCAGTAGACCTGAGCTTTTACTCTTTCCTTGGACTCCCGAGGCTTCTGAGGCTGTTGGTGCCGTTCGGGATGTTACTGCTTCCCGCAGACTGCTGGTTGGATTGCTTGCCGATGAGATGTATCTGGGCGAGCGGGTGTCGAGACAGCACCATGCGTGGGCTCCTCTTTATGCGCCTCAGCACCCTCCCAAGAATATGTGGTACCCGGACCGATTGCCGAGGAGGATGGAGTACCTGTATGGGGTCCCCGCTTATCACTTCCGCCTTGACATGCCTTACATAGATTTTGTGGCTCTTTATCTGAGATCACCGCAGGTGGTGCGGCGGGCTGCTGCGGATGCCTGTGCCGCTTGGTATGGGGGAGCAGGATCCGGTTATCCCTGAGCCGATGGGTGCTGCACCTCCCGAGATAGTGGATATGCCTCCCTTTCCTGATCACTTCTATGTGCATATGGCCGACGGGGAGGTGCGGGTAGACTTGGCTCCTACAGAAGCCGATGAGGTGGAGGGTGCCCAGCTTCCTCCCGGTGGTGCTGGCGGGGTATGCCTTTTACCTTTCCTCTTTATGTACTGGTACTTATACTTTAGCTGTGATGTAACTCTCGCCCTTGATTTTTGCAGGTTACTCGGGAGTCTTATGTGCGGTCCGTGAGGCATAGCAATGTACTGACTCGTCTGCTGAGGAGTGCAGTGTCGGCACTTTCTTGCCAATCCCGGAGATCAGTAGATGTGGATCCGGCACAGTGGAGACAGCGCTCCCAGGGTGAGGGTAGTTCGACATCCGGGTTTTCTCGCGGTCGTGCCTCGACTTCCCGGCGGGGTCATTAGGATTTTTCTTTTTTATGTAGTACCTTTTAGAAAAAAAGGGCATGCAGACTCTATATTTTATGCTGACTCACTCATGTATGCAACTGATTTATGTACTAGTTTATAGTTTATGGATTTAATATATATAAAAGTTAATCTTTTCCATTTATGAACAATTTCTATTTTTGGACATTATCTATTTTTGTACATTGCATTGGACACACGAGGACAAAATAAAATAAAATAAAATAAAGTAAAAATTGAAAAATAGAAAATAATAATAAAGAATAAAGATAAAAATAAAATAAAATAAAAGAGCAAAAGGGTGGAGCCTTTGGAACTTGCTGCAGCTGTGTTGTACTTGGGGGAGTTAAAGGGTCGATCGGCCCAAATATAAAGGTCCGATCGGCCCAAATTAAAAGGTCCGATCGGCCTTTCACTGAAAAGGCGGCGGTTGACTTCCTGGCAGGGGCCGATCGGCCCTATGCTGTCCTTTCCCTGAACGGATTGCCCTAGCAGTCCTTTTCCTGTACGGATTTTAACACCAAAACTTATAAAAACCCTTGTCAGCCGACTGTTATAAAGCATAATTTCTTTTCTCTCTTCTTCGCACTGCTCTCTTTTTCCTGCCGTGGACAAACACAATGAATTCTCATCCCTCCGTCTTGATGGAGAAGCAAAACAATTTTGAGAGTGATTTGGCCGTTTGGGTATCCAAAGTACCTCGTTCTGTTCGCCATGCCTTTGACAAACGTTTTGGGGTAAAGTGTATTTGGTCCCTTTTGCCCATGCATCCCAATTGGAATCTTTTACATGCTGCCGCTGCTTTTTGGGACGAATCTAATCACGTTTTCAACTTTTCTTACAACGAGATTACACCCACTTATGAGGATTTTCTTGCTTTGTGTGGAGGGGATGATGTCAGTTTGATAGCGGTTCCGCAGGATCGAGTTCCGTTGGTGACAAGGGTGGCCAAATTTGCGCCTCCCTACAACTGTGGCTAGAGGTTTGGTTGAGGGTGTGGACATAGATATCTGTGATTTGCCGGGAAGGTTTGCTTATGGTGATGACTTCGACTCGGATTTTGCTTTGGATTGCCTGGCCCTCTGCTTATTTTCCAAGGTTCTGTTTTCTCCTTATGTGGGTGTAGCTACCAGCTGGATGCTTGGATATGGTTGATCAGCCCGTTCGGGAGGAGCATTGTTCCGATTCTTTGGGCGAGACACTTCATGGTATATCTCGTATAGCTAGGGGTGCTCCGCTTATGACTAGGGCAAGGCCAAATTACCGACCACGTGGCTCGAGGATCGACTTTTTGTTCTAGAGATTCCCCTTCGAGTGTTAGGCCTTGGTTTCATGGTTGTAGGAGGAAGATTGATCCGCTTTCCGGCTTGTCGAACGGGAATGGAAGATGTATTTGGCGGAGGTGGATACCGATAGGATTCATCGCGAGTACAAAGCATTGGGGCCTCTCCTTCATTCGGAGCCTTCGGCTGGGCAATGCCCGATTCGTGTACCCGCCTTTTGAGACCACCACCTTTTACTATGCAGAGCGGGTACTTCGGCAATATGGCATGGAGCAGTCCGTCCTCAAACTTGGGGCACTTCGAGTTTGATGATTCCGCCAAAGTCCTCCCAACGGACGTTGGTGTTTCGCTTTGATGGTAAGCTTATGGAGTTCTCATGGGATGCCACGAGTCTATCTTGCACAGCGGACCCTTAGCACTCATTTGTCGCATGCTTATTTGACATGGTATGAAGAAAACTTGGGACCGATGAGGGAGACTTTGTATGACTTGAGACGGAGATTGGTTCCTAACATATCTTCGAGCCGTTTTCTCAGAGACAGGGAGGCTTTGGGGATTTCTCTAGACACAGCGGAGGAGAATCCTCCCAAGAAGATGGAGCGGAAGTTGAAAGGTAAGGCGATCGAGGAGGTTCCCCCATTGAAGAAGAAGTATTCGCCTTATTTTAAGAGAGAGAATAAGAAGAAACCGACTCGACGAGCTGCCAAGAAGAAGAAGGACGGAGATGAGGGGCCTAGTGCCAAGGAGTAGACCTTATATGTCCGAGTATCCACCCACAGTCATATGCAGACACATTAGTTATTTATTTTGTCTTTTAATTTTTTAGTTTCTTTTGCAAGTTATTTAGTCATTAGTATAGTCGAGCTTAGACTCATCAAATAAGTGTAATCATGCATTGATTGTGGGAATGAAAAAGTTTTATTGCTTTAGTAAAACAGATTGGATTTTTATTTATTTTTTGGACCGCGCCGATTAAGGCTGCCTACGTTCCCCTTTTACAATGAGAACCAAGGGGCTCAGGTCGTCGTAGTTCATTTTCATCAAGCTACTATTTTTAGAAAGGGGAGATAGAAGCGGGACAATTTTTATTTTATTTGCTCTAACTTTTGCCTAGACCGCCCTTTACGGGTTTTCAATCTAGCGAGCTTTTGAACGCACCCTTTCTTTTATTGCTAGACCGCCCTTTGCGGGTTTTCAATCTAGCGGGCTTCTTTTTGCGTTTTTTTTTTTTTTTTTTTTTTTTATTTAGAGGGGGAGGAAGAGTTTAATCATAGTAGCTGCCTCGAGCTTGCCGAGGCTTGGTGGGCTCCTTGAATTCGTTGCCATCCAAATCCGCCATTATAACCGCTCCACCCGAAAATATCTTCTTGATCACATACGGGCCGGTCCATGTAGGGGCCCACTTCCCAAGAGGATTGAACTTATTGGGAAGTTGCTGCTTCAATACCAAATCTCCCTCCTTAATGTCTAAGGGCCGCACCTTTTGTTGAAAGCCCTCGCCGTCCGTCTTTGATAGGCTCGGATGTGTTCCATGGCTTTGAGTCCCGCGTCGTCAAGTGTGGCCAATCGATCATATCGGCCGCGGAGCCATTCAACTTCGCTACTTGATTTTCTAATAAGATCCTCAAAGACGGGACTTCCAACTCAACCGGGAGTACCGCTCCATCCCATATGTCGAGCAAAAGGAGTTTCGCTCGTAGCCGTACGAACGGAAGTTCTATATCCCCAAAGTGCTAATGGTAATTTCTCGGGCCGCCCCTACCTCGAATCGCCGTCTTTCGATTATCTCGCTCAATCGTTTTGTTAGCCGCTTTCGACCGCTCCGTTGGTCCGAGGCCTATAAGGGGAAGACTTGTGCCGGTAATCTTGAACTCGCGCAATTTGTCACAATCTCCGCCGGTGGGACCCGTTGTCCGAGATAATCTCATTTCGTACTCCATATCCGCACATGATGTCCTCCTTAATGAACTGTGCCACCTTTTTGGAAGTCAACACCTTGTAAGATTTTGCTTCGATCCACTTGGTGAAGTAATCCACACTACTAATACAAAACAAGGCCCATTGCTTCCCTACGGTGTAATCTTGCCAATCACATCAATCCCCCATGTCGCAAATGGCCAAGGGGTTACCATGCTATACAACTCGTGAGGGGGCACATGGTTCAAATTGGAACACATTTGGCATTTGGAACATTTCCGCACAAACTGGATGCAGTCGGCTTCTATAGTGACCCAATAATAACCCAACCGTGTGATTTTCTGTCTCAACATTCTCGGCATTCATGTGTGGACCGCATAAGCCATCGTGTACTTCTTCCATGATCATTTCTCGCTCGTTTCTGTCTACACAGAGTAACAGGAGACCATCGTAGTGCCTTTTGTACAACATATCATCTAGTAGAACAAACTGTCCCGCCAATCGTTTTAATGCCTGCAAGCTTTTGGCTTTCACGTCTCCTAGAAAAGACACATCACCCTTCTTGAGATACTCATAGATTTGTGCGTACTCACGGTTCCTTATTCTCCTCGATGTCGCCTTGAATCTCACAAGAGAGGCTTCGTAGCGCAGCGGGGTTCTCTCTCGGCCAACTCGAACGGTTTTACGTACATTCCGTGAGGGATCTCGACCAAAGAAGCCAGTGTAGCTAAAGCGTCGGCAAATCTATTTCGTCTCTCGGGTAAATAATGGAATGTCACTTCTCTGAATTGCTTGACAAGCTCTTCCATATGAGTCCGATATCAAGCGGTAAGTAGGGGTCAACAGCCTTCCACTTCTTAGACGTCCGATTGATAATTAAAGCCGAGTCTCCATATACTTCCAACTCCTTTACATTACGCCCAAGGTCGCTTCTAAACCGGCTATGCATGCCTCGTATTCACCGCGTTATTGGTGGTTGTAAAATTCACTTGATGGCGATGGGGGTGTGCTCATCTTTGGGATCAACCAAAAGGATTCCCACTCCATTGCCCCTCTTGTTCGCGGCTCCATCAAAGAATAGTTGCCATCTCTCTTCCGTATCAATGCTAAAAATCCCCTCGTCCGGAAATTCCGGTTCAAGCCCCCGTTCTTCGTGCTTGGAAACTCGCTAAATGATCCGCCATGGCTCGCCCTTTAACCGCTTTTTCTAAGACATAGGTGATATCGAATTCCCGTAAATACCGACCACTTGGCTAATCTCATGGACAGAGAAGGTTTGTCAAACAAATACTTAATTGGATCCATCTTTGACACTAGCAGTAATCGGATGCGCCGACAAGTAATGCTTCGAGCTTATTAACCACCCAAACTAGCCCTAAGACAGTCTTTTCCAATGCCGAGTAGTTTAGCTCACTCCCTTGCAACTTTCGACTAACAAAATAAACTACGTTCTCCACCCGAGAGTCCTTGGCTTCTTGTGCCGGCATAGCCCCAACGGCCGTATCGCCATCAAGTTAGGTACAATAGCAATGGTTTCTCCGAATGTGGGGGCGAAGGATAGGGGATTGACCAAGTATTTCTTGATTTCCTCAAAGGCTTCTTGACACTTCCAAATTCCCAATCTATACTTGCGGTCTTCTTCATCAATCTAAAAATCGGCTCACACATGGTAGTTAATTGATTAATGAAGCGGGCGATGTACCGTAACCGTCCCATGAATCCCTTAACTTCTTTTTTCTCGTGCGTGGTGGCCTCATCTCCATGATGGCTTGAATCTTCCTTGGATCTCGCCTCAATTCCTCGTTCGGTGACCATGTAACCCAGGACTTTTCCTCGAATAACTCCAAATGTACACTTGGCAGATTCGGACGCATTGCGTGCTCGCGCAGCCTGTCGAAGAACTTCCTCAAATCAATGAAATGTTGGCCGTCGACCCCTTGGAATGAATGATCATATCGTCGACATACACCTCAATCTCCTTATGGATCATGTCATGGAATAATGCCGTGACCGCTCTCTCGGTATGTAGCCCCCGCATTTTTCAATCCGAATGGCATTACAAGGTAAAGATGTTCCCCATGGTGTAGTGAAAGCCGTCTTTTCCCGGGTCCGCTCCGCCATCTTGATCTGATTATATCCCGCAAAACCATCTACAAAAGACTTGACCTCGTAGTTAGCAAAAGGCATCTACTAGCATGTCAATGTTGGGCAACGGGAAGTCGTCCTTCGGGCTAGCCTTGTTGAGATCTCTAAGTCAACACAAACTCTAACCTTGCCATTCGATTCATCGACCGTCACAATATTAGATAACCACGTTCGGATACTCAATAACTACGATAAAGCCTACCCTGAGGAGCTTCTCTATCTCTTCTTTAACTTGCGTAGACCATTCTCGCTTAATGCGGCGCAATTTCGTTTGACAGGCTTGGCGTCACGGTGTTAGTGGTATTCTCGTGCTCCACTATCGAGTTATCCAAAGCCCTGCATATCCTTGTATGACCATGCGAACACATCCGAATATTCTTTAAGCGGCTCAATCAATGCTTCCCTTTCAGTCCTTCGAAGAAGCTTCCAACTCTGTGTCTCTCTCGGCTCTTCTTCCGTTCCCAAATTAATACACGATAACACCTCATCGGCACTGGGCTCGACCTTCCTTTTGATTGATAACTTGCTTAGAAATTTCTTTAATATATTCATTGTTTAGTGTGTCCGCTTCTTCTAATGAGTCATTATTAACTAAGTTAATTTGATTAAGTTGAGCATTATTTTTAGTTAATTTATCATTAAGAAGATTGGCTATGAGGGGATACTCAGAAAGATCTAGTTTTTCATTCATAGCGAAAGGGAAAACAACATTTGCAACTAATTCATAGTCTTCTGACGTGAGGTCATCGACTTGGAAGAAGACTCAAACTCAAAAGAAAACACATCGACTCAAACAAAACAGATGACTCAAGAAACAGGGGACTTGGGGGAATCAGGGGAGACTCAACAGAGGAGGCATCGTCCTCACAAATTTCTTCAACCATGTATTCCTTCGTGGCTACGGTCCGCCAAATACGCACCAATTCTTGACTTTCCAACCATGGGTGTCACCAACGTCCTCGGATCCGTATCGTCTGCCTGCTCTGCCCCAATGACTGCAACCATATCGTCTTCTATATTCAGATTCCCCAAATGCTGCAACAGGTTCTGACCATCCCATTCTTCTGCATCCTCTGAAACTGCAATGTTCTCAACCAACGGCTCCTCCAAAGATACCTGTCCTAGCTGGTCGGCCAACCCATCTTCAGTCTTGATGATGTACCGGCTCTGGACTGTGACAACCTTGCCTCTCTTTTGACGTGAATCCATGAGAACTGTCTTCAGCTTCGACCTATCAATCTCTGTATCTCTGAAGATTTCGAAACCCTTCTGTGACTTTGCCTGTGTGATCAAACCAAGGCTCGCTAAACTCCATGCAAGAGAATTCTTCGCCCTCCTTAACAAAGTAACTATTGAGGGAAAGGCGGTATGGCCTCATCTCTGGCTTCTCATAGGGTAGCTTTGCCCTCTTGAGGAACTCAATTCTTTTCTCTTCTGCCCGATCTTCAGGGGTAATAACATAGCCTAAACCGTGCCTGCTGCGATGATCAGTAGCTTCCATTGCTTGCGTAGGTCCCTGGAGATGTTCACCCAGCCCCAGTCCTGGTACAAATCCCATGTTTCTCATCATCCTAACGGCTGGTCGTACTCTGTACGATGTCTTTGTGAGGTCCACCGCGCAAACTTGTGCTTGTGCTATTAGCGAAAACCGCCGAACATTGAACTACCCTCTTCGTCTTTGAATCGTAGGACCGGCTTTCCCCGGTGCTTGATCCCCGAGATGTTACCGGATCGCTGTAAACGACGTCACTTGATCGCCCGATCGAATTTCACACATTGATGCAATGAGGAAGGGACTCCATTCATCGATGCAACCATGGCCTACCTAGCAAAGCATGGTGAAGGTGGAAGGTATGTCTATGACTTGAAACTCAAAGCAATCATAGTAGTGGTCCCGCAAGTAAGAGGCAAACCGATTATTCCCAACAACGACCGGCTAGTAGAATCGTATCCTCGCACGGAATGGCGAAGGTCTCAAATCATGGGACTTAGATCAAGGACGTCCATCATCATCGGAAGGCGGTATGTTCACCGCAACCGTTATCTATGAAAATACGTGGCAACCTTTTTCCGTTGACTTCAATGGTAATGTGCAGTGGTTCATTATGATCCGATCCAAACTCCGGCATGTCCAATTCCGAAAATGTAATGATATTCCCAAAGTGTATGTTGCCGATCATCTGCGTTACACCTTCTGGCTTTGTATCGAGACGGCACCAAAGTCGCAGCAAGATTACATTCCAACATCATCCTGTGGGCATACGAGGACGTTAGCAAGGACCATAAGGATATATTGGCTTGAGTTAGCTTCATTGAGTGAGAATAGGGTCTTCTTTATCGGGATTCACTACTTCGGTTTTCGGACCAAACACTTTCTTCGCCCCTTTATCTTACGCTTGATACACCTTTCCGGACCTCGTGAGTAGACTAACCCCATTCTTTTCCATATCAGATACTTCTGCGTGAATTTCAGCCAACGAGAGAGGTTTAGGACTCTCTTCCACATAATTATCATTTAACGAGGCAACTTCTCTGGACAGTTCCTCAAAAGACAGCATATAACAAGAAAATTCTTTATAAATTGAACTCAAATTACAAAGCTGACACAAGCGCCTCACTTGTCTGTCACAACCGACTGACCGGATCGGTGAGGTCTTTCTCTACCATAGCAACATTACTACCAACTATCTTACTAGGATTCTCTACCTTCCCTTCAATGATGAGCTTACGCACGGCCCTTTTCAAAGCAAAACCGGCATACTCGGAGAGTTTCGGCACGAACAATCCCTTTCGACAATAGGCGAGAATACCTCTTACGTCGACTTGGCCCAGTTTCTCAAAAGCATCTTCCATCTCTACCAAGGCGATAAAATTACCTTCCACCATGTGGATCTTGTTGTTAGGGAGAGGATTCCCCACTACATTTGGAGACTTCGGCTTCTCTACCTTACCTTGCCGAATCAAGTCTTGCACCAAACGTTTGAAGCGAAGGCGTGTCGGCAGTGTGACCCTTGTACTTGTGGTAGTGGCAATACTTGGAAGCATCTAAGCCTTCTTTTGGGTTTAACGGTTCATAATTCTCAGCGGCTTGACCAAGCCCTTCTTTACTAGCACTTCGAAAACCTTGCCCATTGGCATTCCAAAATCATCAAACACTTCTCTCTCGCGGGGAATACTGTTGTTCCCCCTCATTACGGCTTGAACATCCAAAGCAGCTTCCCCTTGCACATAATTTACTTGCCCCACGGGCTCTTTCTTTCTTTGCCGGTATTTGCGGGAGCTCTATAGCGGAATGAATTATTAGCGGCCCCGGTGTCCTTTGGTGGAGCGATTCCGGTGATGCCACTCTCATAACGTACGCTGAATCCACCATTTCCCTAAGATTGGGAAAGTATCCATTACCAACCGCCAACTTGTGTCCGGGCAACAAGCACTTGTAAAAAATACATTTACTGTTCATTCTCCTTGGGCGGATGTGAATTTTGCTCAACTTATCATTCCAACGTTTGTAGAAGTCATAAATCGACTCTCCATTCTTTTGAAGCGTGTGGTCCAAATCAGCTCTATTCACTTGCCAATCCATGTGTGCTTGATACTTTTCAGAGAACACCCTACTAACCTTGTCCCATGTGTCCCTTTCCTCCTCATTCAACTTCAAACCAACGGAGAGCGGCCCCTTCCAATGTGCTATGGAACATTCTCGCCATCTGCTCGGGTGTACAATCTTTAGCCCTCATCGCCAACGTATAAGCTGTCTAAATGTGTCTTTGGGCAAGTAACTCCTCCAAACATGGACATCTTGGGCATCTTGAAATCTTGAGGTAGGGGTGCAACTTTGCTCGGATTAAGCATCTTGATGGGGGACACACCTTGCTTTCCCATTTGCTCGGTCAATGCCTTCACTTGTTCAATCAATGCTAACACGGTCGGGTCCGTAGCAATGTTGGAGTTTTGAATGGCTGGGGGTTGAGTGATGGTACGGGAGGTGGAGTAGGTAGGAATATGATGGCCGGAATAATTGAAGGGTAAAGTGGGAGGGGTAGATTAGCAAAGTGGTCCTTGGGTGTGTTGGCGGGGAGGTTGATAAGGTCTTTTGGATTTGCTCGAGCTCCCATACATGACGGTGGTGGAACATTATTGTAGCGCTTGGAACGTAGGTTGGGTAGAGGGAAGGTAGGTGCGTTGGGATTGGCGGGATTAGGAGCATTGGCAGTTTCATCTTCAACATCGACCACTTCATTCCCCATCAAGATAACCTTGTGTCCCCTTTTCTTGAGTTCCTCAACAAAATGATCCTTCACTCTTGATTGTGGTTCTTCAAAGTGCGATTACTGCTCTTCAAGTTTCTCAACCCTCATGGTTAAACCGGCAAAGTAGGCGTGCGAAGCGGGCGGAATGTCATTGAAGTTGGGGTTGGCGGGACCTTCCATTGAAGTGGCCGGTGTAGAGCCGGTTGCGAGAGCGACGGGTGCGCTTGGAGTAGTTGACAGAGGCAAGGTTGTCATTGTTGAATGAAGAACGCGGCCCGACCTTAGCTCTGCGGAAGTATCAGAAAAGACTCGGTTTTAGGAGAGGGGTTGACTCAATGCAGTGTACTAGCTTGAAATTTTTATTTACAAAAGCTTTGTACATTTTAGTCCTACAAAGGCTGGAAGGGATACCCCTTTTTCGCAACTAACTAAATATCCTAAAGTGGTGAATCCTAACGACTAACCTTCTCGTATAGACAGTCAATATGATTTTTATGAAAAGTACCGCAAACCAATGATAGGTCAAGATCCTTTAACAATATATAATTCGTCCTCACATAGCACGTCCTTTGAAAGGAAATCAATTTTTTAGTGCTCTTAATCTCTCGATAGATCTTGACTTATCATTGGTTCGCGGTGACTTAGCATAAAGACTCCATTAATTGTCTATATAAAAAAGCTAGTCAAACCAATCGGTCGTATGGAGTGTATTCCTAGAAAAGTGGGTGACGCAAGGGTTAGGTTTTAGGCTCCCACCGTGCAGCCGAAGCGCACTGATGAGTGGATGGCCAAGTGAGACTCGGAAGGGAGGCGACATGATCACCACACTTCCCGCACTTTGGCTTCTCCGATGGGTTAAAGGGTGTCTGCAGGCAGCCAGGACACGGACTCTAGTGGTAGTGTGAGGTAAAAAGTCTAATTCTTTTTAAGGAAAAAAGAAAAGGATTTATTTTTATTTACATGAGATGCATGCATGCAATGCAACAGTTAAGAGTAAAGAAAATAAAAAGAAAGCGAAAAATACAACACCATACAAGAAAACGAAAGTCTGACCCACTTAGTTTGAAAAAGTTTCAAAACAGTCCCCAGCAGAGTCGCCACTGTGAATACCCCGTCCCGATGCAACGCGCATTCGGAAGTTTGAAATAAATAATTATGGAAGTCGGACCGAAATGGGATATTCATTTAGTGACACTCGATTTAAACTATATTAAAAATATTAGTTTAATTTTGAGAGTCGCCACGCCACTTTGATATAGCCCAAAGCTTTGAAAAAAGGCTAAACAGTTAATTGGGTTCGGGGGTCAAGTTACAACAGAAGAAACGTTATCACTCCTATTGCCCGACGAATCGGTCTTTCTAGCATGTGGGGTGTTGGTTGTGTGCGGTGTTTACAGGAATAGATAGAAGAAACGGGATCATGCATAAGGAGGAGGGGAGAGAAAGAATTTATTGATGATCACACCCTAGAACCTTTGAGTTAGGCCCTCGGAAGGTGCACTAATCAACGTTCATCCTTGGGGGATTGTTGATCATGGGATAATTATAACTAAGGTGGAAGGAAGGAAATAGTTCCTAGATCCATTGGGTTTCTTAGGGCGAAACCTTAGATCATCCTCGGCTATGCATAATTAAATATATTAAAACAACCCTAAATCTAGCATATATGACATAAGCAAGAAATAAAGTAATTAAAATATACTAAGCATGCAAACAATAATAATAATAAAGACAATAATAATAAAGAACAAGAATATTAAAAAGAGAGTCTTACCAATTGTAGCAAGACTTGGGGGTCGAATCTTGGCGATTCGAAGAGAATAAGAATAACGGTGGGTAAAGCAAGTGTAGTCTCGCTTCTCCCGTATGAAATTGTGTGTGAATATGGGGAGCCGGGCACCCCTATTTATAATACCTCGGAACTTGGGCTGGGCCTCTAAAGGGTCGATCGGCACTAGGGCTGAAGGGTCGATCGGCTCTATATAAAAGGGTCGATCGGCTCTACCACGGGTAAAGGGCCGATCGGCACTTCTGCCTGGCGTACCTTCCAAGCTGACAGTGACGGCGCAGGTAAGGACGAATTAAATGAATTAGGGTTTTTTAGGGTTTCGCTAGGGTTTCTTATTAATTAACCGGGCCAGGTATTTGGAATACCCTTTTTTCGGACCGGGTACTAACACTTACTCCCTCCGTCCCAAAATAAGTATTCAAGTTCATAATGCTGTCTTAGCTGCGGATGGATCAGGAAACGAAGTCCACATGGAAAAAGCGTGAACTAACTAGTTCACGCATTCTAAGCTTTCAAATACTCTGCCTTTGGTAATTAACTTAATTGATACTCCCTCCGTCTCATAAAGATGTTCCCATTCGTCATTTTTGTTTGTACCAAAAAGATAGTCTCATTTCCAAAGCGGTTAGGTTAAAATCATAGAATTTTCAAAATTGCCAACCAAGGAAGAAGAGGGAGAGAGGAGAGGAGAGGATGAGAGCCAACGAAGGAAGAAAATGGAACAATGGAGTAATAATTAAACCTAATTAAGGTTAGTAATAGAAATGGAAATAGGTTGTTAAAATGTTTGAATAGTCAAATGAGACTATCATTATGGGACGGAGGGAGTATTATCTTAGTCATAGTGTCAAAAGTAAGCGCGCTACGGTATGATTGCTTGACTTGTTCATGAGCCTCATGATTCCAACACTGATGTTGGGAATTATGTAATAGTGGCACATTGTCATGAATTTCATGCATGGACCATGAAGTGGTGCTTATTTATGATTATTGCTGCGAAACCATGTATTCAGTTGGTCTCTCCCCTCAAATATGGAATATACTACTCCCTCATCCTTAAAATACACTCCCCTGTCGAGTGTAGGCGGGTTTATGAAAATATTTTGGGATGGAGGGAGTAAGGCAAACAGGACATATCATTAATTGAAGTTTTTAAAGTTCAATTCAAGTCATCTGGTGAGAATATATTCACCATTACTGCTTTACTTTGTAAAGTGGACTGTTTGGGATATTTGAAACCGGAAAGAGGGACAGTTGTATGTATGTGCTGCCTGGGTATGCAAGGGTTTGTGTGTGTGAAATTGGGGTTCGACAAGGAAAGCATCTGTTTGAGTTCGGGTGTTCCCATCCGAATACCACCCAACACTCCTCCTCCTCCGCTCCACCACCCAAAACCAACACACACCTCTTTGTATAAATCTATAATTTCCCATTTCTTCTTGGTCAACTTCAGGGTAGTTTTTCAAATGACTTTCAACATCAGGAACTTGAATACTATGAGAGATGGTCATTTTTCCCCGATTTGGTCAACTATTACCTTGGCTCAATATTTTGGAGTTCTCTTTTCCTGTGTTTGTTCTGTCTGCTCTTGAAAAGATACTACCTCTGTCCCAAAATAAAAAAACAAATTTGCTCTTGATCAAAAGAAAATATGAAAAAAAAAAAATTGCTTATTCATTTTGGGACGGAGGGAGTAACTTTTACCTTAAGCAAACACAATCTGTAAAGCTAGGATCTTCTCTAATCATTAAACTGTTATTTTCTTCTTGTTATACTGATCTGTGGAGTAACATATCAATGGGCGTGGACGTCCTCGTAAGAATCGATGCCTGCACATCAGCATGGACTCGATCCAAGCACAAAATGTTGGAACCTACAAGGCCGTCAGCATTCCCCAGAACAGATTTGAACAAGAAAACAACTCGATACAATCTTCAATTTTGACAGAATAAAAAGTAGTTTGGCACTTGTATACATTTGTTAAAAGTGTCAGTTTTGAATGTAAAAGCTTGACACTTTTAGTTTGAATGTAAAAGCTTGACACTTTTAGCATTTAAACTGACACTTTAAACGGGAACTTCTATTCCCACTATTTTTTTTTTATTTTCACACTAACTTATCTCTTTTTCAGTGCAGATACATAGGTAAACGATAGATTCACTAATTATCCTACCCTATTACTACTGATTTTAACAATTGATAGAAATAAAATATAAATTTTGAGAAAATGGAAAACAAATCAATGGTTTAATGAGTCAAGTGATAATGTATTTTTAATTTAATATTTTTTACAATTTATTTATTTATATTTGAAATAGTTCATTTTATTTTATTTATTATTACTAATTTTGTTCTTATATTATACTATTATACTAGTACTAACCCCCTGTTCGAGACAGTGGCGGATCCAGAAAAAAAATTTAGTGTGGGCCAAAAAAATTGTTTTTACTAATGATGCTATTTTTCCCAATGTTTAAACAATTGATGCTATTTTTATTAATTTATTAATTACTTAGCAAACAATTTTGTTTTTTAAACATTCAAAAAAAGAGATAATATAGTATATTAAAAGGACAAATGACGGAATGGGGAGTATAGGAGTCGAACCAGGACATGAAAGGGAAATGGTAAACAACCTTCCGCTTGGGCAATCAAATATTAGAGTTGAAATGCATTAACTAAGTCTACTTATCCATAGTTTCAAAAAAATAAAAAAATTTGAAAATTTGAGTGTGGGCCATGGCCCACTTTGGCCCTAAGGTGGATCCGCCCCTGGTTCGAGACATGGGTCAGTTCCCCTAAATTTCACCCCCAACCCTTTTCCACCCCATGCAAACTTTTTCTACTGACTTCAACCCCAATCCCAATCCCAATTTATCTCTCTTTCTTTGTAACCAACCTCTTTAAATAAAATGGTGGGGAAAAAGTTAAAAGACATGTTTGGGAGGAGAAGTTGGGGGGTTATAAAATTGAGAGTGGGAAGGTGGAATATTTTGGTTAATTCAGGCCGTCGGATCAATTTTTGAGAATCAATATCGATCGTTTTTTATCTCAGCGGTTACAAATGGTTTTTTTCTATGTGTATTGTAATATAGACTAGTACTCAAAAGCCCGTGCCAATGGCACGGGTCAATACAAAAAGGTAAGAAGTGAAAAAATGATAAGTAAATTTGGCACGGGTCAGTACAAAAGGTAAGCAGTGGAAAATGATAAGTAGAATAAAATAGCTTCTCCATGAATATGTATATGTGTGTATATGAATATGTATATGTGTGTGCGCACATTTACGCTCATGGTACATATATGCTATCCATATTTACTCTAAAAATGTTATTTTAAGCTAGGACACTGATGCTACTAATCATATTTCCATCCAGGGAATAAGAAAGAAGCAGAAAAAAAGAATTCTCAATTCTTCATTTGTTGTCTTGGAGATATCCTCACTCTGGCAATCGACTGAGTGTAAATTTATCACCTATTTCAGCCTGATCCAATTCATTTGAATGAAACCTAACTCCAGTTGGATTGATATTGGCACATTAAAACAATAAACGGAATCAAATATAGAAATTCAACAGCAGAAATAAATAAAAAAAATACTCTCAGCGCGCGCGCAATACAATTATCCAATCGAAGAAGGGGGAGGAAATTGTTAAACCTGAGCGAAAGAGATCTGGAGATCGATAGCAGCAAGTCGTTTCAAGTGCTCCTTGAGGAGTCTCTTTGAATCGTACTCTCTGATCTTCTTTCTCGCCATGAATGAAGTTCAAAAATTCTTCTCATATTGAAATTGAAAGTGTATGTATGTTAAGGATTGTATTGAATGAAGAATCAGGTGTTTGATATGCTCTGTTGGTGGGGGCTTAGCGTTGGAGGGAAGGGAAGAGTGGGTTGGGTGGGTGGATTATCGAACGGCAAAAGGAGGAGGGAGACGTGGAAGGGAAGGAATTTAGGCCTTAGGATTAAAGCTTAAGATTCAATCTCAGCCATCACTTATACCCAGGCTAAGAGGCGGTTATGACCAACAAGTATTGTATTATAGATAGTACTTCCCTACCCGTGCAAATGGCACGGTGACAGTACGACATAAATAAAGTGTGGTTGAGATTAGGATCTTAAAAATGCAATAAATTTAGTATCTATCATCACACTGTAAATAATCAAACAACAAAAAAGGGGAAATCTACTAAACTCTTAAAATTTCTATCAAAGTCAAAGGCAATTTTTTTTTTGTTAAACTACAATCTTAATAGTTGATTCAAGCACTGAAAGGATTCAAAAATGTTATAAACTTTATGTGATGGAGGTTATATAAAACTAACAAAAATATATTTCGTTAAATTTTAAGCAAATTTGTTAACATTTTGAAAAATGTAAAAGTTCAGTGAGAACATATTGAAAAAAAAATAGTTCAGTGAGAACATTTTGAAAAATGTTATAGTTCAGTGATGAAAATATGGTTTTGACCAAAAATTAAAAAAAGAAATGAATAAAGGAAACCGCTCACTGTCATTCCTTAGATTAGGGTTACTAAAAAATAATCCAACGATTGAAATTAAAAGAAAATAAAATCATTTAATAATAGTCATTAGATGAGGGGGTTATGGATTCATTTGGACCTTGTTTATATTAAGTCAATAGGAAGTCATCGTATGAAAAGGGGTGACGGTATTGAGTGATAGAAAAATGAAACTGCATGGTAATTGATGACGGGTTACGCATTCAAAAAGTTTGCAAGAAAAAGAGTCTTGGCTACCATGTATATAGATCAATCCCAAAACAGAGGCTTTACAATGATTAGCAATATCCAACAAAACCAAGGCCAAACATGATCTTCAAAACTCATTCAAGCTGCAAAAATTTCAGAATTCTTGGGATGTAGCCCCAAGTGCATCATTACCTCTAGGAACCCAACTTTCTTATGACATGGAAATCCATTCGAGTCCCCTTTTATGTCCTCAAATATTTAAATCAAACGAAACATTCTCTTTTTGGCAAGTTAAGATATGAAACAGGTTCTACTTAAAAAAAATGGAACAGGTCCTAGAGACCTTTCATAAGAATGTGTTGCACATTCCCTACTTTCAAAATTTCACCAGCAAGAATGTGTTGATACTTTAACAATTAATTCTATCAATATTAAGAGGCTCAATCTATAATGCTCGTGATATATCAGTTTGACATGTATCACTGCAAATTCGAGAAAACATTAATTCAAAAAAAAAAAAATCACACAGCAATAACAACAACAGCAGAACTTTGTAGGAACATGCAATCGTGACTCTAAATCAAGTCAACAACGGAAATCATCTAGATTAATACCTTTATTATCTGCACTCAATTTTCCAGTAGAACCCGTTCCAAGACAGAGCTCATGCGAGACTCTTAATAGCCGAATCCGGATCATTGCCACACTCCTCTAGCGCCTTCTCGAGAATCGAAAGTTAATTTATAGGCCAATCAGTAAATTTAGCATTTTTCCACCACAATCCAATCCATAGCAATTCAGATACAAATTCAAGAAGCATAAAATGAATTAACATGTATCAAGATCGAACAACCAAGCCAAATTCAAACCAAATCCACATACAAAAATGAACACAATCTTATACGAGACGGGGAGGATTATATATATATATATATATATATATATATATATATATATATATATATATATATATATATATATATATATATATATATATATGTATTAAAACCTGCTTGACTGCTTCTTTGAGAGCTTTCAACTATGCTATCGATTCCAAGACATCGTTTTGAATTATTAATAAAAAAAACTGCAGTAGTCAATAGAAATGTGAAACATGCATTAGTAAACTGAAATGCAATCACCAAAATTGTATAAATAACAATAAAAAAATGTGAAAGATGAATTGCATAACCTTCAATCCAAGAAAGTGTTCTATTTTAGGATCTTATTTAAATGATCAACACACACCCAACATGCTTAAACCAATGAGAATCCCATCATATCATAGATAAAGTTTTATTCCCTCGGTCCCAAAATGAATGACGAAATACTTTCTTGAATTTCATAGATAAAAGACATCTCAATAAAAAACAATAACATGCATGGGTATTCAAGTTCTACCCAAACAACAACAACGAATAAAAAAAGTTACATAAACAGCGTAAAGAGACAAACCCTTCAAGCCATGTGATCCCTTGCCCATCAATAAGCCCAAAGTTTACTGATAAACAGTTGCACTACATCTGCATCACAATTTTTTATGGAAAAAAATTGATAAAACTTGAGTTTTTCTGGTCTCGTGGAGTAGTAGTAGTAGTTATGATGGATACTGCAGTCCTTTTAAAGTCGATGCTTCTGAGGGGCAGCACTTAAAGATCAAGTTTTGAAACCCAGAAATCAATGTCAACTTCTTTTATGTCAAAATTTTTATCAACAACCTTCATAACAATTAAGTTATCCATATCCTAATCAAAGCAGAAAACTTTGAAGCCTCTATAACTCTTTCTCCCCCAATCCAAATAAAATCAATGGCACCATTTTGAAGTTATCCACACCCAATTTAAAAAAAAAAATCCAAACCAAAAACAAAAACAAAAAATAAAAAAAATGAATTTTCGGTACAATCGACCTAATGAAGTCACCACAAACAATTATATTTACAGATTACAAAGGAGCCTAGGCACAAAAGGAAAGCAAAGAATTAAATTTTCAACAAAATTTGACTCAAGAACTACCAAAAACAAAATTGTCACTGATAACTCAGAAGGATTGCCTAAATAAAAGCATAAGGAATGGCTAAATAAAATTCAGAAAAATCAATTACTTTAAATTACCCAATTCTTATCTTAAATACCATCCTAAACCCTAAATTAATGAATACCTGAATTATGGGCTTGCCAAGGATCTGCATAAGGAGTTTCGAGGGAGGGAGGGTCAATGGCGGAGGTGGTAGGGGAAGGGTTTATCGGGTTAAATGATGACTTTATTGGGGGATGTCGTCCGCCAGCATCGCCACCATCAACAACTACCTCTTCCCTCTGGTTTCCTTCTTTCCAATGGAATAAAGAACGGTGGCTTTTGGGAGGGGGCTCGATTTGGGGTCGAATGAGATGGGTGAGGATTTTAAAGTAAAGGAGAGGATGAAGAACATGGTGGCGGCTGGGGACGGGGAGGAACATGGTGATGGCGGCAAAAGGTGAGTGGAATAGATAAACCGCATTTGGGAAAGAGAGAAAGAGAGAAAAAACGTCTGGCGATTTTGCAAGGAGGGGAGTGGGGAGGTTAAACATGGTTGGGGGAGGGAGGAAGGTTGACAGCCGTCCGATCAGATTTGCAACTTTCAATCCTGACCTCTCTTTATGGGGGGCTAAGAGGCGGTTTTTACCCCCCTGTATTGTATATTAGATGTTTTAACATGTGTTTGTCTAGGAGGATGACAAACTATCTCAAGGTGAAAAATGAAAATGAGAATGAATCGGATGTCAAATTTTCTATGGATACGGTATAATATTTATAACGGTTAATATATACTCCCTCCGTCCCATAGATTTATGGACTTTTGGGTTTTGCACGGGGATTAAGGAGGAAATATTATATTGAAAGTGTTGTGAGTGTGAAAATAAAATAGGAGAGAGAATGAGTGGAGAGAATAGTAAATTATAATGGTGATGTGAGTATTAAAATAATGTAGGAGAGAGAATGAGTGGAGGGAATAGTAAAGATTCCTTTCCATTTTGGGAAAGTTAGATATTATTGTGGGACGCCCAAAATAGAAAGTTTACATATTATTGTGGGACGGAGGGAGTATTTGATTTATATAAATATTTCTATTCTCAAAATGCATTTTTAAGCGAATAATACTCGGTATAATATTTATTTATATATATATATATATATATATATATATATATATATATACACACACACATGTTTATAAAATGACCAAGACTATATTGTTGTTACTTCTTTGGTCCAAAAATGATTATTGTTTTAAAGAAAAATTAAAAATTGTTTATTTTTAAACGCAACAACAAGTAGTCTTATATATGTATACAAACAAACTTTCTAGTAGAGATCTTTAAAATATAGTTGAACACTAACAATAGATTAAATATAATATTATTTTTATAAAATATAATATTAATTATTTATTTTGGGACAAAAAATAGTAATATGTTAATTAATGTAAATAAATAATACATCATATAATATTTAAATAAAATTATCTATCTCCGCCACCGTGGTATCAATGTGTAGTTATAGCAATTGGACACATTAATAATAATCACTACGTCAAAGTAACATTGATAGGAGGATACGCGATATCGACTCTTATGCCACAATGAATTCATTTCAAATATAATTGTGCAGCTGAATGAGTTACATCGTATTTGGATCGAATTAACACTTGTAAACAATATTTCCGTTTGCGCTCTAATTGTACTAGTGAATTTGTTGTATTGGATTGACTGAAGTTATGAAATGATTTTTTTTTGTATTTTTAATGTTATATCTTGTTAAATTTTTTTATACTAGTTTAATAGTTTTATTTAACTAAAATACCTTTTTTCTTAAGCGAGTGAAAAACAGGTTTTTTCTGAAATTTTGTGTTAAATTAATTAAAAAAAGTCAAATAAAAATTTAAGTTAAAATATAAAATTATCTTAAACCAAATTTTGAATTAAAAATATTTATTGTTAAGTTTAGCAAGTCCAAGTATGTCATTTTACATAGTTTAATACTACTTGTATGTATGCATACTCATTTAATTTGAGAATATAATGTCTTTTTTAAATACTTTATCTACCCGTCTTATAAAAATATCATATTTAATTTGTCAACATTTTAATATAATATTATGTTTTATTTATTTATATATGACTTGCACAATAGTACAATTGTACTAGAATTATTTTCATTTTTTAAAATGAAATATTTATTTTATAACAATTCTAAAAAGATAGTGCAATATTTATTATAAAAAAAATTGAGATTGAAACAACATTATATTTTTATTAAAATTACAAATAAATAAATTTATGTAACTTGTAAAATTATAAAAATAGCAAAATATAATGAAGGAAGAAAAAAAGGTGGAACATTGAAATTTAAGACCTATTAATAAACATAGGTAAATTATTTGGTCTAAACTTCAAAAACTAATCAATGACAACTTTTTAGAATATAAAGGTTGTTTACACTATCTTTTCAAATTTACTATTGCAAGTAGTAGCACCCACATTAATTAAGGTAAATATAAGACTAGAATTACTTATAAAAGTACTTTTTTCTTAAAAAGTCCATATTTACTCAATTTTATTCAAAATACTTGTTGTTTTGAAACTTTTTACAAATTTTAGGACATCGTTATTTATAAACCCCTAAGACCATCTCCAACAGTTTGGTGCAGAAATTGCTCCAAAACACTAATATGGTGCAATTTCAGCATCAAATATCTTCCACTATCTCCAACAACAGTTCGCTTCAAATCATGCACCAAATAAGAATATACTCAAAATATTCCTTATTATTCGTTTAATTAAAATATTTTCTATTAATTATATATTATTATTGATAATATGACATTATATTAAGAGTTGGTCTTATAAAAAACTAGTTTTTTCTTAAGATAAGGAAAAACGTTTCAAAACAAACGTTGGCATTTTTGTAATTACTGGCAACCATGATAAATGCCGGTGTTAATATTACAAATTCGTGCCATCCCAAGCTCCGATCATCTTCTCTGGCCATCCCAAGCTCCGATCGTTCTTCGGCGTTCACTCAGTTTGAGTATTTTGTAACCTACAATTCATGCCCTAGTTCCGCCATTAATGTCCATTGTCAATTCTGCTTCGTTACATAATTGATTGGTACTTTATTGATTGGTACATAATTAATTGGAGATATCTGTGTGATTTGATTCCATAGCTCTTCGTTTTTTCGTTGGATAAATAGAATGTCCTTCAATGGTGTGGATAAAGGGTTTAATTTGCTGAAGTTAAAAGCTCTCTTTGTCCAGAAACTTAGTGCCAGTGCATGTGTAACAAAGTGCCAGCGCCAGTGTAAAAAAGTGCCAGTGTTAGTGTAATAAAGTGCCAGTGTTAGTGTATCAAAGTGCTTTGGTGTTAGTGTAAAACAAGTGCCGAGTGTTAGTTTAACAAAGTGTCGGTGTTAGTGTAACAAAGTGCCGATGTTAGTGTAACCAAGTGCCAGTGTTAGTTTATAAAGTCACTTAATATACATGCACTAGCACTTTTACACCGGCATTCAAAAACACATGGACCGGCATTTGAAAACACAAACACCGGCACTCAAAACACATACACCGGCACTCAAAAACACCGATAATTATTTTTGTTGGCTCTCAAAAACACAAGCACCGGCATTCAAAAACACATGGACTCGGCATTTGAAAACACATGGATCGGCACTTCAAAACACATGGATCGGCATCTCGAAATTGAAATTAAAATTGGAACTAACCGGCATTCAAAAACACATGGACTGGCATTTGAAAACACATGGATCGGCACTTCAAAACACATGGATCGGTTCACGAAACAAGTTTAAACAGATTAGGAACAGGGTAAATAATTCATCCATAACAAGGAGAATCACATTTTGAATAGAGGGGAATATCCAAGAACACAAGTAAGAGGTAATTAACGAACCAAAAATCTTACAAATCTTAAGTAGGAAGTAATTAATGAACCATTCTTGGTATCAATACAGAGAACAATTCTTCAGCAACAATTAAGTAGGAAGTAATTAACGAACCAATTACAATTTCATACACTACTATCTCCAAATCAAAAACCCTAAATTAAGTGAGATTAATTGGATTTTTATGTTCGGATTTGATCTGATTTTGGTGTCCAGATTAGAGAAAACAATGAAGAAGACGATTGAGGGAGCCGGCAATGGTGAGGAACTCTGTTTGCGTTTAGAGAGAGAGTAGAGAGAGAATTCGAGCGCGACGGGTGAAAAACACGTTTTTTGTTAAGGTTAAAAAAACGCGTTTTTTATAAGTTTTTGGCTTATATTAAATATTATAGTGTAATTTGAATCGTATTATCAAATCTTAAATTAAAAAATACTCCTACAAAATATATAATTAACAATACAATTAAAAAAAATTGAATATTTTTCTAAATAAAGATGAAAATTCATTAATACAAATAACAAATACTCCCTCCGCCCCAACATAATATGCACTTTTTTGGGTAGCGCGAGAATTAAAGAGAAAAGTGAAAAAGGTGATGTGTTGTGAGTGTAGATGGTTGGGTAGGAGAGAGAAAGTGGAGTAAGTGGGTAATGGTTGTGAGTAGAGAGAAGTGGGTCCCATCTCCATTTTGAGAAAATGCAGATTATTGTGGGACGTCCAAAAGGAGTATTTTTGCAGATTATCGTGAGACGGAGGGAGTATTAATCTAAAAATATACTACTATAAAATTTATTCAAAATTAATATTTAAAATAAATGATTATTCATTTTGAAAAGGAGGAAATAGTAAATTTCAATTTCATAAAAAAAAAACTAAAAAGAAGGGATAGCGCAGAAATCTTCCTGCGCCAGATTTGGCGCATCTTTTTGCTCGCCGCCAAAATAGCGTCGAGTTTGGTACATAGTTGGAGACGGATTTTGCTCCAACCTGGCGATGGCGGGATGTTTGGTGTAGCTGTTGGAGATCGGGTTTATATCCTCACTTATTTCTATAAAGCTCTTACAACTTTTTTACTCACACTTAGAAATCTCTTTAAATGCTTTTTAGATTTTTTTTTTTAAATGACATGTATTTTGATTAAAAAAATTAAAAAATGAATATTTATTGTGAACAATAAAATACTAGTAATATTTTTTTAAACAAGTTGTTCAATTTGAAAAAAAAATGTTAGAGCATAAACCGGTTGATGAGCATCAATCGGTTGATGCAAATGACTTCCATTTTGTCCTAGAAAGCCATCGTAGTTGGCTTAAAGTCATGGGTGTAACTGGTTCGATTTAAAACGCAGTTTGAGATCGAATCGAAATAAATTATGCGATTTGATTTGGTTTTCAAGTATAAGTGGTTCGTTTCGGTCTCAAATTTTGACAAATCACATGGTTCGTTTTGATTTGTGATCTTACCTTCCCATACAAAACCAAACCAAACCGCGGTTTAAAATCGAACCGCGAGAACAAACTACATTACATAAACTAATTTAAACCTCCGTTTTGTATCTTATTTAATATTTTTATATATTTATTAAAATTTACTGTTAGATCAATAAGAAAAACCTACATTACATTACATAGACTAATCATAACTCCCGTTGTTTATGTTATTTAATATTAATTTCATCATTTGTTATCGTCATTTCGACAAATAAATAATTAAGTTCTCTCTGCGCGAAAACGACCCCCAATTCTATCAAAACACTAAAAAGTCATTCATTCACAGAAGATAAGTGGTCCAAGAAGAGCAAAGTGGGAGCACTCAACAAATCCCGCTTGGTGGATCTGAATGCACCGTGTCGATGGGTGTGGATGGTGGAATCCAGCGAACGTCGAAGATGCTATGGGGCGCTTGATTTGTTAGTCAGATTGCCGGCCAGAGTTGCAAGTGAAAATGAGTCATTAATCTGGACAGGAAGGAAAGGAGGGAGAGAGGTTGTAAATGCAATCATTATTTTTGGTATTTAGAAGTTTCATTATTAAATTTGGGAGACACGAAAGCAATTAATTTTTATAAAATTTTTATGTTTTTTCAGAATAATAGCTAAAAAAAAATCGTATTTGATCCATTAATTATTAGTCGATCAATCATATTTATGCTCGTCAGCTGAAAGAAATGAGTCTTTAGAGAAGCCGATAGAACTTATTGACAAAAGTTAAAGGGCGGAAGGTTAGGATGCTTTTATTTATAATCCGAAAATTATTACTGAACTTTTTATTTATTTATTACATTAGATTTTCATTTTAACTCTTAATGAAAAAAATATTGAATAAACAAGCTAAAACATTGAAGGTTTATGTCTTTATGATAAAAGCGAAAATCTTGTAAAAAATGCATTTTTTTGTTAAGCTTAACAAAAAACGTGTTTTTAGAACACGTCGACTCTTCCGCCTCGCTCGCGGCGCTCAACTCCCGTTCATCCCTAATTGACAATTATAATGAACCAAGGCAATTGGACCAAAACAGCAAAACGTACAGGGAAGCAATTTGTTGTTCATTTCGACGGCGGAGTTGATTGATCGGAAGGTGCACGTTCATGCCAGAGACTTTCTCTCTCTAGAGCTTTAATTTGTCTTTCTCTCTCTATAGAAGTATAAAACTGGAGTGGCTGGGTAGCGATGGTGGGTCCTGAGAGGAAGAGGCCGGTCGGGGATGCAAGGAGTTGTGCAGCAGACGACGGGACTGCACGTGTTCAGCCCTGTGATTTTGTGATTTTTAAGCCCAGGTCTAAGGTCGGCTAGGAGAAATGGCGAAGGTGGCTAAATTGCTGTACATAGTGATGGAGGAAGACTGTGATGAAGAACGGGAAGTAGGTGGTGGTGGAGGATCGTTTAGGTACACGCGTCCGGATGTGCCAGTGCTAGGGATTTGATGTGCCAGTGTATGTGTTTTTTAGTACCAGTGCATGTGTTTTGAATGCCAGTGCATGTGTTTTTGAGTGACAGCAAAAAAGAGTACCAGTGTTTGGGGTAAAAAAGTGCCAGCGATAGGATAAAAAAGTGTCAGTGTAAAAGAGTGCCAACACATGTATCAAGAAGTGCCAGTGTATAATGTGCCAGCGTCAATCTACAAAAGTGCAAGTGACGGGGTGCCAGTGAATATGTGTTTAAGTGCTGGCAGTGAAAAAATGGTTACTGGCACTTTGTTAAACTGGCACTGACACTTTTTACACTGGCACTTTGTTACACATGCATTGGCACTTTGTTTACACTGGCACTTAGTTAAACTGGTACTGACACTTTTTTTACACTGACACTTTGTTACACATGCACTGACACTTTGTCACACTGACACTGGCACAAACGAAAAAAACAAAACACGTTTTTCCTAAGTACTAAAAAAAAACTAGTTTTTTATAAGACCAACTCATAGCCTATTATCGAAACCGAAAATAAAACATACTCCCTCCGTCCCGGAAAACTTTACCCTTTTACTATTGAGAACGAAAAATAAGAAATAATGTTATTAAAGTACTTGTGTTGTGAGTGGGAGGAGAGAGAATGAGTGGAGAGAATAGTAAATTTGAAAAATGTTGTGAGTGGGAGGAGAGCGAATGAGCGGAGAGAATAGTAAAAAAATTTTCCTTTTTAGGAAAGTGAGACTTTAAAGTGGGACGCTCAAAATAGAAAAAGGGATAATGTTTTATGGGACAGAGGGAGTAAACAAAAAATAGAAAATGACACCAAGCGAGAGGGCGCTAGAATCAGAAATTCAATTTCTCTCTCTCTCTCTCTCTCTCTCTCTCTCTCTCTCTGTCTCCCGAAATTCACTGCACATTCCAACAAACAAACACCACCTTCAGATTATTTTCGATAATCCAACCCAAAATTCCCAGAAAATTAACCAAAAAAAATTCAAGAACCTAATAAGGGGTTTCGAGATCATCTTTTGTTTCGACATTTTTTTTTTGTTTTCAATTTCTAATTCTTTTTGAGGTTTCTGTCATCATCTGTGTGTGTGTGTGTGTGTGTGTGTGTTTGATTCAATATTATTGGAGAAAAGAGGGATTCTTGAATTTCGCCTGGGGCTCTGTTTTTGTGTGGCGAAGAGCTTAAATTCAATTGGGGATTTTGCGTGTTGGATTCTATTTTCGGCTTTCTGGGTTTTGTTTGTGATCGTATTTGAGATTGAATAAAGATTTTATTCCTATTGGATTTGTTTCCTTCATTACGAATTTTCTAAGTTGGGGGGTTCATTTATTGGAAAAAAGGGTTTCTTGGTTTTTTTTGGGATCACTTTTATTGAGAATTTATTAAGTCGATCAAAAGGCTTCTAGATTGAATTTGGGTTTGATTGTCATCATTATTGGCAAGGGAATTCTATTTTTATTTTTTTTAATAATTTTGAGCTGGGATTGAATTTTTTTAGTGGATTGGTTGCATTGGAGGCTGAGACTACATTGATAAATAAGCTTGGCATGAATATAGGTTCAATGAAATGAGAAGGATACAATATTGGGAATGGAACAGTGATTTGAGAAGCAATGGGCGAAAGAAGGCTCCGTTCGGTTGTTATTTTCATAGTTTTTCTTTGTGCATTAGTAGCCGGGAGCTCTGAAGGAAACCGGAGGCTCCCATCATTTTCTGGTCATGGAATTCCCTTGAATGCTTTAGAGATAGATGAAGACACGGTACGATGATGTTTCTCATTATCTTTCATAATATTTTGAGATTGTAGGAGAAAATTATGATTTGGATTTGATCAATTTGTTTGCTCAGTTGTATGTATTACGGGTTCTCTCAATAATAATTGTTGGTTTATGTTTTTGTTTTCTTACCCCATTGTTTCATATGCTTGTTTCTAAATGTAACCAATGACTAAAATGGCAATTTTCATGTTGCTTTGCATTACTTTTGTGCTATGAAATTTAGGGTTATATTATTTGGTTCAATGACATGCTATTTTGATGGTATCTCTCGAAAAAATGAAGAAATCACAATAATGTGTGAAATCTTAATTTGAAATCTTGTAGTTGGTGGACTTATGGTTCTTTCGTTGTTTGGGGACTAAGAACATATCGAGTACTTATTGTTTATAGAGAAATATCTATCCATGTCCAACTTTTAGACGTGTTGCGCAATGTTGACAAACCGGAGAATCCTCTTTGAAAATAACCTTACAAGGTCTCTAATGTTCTAATCCAACCATTGTTTAGGCGAATAATTTGGCTAGACCAGTAAGCACATGTGTTATTTATGAAATGATTTATTTTTCTTTCCTTTTTGTCATTCTAAATTTGATGATATAATCTGTATGCAGGCAGAGAAGGTATGGATGCATTGCAGGAGTGAGTTGGAAGAAAGTGCAGACGCTTTTAAAGATATTGACTTGTACCTTTCACATCACAATGAAGCTGAGGTGCAACTATCGCCGAAAAGAAACATACACAGGGCTATAATTGGCCTACCTCTCCAAGTGAAACAATCTCTATTAGATTGCCTAAGAAAGAAAGACGTTATTTCTCATGATTCAAATAAAGAATCTTTGTCTTGGACTTGGCTCCGAGAACTGCTCTCAAATTGGTATACTCTTCCTAGAAGGTACTTGTTAAAAACAAAGCATCCACGAATATCAATTTCTGTGAGCCCCACTCCCGCTCCAGCTCCGGTTCCCACAGGTGAATCGCCAGCTCGTTCTGAAGCTCCAGCTGATCAGGTGCCCGTGAGCTCACCAGATCCAAGCTCAGAGCCTCCTAGCAAGGCTCCTATCAAGCCTACGCCTGCTCTTCCAAAGGATCCTGTGCAGTCACCTCCACCTCCACGTGTTGTACCCCCTCCACCAAGACGTCCTCCCCCACCAAAAAGTCCGCCACCAGATAATAGTGAGAACGATAATTTGATAATTATAGCCGTTGCAGCAACTTCAGTGGCTATCTTAGCCCTTTTGGCATTAGTCTTGGTCTACTTTCCTAGAGGGAGGAAGAAAGTCGAACCTGGAGACGGACAAAGAGACGAGAAACCCCTTCTCAACATTTCTTCAAGTAACATATCTGGTAATTGACATTTATAAACTACTCCCTCCGTCCCATTACAAAAGGCACAAAAGCCCCATTTTGGTGTCTCATTACAAAAGGCACAAGCCCAAAAAGAAAAGTTTTAATATTTGTTTATTTATGGGACCCACTTGTCATACTCACATCATCTATCCACTTACTATTTCCTACCCCACTTTCTCTCTCCTACCTCATTTTTCATACTCACAACACTTACCCCAGTATACACTTTCCTTAATTTTTTTGCAAAACCCATTTTGTGCCTTTTGTAATGGGACATAGGAAGTATAGTTCAAATAAAGTTTGAAAATTTGGATTTCCAGAGATTTTATTTGATCTTTATATTTCAGGTTCTTCACAAACGTCCCAGGGTGTTGGAAACTCCAGCAATAAAAATTTCAGGACATCTTCTATTGTTAACAATATATCTGCAGGGACTGCAACCATAAATCTATCAGCAGCTGAAGCTCAAATTTTAGGAAATGGAAATTTAGCATTACCACTTCCTCCTGGAAAAGCAGCTGCTCCACCACCTGGGCCACCCCCTCCTCCACCTAAACCTCCCGCCCCTGCCCCTCCACCACCACCCAGGATGGCTCGACCTCCGCCTAACCCACCAAAGGCCAATAATCTGAAAAAGCCTTCACCTCTTGGGCCACATCAGCGAGGCCGTTCTTCCGGTGATGGAAATGATCAAAGCGAAGACCCCAGCGGTCAAAAGACTAAGTTGAAGCCATTTTTCTGGGACAAGGTGGCTGCTAATCCTGACCACTCAATGGTTTGGAATGAGATTAAAGCGGGATCATTCCAGTAAGCTTCAAATTTTGTTTATCGATTTGTTTTTGTTTTTTACTTGACAAAAGAAAAGGAATTTTGTGTAATATGCTGCATAATTTGATGAGGCTTTTTCTCAATGGACAGATTTAATGAGGAGATGATGGAAAGTCTATTTGGTTATGCTCCTACAGATAAAAATACTAATGAGCGTGCTAAACCCTCTTCATCCTTCGAGAATCAACCACAGCTTATTAAGATTATTGATCCCAGGAAAGCACAGACTTTATCAATCCTTCTGAGAGCGTTAAATGTGACTACAGAAGAAGTCTGTGATGCCCTCAGGGAAGGTGATGCTCTCTCTCTCTCTCTCTCTCTCTCTCTCTCTCTCTCTCTCTCTAGTAATATTAATTACAATGCATACACCTAATGCTACTGGCATTCAAGGGATTGAAGGGCGTTATGGTCATTTAGGGGCACTGGTTATCTTGTTGGATTATACATTGTCAAAGTAATTATTAAACTAATCTTGTTCATCGTATCTTGAATGTCTCCAATGTTGCTGCTTTTTTTGCCTTGAAGGGCTCATTCTTTTTCTCTTTTATGCAGGTAATGAGCTTCCGGTAGAGCTCATTCAAACTTTGTTGAAGATGGCACCAACAACAGAAGAAGAATTAAAACTCCGTTTGTACAATGGGGACCTTGGCCTACTCAGCCCTGCTGAACGGTTCCTCAAAGTTATGGTTGACATCCCTTTTGCTTTCAAGCGTCTCGAATCCTTGTTGTTTTTGAGTTCTCTTGAAGAAGAATCCTCTGCAACTAAGGAGTCCTTCGCAACTCTAGAGGTGTCATATCCTATCCCCAGATTCCATTTTTTTTACTTCCTCTGTCCCTAAATGAATGTCCAAATTTCATTTTAAGGGACACTCTGAAAATGTCTGCTTTTGTTTATACATTTTAATGGCAAGGATGCGTACATATTCTTGGTATCCACTTTATAAACATTTAGTTTTAGGATATTAAAATGAATAGCGAATTTATTTATTTTTTGGCAAAAATGCGTATAGGGACAGATTTTTTTTTTCTTTCAAAAAAGACATTCATTTTGGGACAAAAAAGTCTTAAAATTGGACATTCATTTAGGGACCGAGGGAGTAATAAATTCTCCATTCTAGATACATTAATCCCATTTGTAAATGCAGGTGGCCTCTACAAAGCTGAGAAACAGCAGACTCTTCCTGAAACTTCTAGAAGCTGTTCTCAAAACCGGTAATAGAATGAATGTTGGTACTTATCGTGGTGGGGCCCAAGCATTCAAGCTCGATACCCTTTTAAAATTGTCTGATGTAAAGGGTACCGATGGAAAGACCACACTTATACATTTTGTCGTTCAGGAAATTGTTCGAACCGAAGGAATACGGGCGGCACGGAGATTAAGAGAGAGCCATAGCATGTCTAGTGTGAAAACAGAAGATCTTCACGAGGACCCTAATCATGAAACAGCAGAATCTCATCGAAACTTAGGTCTTCAAGTTGTTTCGGGATTAGGCGAAGAACTAGAGGATGTAAGAAAAGCAGCCCTTATAGATGGTGATAATTTAACATCAACGGTTTCGAAACTTGGATTTTCCTTGAAAAAATGTAAAGAGTTTGTGAACAATGAAATGAAGAGCATAGAGACGGAGGATAAGGAGTTTTGCGATTCGATTTCTAGCTTTGTTGAGCATGCGGAATCCGAAATATTGTTTCTGCTTGAAGAAGAGAAGAGAATAATGGCTCTGGTCAAGAGCACAGCGGATTACTTCCATGGGCAGGCGGGGAAAGATGAAGGGCTGCGATTGTTTGTCATTGTTCGTGATTTCTTGATTATGTTAGAGAAAGTGTGTAAAGAAGTGAGAAATACTCCAACAATGGCAATGCAGACCCCACGAAAAGGGGTCCCACAAGCATCATCTTCCCACGAGCCTTCTTCTGCAACATCTTCCCAAGAGTCTCCTCCAGCATCAGTTTCTCAAGGGCCTCCTCCAATCAAGCAGACTCCAGTTGATATGCGAGAAAGATTGTTTCCAGCTATTAAGCAGAGGCAAATGGAAGATGATTTTAGCTCAGATGATGATAGCTCATCTCCTTGAGGCTTCAATTGGAACTTCAAATCGGTAAGATTTTTATTGCTTTGTAGAAAAATCTTTTTATCAGTGTATTAGTTAGATCCTTGATATTTTCCATTTGGGAGTTTGGTTACGAACTCAAATACGTTCTAGTCATGCACTTTGAAACATCAAATAAGGAAATAAAAAAGAGAAAATAATATTTCCTACAGTTGCGGGTACTAAATATAAGAAGTACAGGATGGTAATATTCCTATTTCTCCTTTTCACTCCTTCCATCTAAACAGAGAAATTTGAGCATATGAAATTATTGGACATAATCTGGCAACTTGATGAAGATTTAAGTTCCAAATCGAACTTTAGTTTCGAGTGTTGCGTGCAAAATTTTGTTTAGAGGAGTTTGTGCTGACAATTGTCGATAACATGGATATTTTTTCTCCATCTCTTAAGTCTTAACTAGCCTAGCAAAGCTAGAGTGGGTACAAGCTTTGGAGAGTAATAATGTATAGTTATTTGGGACTTGAAAAAAACATTGAGGATGACATGGATCAGTGTGGCGAAGCCACGCCGAAGGGATGGGGATTTTCGGTAAATATCATTTTAGTACCTCTAAATTTGGAAAATATATTAAAAATATTGTTTTTGTTTATTTCGACCCCTTTATTTTTGGCAATAATATTTGTACTATGATGAGTATATTTTTTCCCAATCAATCTTGACCCACTTGTCAAAAGTTTCTGAGTTTCGCCACCAGTGTTTTTGAGACTCCCATATCGACTTGACTTCAAGAAATCTTCCCTATGTGTTGATAAAAAAGAAACCTTCTTCTCAAAGTTGTCTAATATGAATTCTTGGTTTGAACTTATTCAGGTATTCAGTTTTGGAGGAGGTCATTTGCAGAAAACGATGAAACCATGACCAATGAATGCAGTAGTTGTGGAGTCCTATGCTCATTCCGGGAGAAAGATGATAACCCTCACGGTGTGACATCGTAAACGTAAATAGCTCCGTCCTTACACTTTTAACAGATGATGAAATCAATATTATTATGCCTTTCAATATTAATCCAAGGGCATATACTCGCGTAGTGAGTAGTTTTTGTGATCACTGTCAACGATATATCTGATCTTTTCCTTGTCACGAAATGTAAAATTATAATTTATAAATCTCTAACTTGTTTCTTTATATATTTTGTAAATTTTGAATCTTACCTGTCTGGAGAGGTAAGATTCAAAATTTATGCATCTTCTCTACCATAAATTTCTCTCTCTCTCTCTCTCTCTCTCTCTCTCTCTCTCTCTCTCTCTCTCTCTCTCTCTCTCTATGTGTGTGTGCGCGGGGGGAGGGGGGGGTGTTGTATACCATCTGTGTTGAATATGTAGAAGTATATCATCTCACACTTTTTTTATCAGTGGATGATAAAGAAATTTATGCATCTTCTCTACCAAAAATTCTTAAAAGTTGTAGTATAGTATATTAGATAGTCCCTTGTAATAAAAACTTACATTTATTTAGGATTGAGGGAGAAGAATAAGTATATAACAATCAAATTTAAAGGAGAAAATGAACTCTTTGCGAAAAACTTGATGTAGAATCAAGAGTACGATTTATTATTTTATTTTATTTATGGGATATATTCCCCGAAAGAATAAACAACTGAACTGGAAAGCGGCTTGAAACTATCTGCACGAATTAATATCTATAACTTTTTTCCAAGTTCACGTAATATGTTATATGGATATTTTTGTTCAAACTCCTTAAAAATTTGATATAACGTAATTATCACTTTTGAATTAAAAGCATTCAAATGTTACTTTTATTCTTATATTAGATTTTTTTTTATTTTAATTAATTGTTTTATTATGAGACAATAATGTAAAAGAGAGACACACTTAATTTAATAATAAGAATGAATTAAAGAAGGGTGCTGCCACCCACCGCATGCAAGACATCCCGCGATTTACCTCCGCCAAGATACCGAAAGTACGCAGTGGTCAGGATTAACCGCGAAGTTGGGAACCCAGGTAATAAAAAAAAAAAAAAAAAAAAAAATGAATTAAAGAAATTATAATTGAAACAATCGACCGAAAAGTGTACTAGGGTGGGGGTCCTCTATAAAAAGACTTGCACCCTTCTTATTCTTACACACCAATAAACCCTACAACTCAAATCGCTAAAACCCCAGCCCTAGCCCCCAATCCCAATTCTCTCCATCACCAACAATGGCGCTCAAGCGAATTCCTCCTCCTTCCCTTTCCTCCGACGACGAAAAGGATGAACACCTCACTGACGGCCCCGATTCCGATGATGAAGTTGTACAAGAAAGCTCTTCCGAAGATGAACAGCAACAGATACAAGAAATCAAGTCCCAGAAACCCTCGATTCAAGAAGCCCAATCCGACTCCGAAGAAGAGGAAGACGACGATGAAGAAGAGGAAGAACAACAAACACTTGCTCCGGCGAAGAAATCCACAATCCTGAAACCCCAAGAATCCGATTCTGAATCCGATTCCGACTTTGAATCAGGCAAGACCCAACATTCCCCTACTGCTTCTGATTTTACTATTAAACCCATTGCTTCTAAACCGATGGTAGATTTGGCTAAGAACAAGAAACCAGCCAAGGGGAAGCTGCCTCCAGCCACCACCGTCGTTGTTGCAAAGCCACCGGTAAAGAGGGCAATTGAGGTGGAGAAAAATGGGTCAAAAGATTCGAAAAGCAAGAGGGTTAAAGTATCCAGTGGAGATGCTGCTGAGAATGAGGAGAAGAAGTCTGGGATTAATAGGTTATGGAGTGATGACGATGAAATTGCAATCTTGCAAGGAATAATTGATTATCGGTTGAAGAAGGGGGCTGATCCGAATGCTGATATGGGTGCTTTTCACGAGTTTATTAAAGAGAATCTTCATGTTGATGTTTCAAAGGGTCAGTTGTCTGATAAGATTAGGAGGTTGAAGAAGAAGTATCAGACCAATGTGGAGAAGGGTGGGGAGGATCCTGTCTTTAGTAAGCCACATGATTGCAGGTCTTTCGAGCTTTTGAAGAGAATTTGGGGAAAGGGTGGAGTAGGAGAAGCTGGTTCCGTTAATGGTGCTAAAAGTGATAATGGTCAGGCTAAGAAAAGTGGTAGTAAAGTTAGTAAAGTTAGTAATGTTAATGCTGCTTTGGCAAAGAAAAAAGATGAAGGAAAGGCCATTGTTGTGAAGGAGAAACCAAAGGGTAAAGATGAAATCAATGAAGGAAAGGCCATTGCGGTGAATGCGAAACCAGATGGTAAAGACGCAATCAATGAAGGAAAGGCCATTGTGGTGGAGAAACCGAAGGGTAAAGATGAAATCAAGGTCGCGATTGGAGATTTTGCTGAGATGTATCCTTATTTGAATTCTGCCTTGGATACGCAGTGGGAGGTTGAACCTTTTCGGGCATTATCTGAGGAAGATCGGAGGTTGATGAAGGAAAAAATTGGTAGGGATAAGAAGGCACGGGAATTGAATGAGGGTTTCAAGATGTTAACTATGAAGGAGCTTGAAGTGCATTTGAAAAAACTTGAATTGATGAAGGAAACCGCTGGAATGTTTTTGAGTGCTCTGAAATAGGAAGAGTGAAAGCTGCGGGTATTATTTAAGGTAACTAATGGGTGATGGTCTTAGTTCTGTTTTTTTTTTTGCGTACTACTTAATAGCAATAGCTATTTGAAGAGGTCGCTTTTGTTTAATCCGTAGGGCTTTGAAATTATGGTTGTAGTTCTACTTCTTTGCTATTGCGGAGACTATATATGTTAGGCTGATGAAATGACATGGCCATCTTGGTATTTGCGATCGGTTTTAGATTTATTAGTGACAATAGTTTTTGTTTGTTTAATTTTTTGTTCTGAGATTGCTTGTGGCTGTTTTGATGCAAGTATAATGTTATGATAACCATTGAGTTTCTAGAATAGGCTGTAGATTTGATATCTACATTTTATTAGAATGCATTCTTTGTGTTAACATTTATTTTTGATTTTAAATTTAGACAATAAGGAGTAACAATTAGAGTTATCAACAAAAATTAAATTTTTGAGATTTCGGAGAATGGAGAATAATTTGATTTCACAATCTTAATAAACCCTAAACATGAGGTGCCTTTACCGTAATGCAATTTTCTTTAGACAGCAGTTCTCTCCCTTTTGCTTTATATATTTGGGAGGGAAGATCATTGAATTTCAAGCTATTCCCTTAATGATTTTTTTGCACTAAATGAATTGATTCATTTGTGTTAGACAATTATTGTTTGATTTTAAATTTAGGTTTTTTGCACTATATGATTTTTTGCTCTAAAACTTTAAATCAAGGTCGATACAAATTTATATTAATTGGTTTTTAGATACAGTGGTTGTCATATTGTCACTTTTTGAATTCTACCAGTACCATACCATATCAGGTGTTATTGGACTTATGAATTGTTAACACATAAACATGTGTAATTGTGATAAATATTCCTGTAGATGTTTGAGAAGTTGAAAGTTGAAGCAATATTTGAATTTAGAGAATCTGCTGTAATAATCAGTTATTCTTTCCCGAGTAAGGTATTCCCATATCAGGTGTTTCAGTGCATTGAACTGAAAGGAAAAAAAAGGGGAAAAGGTCCTTGGATTGAAGAGTGATTTTGGAAAATGCCAAGTTTGTGCTTGATTAATATTTGCATGTCTCTTCTTAGCCATGTGAAATACACTTCTTTTTTAGGATAAACTATGATAGCACACTCAAATATCTGATCGGTTATCCTGCACCACCATGATTCATTTTTATGGTGTGGTATTTACTGAGTTTTATTACCCTCCATTCCAGAGTAAGGTTTTGATACGTCCCAGAGTAAGGTATTCTCAAAATGGCAAAAAATTGAAAAGTGTTTTGAACATATATGTCCTCATACTTTTCGAATAATTACAAAAAACATATGCATAACTAACCTAACTGGAATCAATTGAATTAAGTAACCCCTATTAATTAACCTAAAACTAGGGGTGTCAGCGGTTCGGTTCAAACCGCGGTTTGAGACTGAACCGAACCAAACCACGTGGTTTGGTTTGGTTTTTATACCTTAGTGGTTCAGCTCGGTTTCAAAATTCTATAAACCATGCGGTTCGGTTTGGTTTGTGGTCTGACTCCTCCAAACCGAACCAAACCGAACCAAACCGAACCATTTCGAGCTGAACCGCCAAACCGAACCACCGAGCTGAACCGTCAAACCGAACCACCGAGCTGAACCGCCAAACCGAACCACCGAAATTTGAACTGGTCAAACCGAACCACCGAGCTGAACCGCCCAAACCGTCATATTAACCATTGATTATTTTTGATTTAATCTCCACCGTTGATTTTCAAACCCTAACCTAATTAACTTATTACAAAATATAAAATCTAAATCCTTTCCTTATCCTTTCTTTTCAATTTCCCAATGCGGCTCTCATCTCTCTCTCTCTCGGTCTCCGCCATTTCCGACGGCGAAGACCAACCTCACTCTTCCTCTTCCTTCCTTCATCCTCGTCCTCACCTCACGTCTCACCCTTCATTCCGCCTCACCCTGCCCGTCTGACCATTCTGCTCTCTCAAGTCCACCCTCAAATCGGGTCTCAGACCCTTCTCCCAAATCCTCTCAAACCCTATCTCCGCCTCCCTAAATCACCAATTAGGGCTTCATTCTCACGATCGAAACCCTAACAATCCACTTTCCCGATCAATTTTTCCTCCGTTATTCGCGTTCAGATAAACGTGTTCAATTTGTTAGGAGTTTCTTTGTTCCCGATTGTTTGTAAATTATGAAGGTGACTGACAATGAAGTCTTTCATCATTTTATAATTAGTTTGATACCATACAAGTGGTACATTTTCAAAATGTGCGGTGCAATTCATCATGGAGCGGAGTTTGTTATCTTTTTTTTCTACATTTGCTTTGTAACATCAGCACCACCGTAAGTTGCCAATGATCTACTTTCTGTTTCTTTTATTTTGACTTTTGGCTAGTGGATCCACTTCTTTGCGGCCTACATGCCTAATTCCACAGGTTTGACTTAAGTAAGAGTACCATTTTCTTTATGTGAAGCTGGGATTTATTTTTTCCATTGTGAAGTTCCAGCAGTTCTTGCCATTTATTTTAGTGCTTTGAGTATGTTACCTGATTTTATTTTGGTGCAATTTTTGTTTTTGTTTTTGGTGCAAGTGTTACCCGAGTTCATGCACTGAAGGCTCGTAAGGCATAGGGCAGTTCTGTCATCCTAAATATAACAATACAAAGAGTAACTAGCATGCTTCATGCTTGTTGACATTAGAATAGTGAGAGCATTGTGTATGAACATGGTTTGAACTGCGAACCAAACCGCGGTTTGAACCGCTTAATGGAACCGCGGTTTGAGACCAAACCGAACCAAACCGAGGTGGTTCGGTTCGGTTCGGTTCGAAATTTTCCATGGTTCGGTTTGGTTTGGGATTTTTCCAAACCGAGTACTAGCGGTTTGGTCTCTAAATTTGTCCAAACCGAACCAAACCGAACCATTTACACCCCTACCTAAAACTAAACACTAACCTAATCAATACCCAGATATAAAAGCCTAAGAAAACCCTAATCCCTCACTTCCTCTATAACCTAACACCTTCCTCTCTCTCTCTCTCTCTCTCTCTCTCTCTCTCTCTCTCTCTCTCGGTGCCCCCGCCATTGAAGATGGCCTCCATCGTCTTCTTCGGTCTCTCCGTCATTCCCTCGTCCTATCTTCTCCCTTCCCCTCTCTTTTCTTCATTCTTTATCGGAATTAACAATCCCCAAAATGAAAACCTTGAAAACGAAGCACCCAAATCAAAGAAACCTAGAAAACCACCTGTTACCAACGCCCCATCCCATATATCTCCATCTCAACTATGGAAACCCCCAAAATTCGAATACCCTAGACAAATTTTCAATTTCTTCGATATTGTTCTCACAAATCAATAATCCCAAACCCTAGAAATTCTTCTCTCCCCGCATCAACTGATCCCCATTGTGGTCATCGTTGCATTACCCACTATCGGTAATGGTGCTCTTGGCGTTTTGCTTCTGTCGCCGTGGCGACCACGTTTGGAGTAGGTTCGGTGCAATTTTTCGGCTGGACATTCTTTATGGCCTTTGTCCTTGTTTTTTTTTTTGCTTTTGGAACTCTTTGGTGTTTTTGTGGACATAATGAAACTCCAAGATTTTCCTTAAAATGGCTCATCTGTCGTGGCATTTTGTTGAAAGCTTGTTCTTTTGATGTTCTCGTTTTTTTATAAGCATTGTGTTTGACATACTAGCAACACTTTTTATCTGGAAATTATTTTCTCTAAATGTTTTGATTCTTGTTTATTTGATTAATGGTGGTGGTTACGATGGCTGTGGTGGCTGTGGTAGTAGTGTTGAGTGCACCGTTGGTGGTGGTGTTGTTGTATTCGGAAAAGATTAATTTTATAATTTGCACCTTCTCCCTCCTCCAATCTTCTAACCACTTGCAACTATTTACTCAGATTTTAATTTTCCCTTGATAAGCGTGCAAACCCTTAGTGTGAATCTTACTCCGGGTCGGAGGGAGTATGAGATACCTTATGTAAATGAATTTTATTGCAAAAAAAAAAAAAAAGATATTAGTCTAATTGGTAATGTTGTATGGATTGTCAATTTGGATCATAATCAATTGAATAACACAATCCATATCCTAAATCTAATATGGAGTGATACTATACATGTAAAGATGCTTATGTTGGGCTCTTAATGATTTGATTTATGCTATTTGAACTAAATATTAACTCATAAAAGCGTTGAAATATCTCAATGACGTTTGTCATTCATGTTTTTGTAGCTTGGGCACAATATTTTTCCATATATGTTTGATCTTTGATTAGTGTCATTTAAATCCGAATTTGACCTGACACCGGATTAGGATATGAGTTGAGCATTTAAACTTCGGAAGTGGAGTGAAGGTTCTCCTTTATGTCGTTGCGGTTGTTAATTTTCAAGGTCTTTGTTTGATTTTGTTTATGGCCCGCCATGTCTTTATCTATGTATTTATCTGGCTGCGTGTGTCGATAGAGGGGAACCTGGATTTTCTTTCTGTTTACCCGTTCTCTTTCCCAAATTTAAAACAAGGTACACTCTCCGTCCCATAACTAGTGAGACTTATTTTCTTTTTTCTCCGTCCCATAACTAGTGAGACTTATTTTATTTTTGGTCCGATCTTTGCTCTTGATAAGATTATACGTTGTTATGCTGATAATATGACATGCCATCTTGGTATTTAGATAATGATTAAGCTTTGCTATTGGTTATATATATTTTTAGCAGCATAGTATTTGCTGGTTTAATTTTTGTCATGTGCGTGCTTGTGGCTGTTTTCATGCAAGTAAATATGCTTTTTTTCTTGTCTGCTAAAAAAAAAAAAAAGGTTCTTTGACAGCTTTGTCGTTGTTTTCGTGTTAGGGATTAAGAGTTGGTGCTAATGTTCCTAGGTCTATACGAAACTGAAACTGTATTTGTTGTTGGTTTCTGGATACATTAGTTGTTTCTAATCCGTAAACATGCGTAATGTGATGGAAATTTCCTCTATAGGTTTGAGAAGTTGAACCAATATTTGAATTTAGAAAATCTGCAGTAATAGGCAGCTTTTCTTTCGGGTGCATTGAAACAATAAGGCGCATGGGACGGAGGAAGTAGCATAATATCCTGGAGCGTAATATTGAATCTGGAAATGGCTCATCTGTAGGTGGCATTTTGTCGAAAGCTTGTTCTTCTTTTGATGTTCTCTTTATTTATGAGCATTGTGTTTGATATACTAGCAACACATTTTTATCTGGAAATTATTTTCTATAAACGCTTTGATTCTTGTTAATTTGATTAATGGGGGTGGTTGCGGTGGTGGCGTGCGTGGTGGCTGTGGTAGTAGTGTTGAGTGCACTGGTGGTGGTGGTGGTGGTGTTGTTTTAGGAAAAGATTACTTTCATGATTTTCTCCCGCCTCTAATCTCCTACTCAGTTGCAATCATTTACTCGGTTTTTAATATTTTCTTAATAAGCGTGTAAATTCTCGATTTTTAAGATTTTCGAGCTTAGTAGCTCATGGACTTGTAAAGGACTTCTCTCATGACTATTAGCTTTTTCTTACCACAACTCAACTCCCCTCAATGCACTAGATCAAGAAAAAGAAATGTTAAATCTCTACTTCTGGCGCAACAAAAGGTATGCCACAGCTAGGGTAGTAAGTGCTTGATTGGTCTTATATATTATCCAATAAATCTAATATTATTCAGTAAATCTGAACGTCTCGTATAGTCGGGAAAAGGTGTAAATTTTATAAAAGATTTCTTTCCTAACATATAACTAACATAAGTAATTAAATTTAGAATATTGATGTAATCTCTAACCTTACACTAAAATAATCTTCTTTTTATCAACAATTTCATTGACTGACTAAAAACTAGGGTTTGTTTTTATGATATACTATGATCCAATTTGGATATTACAAAAATGACGATTTTTATTGGTTGAATCGAATAATGACGATATTTTATTGATTGTATCAATTGTGGACACCTCATTCATTTTAATACTTCCTCCGTTTCATCCAAAAAGACATAAAGTTGGCGTTGTACGAGAATTAAGTAGAGTGTATAGTGGAGTAAATGTTGTGAGTATGAAAAGTGATGTAGCAGAGAGAAAGTGGGGTAGGAAATAATTAGTGGATAGTTATTGTTATTGTTATTGTTATTGTGAGTATGACAAATGGGTCCCACGAATAATGAAGTATTAAAAAGTTTTCATTTTGGGAGTGTGCTTTTTTACATGGGACTTTCAAAATAGAAATTTGTGTCTTTTCGAGTGGACGAGCGGAGTATACTTTCTCCTTCTGGAATGAATATGCAAAAAAATCAAGTTTATTCGGAATCTCTTTTAATTTGATTTTTTTTTTTTACCATTCATTTTAAGATTCAGGTTAGGGCAGAGGAAATAACATTAAAATAAGGTATGTTAAAATTAAAACTGTATAACCTGCCAAATCTGGCCGGAAAATATGCCGAAAAATCTTGTCGGGAAATCTTACACTGACCGAAAATTTTTACCGGAAAAGTTAGCCGGAAATCTGACTGGAATATCCGTCGAGAATTTTGACCGGAAAGATCGCCAGTAATCTTGCCAAAAAAGTTGGCCGGGGAAAATGATAATTGAACACGAGGGGTTATTGTGGGTTAGCGAGTTGACCTGTTTTAACTCGTTAATTTTCACGAGTTAAACTGGTAACCCGATTATATTATTGGGTTGAGTTAGATCGGGTAATTAATAAGTCAGATTAATTAAGTGAACGGGTAAATAAAGAGTAATGATTGCCATGCCTATCATGTTATTGGATTTAATAGTAAGATGAAATTCCTTAGTCCTAACCTTTGATGAAAGTTCTTAAGAGCATTGGCTAGGAGGTTTTTTGGTGCTATTTATCAAGGTTCTAAAAAGCGCTAGGCGGATGCTAGGCGGCGGAGCTGGGCCTAGCGCCTAGGCGGGGACTAGTCGGGGACTAATCGGGATTAGTCGGGATTAGTCAAGACCTAGGCGGGGCTTAGAACTAGGCGTTGGAGAGGGGCCTAGCGCCTAGGCGGGGCCTAGGCGCCCTTAGGCGGGGTCTTTTAGAACATAGCTATTTATTTTTATATTTATGAAGAAATACTCTAAAGCTTTTTGCTACTGTGGAGCTAGTTTAAAAAACTCTTTAAAAAGCACTCCATTTTAGAAAGAGCACTTACAAAACCATTTACATTAATTTTCACCAATTTTTCGGTTGGAAAAAAAGTTTTATCATTGCGAAAAAGTCTAGTTTTTTATTTGTTTATTTGATTACGATGTGACATGTGTGGAGGCCCGCAAAAAACTACTCTCTCTCTCTCTCTCTCTAAATGAACGTTTTAAATAAAATTCAAATTTGTTCTTGTTAAGTGCAAATTTGAAAATTTTTGATATTCATTTAAGTACAGAAGAGGAAGTACTTAAAAGAGCTATACCATTTTAGATGTTGTAAGGTGTAACAAATTGCATATATTTCTGCAATATTTGAATCGTCATTTTCTACATATCGAGAGCATGGCACATGTATTATGGGATGGAGGGAGTATTATGATATACTGGAATCGTAAGATAACATAATCAATCGTGCACAATATATCGGTTATCATAAAATATACTCAATAATATAAGAGATGAAGATTTTTTTTATACAATAAAAGATTATATTTCATTCAGAATGAAAAAAAAAAAAAAGCAAGAAGCAAATTAAACAGACAAGCCTCGAATAAGAAAACACTCAAACTATAGGGTAGTTATATCTCAAAAAAAAAAAAAAATCACAAAGGGTAGGGTTGTCATATCCTAAAACTACAAGTTGGGGGTAGCAAAGTCATAAAAGTTGAAAGGGTTGGGGCTATTGTAAAATAATTTGTAACCTGTAAAAGTAAACATTTTATAAAAAGAAAAAGAAAGAGGGGGTAAAAGTGAAACATAAAAATAATAAAGAATAGACCCTCCACTCTTTTTTTTTCTTATTTGGTCAGTTAAATGTTGTAGCAGTAACAATAACGTAATAAGCGACGGAAAAGAGGCCATGAACTATGCACAAAATCCCTCCGATGGATAGAAAATGATGGTGTGAGAAGCCACAAGATACTCTTGACTTGTTGTTTGATAATGTCCCAATTAGTAGCATTGCCAATCCAACGACCAATATTATCCTGGTCAAATCATGGTCAACAACACCAAATCATGGTCCATATATAGTTAAAGATGAAAAAATAAAATAAAATTATTCATGTAAAATTGTTGGTTTGATAACATTGGAATAATAAAAAGGAGATTTTGGAAATTATGATTTTTAAGTCATTTTAGTATCAAATATACAAAAGCATTCTAACTATCAATTTTATAGGGTTGTAAATATATATATTTTTGTTCGAAAATAAATGTCGCATTTAAACTGTCAATGTTTTTAATGAAGATGTATTATTAGTTTGTACATTGCTTGTATAATGATACAGTTGTACTAAGATTTTTCATTATTTAAAAACGTGACATTTATTTTGAAACACGCCAAAAACAGAAAGAAAAGTGTGACATTTATTATGGACAGAGGAAGTATTTAATAGTAGAGAGAGAGAGAGAGAGAGATTGGTACCATGTAAAAACAAGGCATGCCAAAGCCAATTTTCTATTAGGGGAAGGTTTTGAAGCATCTTGTTGAGTACAAACACTGCAACCACCAAGCAAATTTGCAAGAACATGTGCTAGACTTAGAAGTGCAATTGCACCTACCCCTAATTTGTAAGCTTGTGGGCTTGGTTGTTTACATTCAAATACCCATACCCTCATATGTTTTTCCTGTTCATCAAACAATAACATATGAGAGGGGACATTGGTCAATACGCCTATTGTTTTCGCAATTTAAATATTAACAAACCTGATTTTGAGCGGCTTCCGCCTCGATTCCAAGAATTCCGGCCACGATATCCAAGGCCAAGATTAAAAGACACACAAAAATACCAACTATTTTAGCCATTTTTCAAGAAATTGATGATCTTCTAGGATGTAAATTTCCCTTCTCTTTCTCTCTCTTTGGACAAATTGGGATGACAGGGAGGGAGAAGAGGAACAGAGTGATCAAGGAAGGTATATAATGGGCATGGCTTAAAATATTTTTACAAATATTCTGGCTTGATCAAAAAGAGTGTAATTAATTCATGCAAAAACTTTCTTTTACAAGTGATTACTTTAAAATAAATGGTTCATATGTATCAACTTTGCTTTGGATTCTTTTCAAGGTGTACCAAGGAAAGTATATTAAAAAACAGCTAAGGAAAAAAGGGTGTGCTCAAGCATCTATAATATCATGGAATTTGGAACTGCTTCTGCGAGCGGTGAAAGGGGTAAGAATTTGATTACGTCTTTATATCTAGTTGTTGGAACTGCTTCTGCGAGCGGTGAAAGTGGTAAGAATTTGATTACGTCTTTATATCTAGTTGTTGTACGGACGAGATGGTTTTGAGCTTGGTGAAACTCACAAGTTAATAAATCAATCTAAACCACACAAAAATGAGCAAAACGACATTAATAAACGCAAAACTGCTCAACATGCAAGCAAGAACGGGTTGTATAAGATAAGACGAATGAAATGGTGGGATTATTAAAGGACCTTTTGGCTTTATGCCAAACATATGCAACCATATTTCAATTTCCTCAATCATTAAGTAATATTCATTAGAAAATCTTAATTGAAAATGACCAACATGTGATGTATTTATATATAATTTGTATGTCCTCCTTTCCAAAACCAAAACGATCTTCCTATTATTTTTATTTTTTTTGACATTATTACGAATAAATTTTGAGCAATTTTAAGATTGATTTAGTTATACAAATGAAATTTTAAAATTTGTTATTTATATACCATCAACAATACTATCAATAACAAATTTTAGGTTTTTATTAAGATAATTAATCAATCTAAAATTACTGTTTAAAATTCATTCATAATAAAGGTAAAAAAAAAAATAGGAAAGATCATTTTATTATCACAATATTTTGGGGGAAACTAGTTTCTCCCTAAGTTATAAAAAGTCCTGTTTTTTTAAACTGCTCTTATATTCGTCAAATATTTGCAAGTTGAAAAAAATTGAACTTTTTATAATTTATAGAGAAACTGATCTCTCCCAAAACTTACTCTTTTATTATTAGGACGATTAATTCGACAATTTACTAATTATAAAAGGTTGATAGATTCTGACAATATCATAATTTTCTGTCGCATAAAAAGTATAATATATTTTTTTTTAAAGTTTGGTAAGTGATTTCTGACACTTATTAGAACATAGATGGAATATACAATACATATAGTTTATTATGACCTTTTATATTATGCTTTAATTTTAATTGTTGAGCAAATTTAGAAAATATTTATTATAATTTTTTTTTAAAAATATATTACTGATTCACCATTAAATCAAAATAATAACAATTTTAAAGCTTTATTAGATACTGAATTAATATAATTTTTTTTGTTAAAAATCAATCAAAATGACCATCAAAATTAAACTAAAATTAATTTATTGGACCCTTATTTTGGTATAGGAGAGTATTACTTTAGTTTATTTAATCAATTTTCATATCCAAATTTTAAATAATTTTAGTTACTTTTAAAGTACTTTTGAGTGTATATAGCTTACTTCCTCCGTGTTTCTTATCATTTTTCATTAAAGGGTCATTTGAAAATTTTGATTTTTAATATAAAAAAAATGTATAAATATTTTTGACATTCATTTTCCAACTTTTAAATTTGCTAATATATAATGAACTATGGACAACAATTGGTAAAAAATTTAGGAAGAATTTTTTTTTTGATTTTCTTTTTTCAAAATGTCATTTATTTGGAACAAAAAAGATTATTAAATATGGGACGGAGGGAGTATATAGTAAGAGTGATTTTATTTTTAATTATTTAGTACATGAATCTATTTATCCTAAATCATTTTGAGAATACTGACTTTTATTTGTTATTGTTGTTGCATACTCCGTATGTCTCAAATAATAAATGTCGAATTTGACCGAGGAAATAGTATAAGAAGTACTTTACGTGTTTTATTTTTTTAAAAGAAAGGGTGTGGGTGTGGGAGGGAAAGGAGATGATGGTATTTCTCTTTTGGTTTTGTATGTTCCCTATTTAGAACCCATTAATTATCCGACCGACTCCAATCCCTATCGGATTAAAACGGGTTATTCATCTAAACCCGCTAAATTTAACGGGTCAACCCAACACTATTCAACTCATTTCAACCCCAAAAATAAATACTACCTCCGTCCCACCTCAATTGATCCACTTTCCTTTTTGGGACGTCCCACCTCAATTGATCAATTCCTTAAATGGAAAGTTTTTCATATATTTATATCCTTATCATATCCATATAATTACAAAAAAATCATTCATTATACCCACTTTAACTTACTATTCCTCTCACTCATTCTCTCTCCTATTAAATATTTTTAACTTTTACATTCTCTCTCCTTTTCCATACCACACATTTAACTTTTACATTCTCTCTCCTCTAATTTCTACCCACTTTATATATTTTTCTTAAAAATCGTGAAATTTATAGATGGACCATTTGAGGTGGGACGGTGAGAGTACCAAAATTAATGAATTCAAGAGAAGACAGAAAACATAAACGGATCAACTCGTTTCAACCCCCAACTCGTTTTTTCCTATTGTATTGAAATATTATGTAGGGGTCTATATGTATAATCTAGGAATAGGATGAGTAAGTCACTAGCCATGTGTTGGCTTGCATAGCCATGTGTTGGCTTGCATGTAATCTTAATATATATATACTCCCTCTGTTTCAAAATGTTTGTCTCATTTGATTTTTTAGTTGAACTTTGACTACAAATATATAACAATTTAATTATGTTCATGAATTTCTAAAAATTCCTATTGATTCAGCATTAATAATATTATCAACAACAATTTTTAGAATTTTATGAATATGATCTCTCATAAATTTGTGGTCAAAGTTCAAAAAAAAGTCAAATTGAACAAATATTTTGGATCGGAGGGAGTATATATAAATGAGAAACTCCCCTCCCTAGCTATTTTCTTGGCTAGTTTTTTTTTCTCTCAAATCTATCTATTTACTTTCTTACGATGTTTATGTTTGTATGAGCTACTGTGAATTTCACAACACGTTATCAGCACACGAGCTTGGATCACTCTTGATTGAAGATCAATCCTTTTGGTAAAGAAATCAAACCTCCAAAAGTATGATTTTAATTTACTGCAAATCAATTTGTATGGTTGGAAATTTACACTTTGATTTATGTTCTGTTAAAATCTGCAAAAAAGATAGAACTGAGTTAATGAAAGAACCAACTTGAAAACTAAAAAAGTATCTTCGGACCATCTTCTGATTCTGATTTTGATCCATCCACTTATTATTTGTAGGGCATTGTAGACATTTTTTTTTGAAGCGTAACTACTTCATACTAATCTAAACGGGTTGTAACATATCAACCCATTTCAACCCGCTAACCCGACCCTACCAAACCCGGACAATTGCTAGGCTTACTTTAGGCTTTAGATCACTTTCATTATGAAAGATGAGTAGATTATAACACATGCTTTTTTTTTTTTTTATAAGGGAGTACAAGAAAATATTAAGTCGAAAATTGAACCACAAAAATGAATCGAAAAATACCAATAAGAATTTTTAGGAGCCGAATTTTTGGCTTTAGTAATTAACTCAAAACAAAACCAAGGAGTCCAAAAACCGAAGAACCTATAAAAAAAACCGAAAAAAGTAACAGTACCGATACCGAAATATTTCTTGAATTTTAAACTTCATCATAAAAAGTAAAGTGGTTATACATTGGCCAGGTAAAATCTGTGTTAAAATATTTGGGACGGAGGGAATGATTATTTTTGTTGGTAACAAACACGAGAGTAGGGAGATACTGTTGTTACAAAACACCACTTAAGAGTGGATATTTAACTTATCAACCATTAGTAACCCCTAGTATTTACACAAAGTAAACAAAAAAGGACTATTAAGGGAAATAAGTAAACAGACAGCAAATCTAATCTGCTTCTACCTTGGAATCTATTTCTACCCTTATCATTTTTTCCTATTAATTGGTCAAAAAAAAGAAGAAAAAAAATACTGCACTACCCAATAATGACTTGCAAAATTCAAAACCTAAAATTGACCAAAAAGAACTGTACACAAGAATGAAGGAAGCAGCAGCTCAACCCAGTGATGCTACGACGGACAGGATTGCCCCAAACCAATTGTAGGAACAGAGAGGCACTTGTAGCTCAGATAAAAAAACGTACCAAAGCAAGAAGAGGGGGTTGGAAAAGAATCCATTATTGCTTCCTGGGAAATTATGCAGGAGTGAGGTCATCATCGGTCCCACATGGCCTGGAAAATTGGAGGTCTGTGCTTTAACCAATGAACCAGCTCCTTCTCCAATGGAGCATCGCATAAAACTGCATCTAGCATTGGACTACCTAAAACTTTCGGAGCGCTCTTGTACGACCATATCTTGTCCTTCGGCCATGGCCTCTGAGGCTGCTTCTCCTGAAAATATTGCAATGCAGTTCAACATGTTAATACAAATGAGGAAACAGCATATTTTCCTCGGGGAAAATAATAAATAATAAACACTCCCTCCGGCCTTATTTATAAGAAAAAATAACAACTTTCACACATATTAAGAAATTAGTTACACTAGTTTAATTTTCTTGATTTTATAACAAAAATGAGTTATAATAGCTCAGATCTTTGAAGATGAAGAATTGATTAGGGGGTACTTTTGGAAAAAGAATATTAAATACAGTTGCATTTGATGACATTTGTTTATATTTAAGGTCACCAGAAGACGGTAATTTTTTAATATAACCAAGGCCGGAGGGGTGAAGTAATCTATTCATGAAAATTGTGTGATCTCTTGCTCTTAAAGAGAGAGGGAGAGAAAGAGAAGCTGGTCTTCTCTTACTGCCAGAGAAAGTTCTCTGCTACCAAATGAATATATCCTCTCTAAAACCTCTAGACAACTAGAAGAGGAAAGCATGATTGTAACATGTGCAACTCAAGAAGCCAACAACAGAAGATGAAAACTTTGAGAAATACAACAACAAACAACAACAACAAAGCCTTAGTCCCAAAATAATTTGGGTCGGCTAACATGAATGTTCAACATATGAATGTTGACAAGGTACATTCATTCTGAAATGTTCAGTATTTCCCTTTCTCTCAGAAAACTAGACCATATCGGTATTTGTAACTCACCCTCTTTTCTTTCCACTTTTAACTCTCTTTCAAGGTTTATGAGGTGCGGATAAAGCATCACTTTAAATGGATCAACTTCATAATTATCCGAGCACATTAAACATCACTAGCTTAATTGAAGGTTTACCAATCATTGCAGTATTATCAGGCTAACATCACAACAGAGTAAATAAGAGCAAACTAACCATTCTAGTAAGCATAGATTTCACCGTCCTTGGGCCATACACACGCTGCCGTGACGGCTTCTGGACTTTGGCATAAAAGGAACCAATTTCAGGCAAAGCCAAACAACCCCTGCTGGATCTGGCAAGGTTACCATCTGGCTCTGCATTGGCTTGGTTATGCCAAAAGATCAACTGCCCTAAACAGTAATTCTCTCCATAAGATTTGCGATACTCGTGGAAACCCTGTCCCAACTTTTCAGCAGACTTTGGGCCTAGGTCAAGAGGGCTAATGTAAACCGGAGGGGACGTCACAGCTTTATATTCCTACAAGGAAAACTTCACGATTAGAGAGTTTGAATGAAGGTGAGTTCTTTCTTTGACATTAGAGATAATGTAGACTTACCCGTATTCTAAAAAAGGACTTGGTGAAAGCATATATGTGGATCAAGTCAGCAGCAGCATCATGCCGACACTTGTATGTGCATGGAAGATTGCGGACCTCGTCCCTTAACCTATAACACAATACAGTTTAAAGGGTATGAAATAGATTGTTGTTTTTTTTAAACGACAATACAATCTGTATCAAGCTAGGTTGAACTAGAAAAAGTTGGTGCTGCCTACCATAATAGAGACTTCCGAAGTTCCCTCTGCAAGTCATCAGACCCAGATGGGTCATGAGCACGAATGTTAGACCTGAGGTCCTTCATCATTCGATCGTCCATATATGGAGATATGCACGCAATAAGTTCCTCAACAAATGATCCCTCTCCTTTCCAGACAAAGGAAACTGCTTCCTCAGGACTAAGCCTCTCCAATAGAGGCGGGGCTTTCTTTGGATCACCAAATACACATCTCATCACGTACCTTACCTGAAAAAACGTCAGAAGAAAATGTTGATTAATCACTTCTAGTTGTGGTGAAATCCATTGACCAAGGTCGTAAAAAGATAGGGGTTGAGTCAACGAGAACAAATAGGCCTTAAAAAGAGCAATTCAGTTACCTTGTCAAGAGTAAGAGCCAGATTCTGAAGCCTCTGATTGTAAACACCCTCGGCCTATACTCATTCAACAAGATTAAAGAAAAGAGTGAGCAAACTCAAGAGTTAAGTACATATCATAACTTCATAAGTTAAAAAGAGCATGTTCTATTTTGTATGAGTTCATGTGATTTAGAAAGAGTCCTATATCTTGTGTGAGTAGTTGACGACAATCACCTGAACCTCAGCATCACTCTGCTCAACATCCAGACAAACATCTGTAAAATATTTCCTCTTTTCTTCCAAATTATGCCTCAGAATCTCTTCTGGAAGCTTGGTTCTTTCCAAATTAATAAACCTTACCTTCAATATTAAAGTGAAAGTATCAGAAAAGGACCTGAATTTTTCCACAAGAACTGAGGAGTCAATAAAAAAAAGATTAGTACCAAACGAGCAGCGTATGCAATCAGCCAATCAGGCAAGCCACCAAGCAAACAACTTCCTAAGCCAGCCTTGCCCAACTCAATATAATCCTCATCTGATACAGAGTTTAACTCACAAGCCTCTAGCATCAATTGATGCCGATTCAGTATCCCATGGCAATCTTTCAGCACCTGGTACAAATTACAGATCCAGGGAACATAACATGCAGAGAATAGTTAAAGCCATGGAACCACCAATGGGAAAGAAGAAAAAAGAAAAGCATCCAGTAAGGTGAAAGAAACCACAGGAAATACTTAACAAGTGAACTGAGCGTCGCAAGTACTGCCACAAATTCTTTAAAAATAAATGTGCACATGCCTCAAAATGGAAAAAAGGAAATTAACCTTTAAATATATGTGTGGAGTTTAAAATATGTACCTTCTGAAATGCCCCTTCACCTGTGAGATTCAGATAACTCCCACGACAAATTTGGCTGCCGCATAAACAAACTGACGCTTCATATTCTTCTTTGCTCTATCAAGAACCAACAAAGTTGATCATCAATCTACAATTTTTAAAATATGAGATTTGACAACGAGAGTTTCTAGGCAGCAGACCCTCACCTCCGTAACAGAGTTATAATCGAACGTGACCTCTTCACCATAGCCAATAGGCCGAACACTGTAGATTCCAATCTGATACTGACCGTCAACAGCAGTAACTCTGTTCTCAATACAAATAGTGATGTGAAGTCAGTGCATTAAAACATTTTCAATGTTCACTAAAGGTTTCCCACTTGTGAGCTCTTTTATATTGAATAACAGAAACAAACTTGAATAAGAATGATATCCAGTGCATGATCTGGTAGGGAGAGAGGATGACTAATACAACAACAACAACAACAACAACAAAGCCTTAGTCCCAAAATAATTTGGGGTCGGCTAACATGAATCATCATAGGGAGAGAGGATGACTAATCTTAGGAGAAATAAGAACATTTTGATTCAGTGCGCATAATAAAGAACAGAATATGCATTCAACATCAAAACTTACGAATATTGGAATAATAATAAGTTCAAACATTAATTGATGACATGTTACGAACAAAGATGAAAATTTTCTACGATGACTTTGCAGATCCACACAAGATAATTGGAAAGCACTTAAAAATGCTGCAAGCAAATTAAAATAATAAGATTTAACTTGATACTCTAGTTCAAGATGGGCGGAGAAAAGAAGTCACCAACAAGGATATGGGACCGGGCATTTATTGAACCAGAGCGAAGATCATAAAAAACAAGGGAGCATAGTAATTTAGAGCATGGCCAAGCTAACATTCCACAAATTGATATTTATGGAGTCTCATTAGATATGGTATATTGCCCCACTTCTCAAGAGTGCAAACAACAAAAGTTAAGTGATATGACACTGACACACCCCCATCCATTCACAGAAATCATGAAGATATTTTTTCAATCCACAACAACTTACTTTGCCTCACAATTAGGTCTACAAGAATGACATATCCGGCTTGCATAGTTTGCCTTGTGCATTGCATCGACAACTACTAAATCATAACCATCAGCATCACCCTGCCAAAACAAAAAACACACTCCGGTAAACACATGTAAAGCAACAGAAAGAGAGGAGCCTGGCAAAGATGGTTGGGTTAAAGTTTAAGGCACCTTTGGCCTCTCAAGATAAATGTTGTAGAATTCGGGAGCAGGCTCCTTGCTATCTTTCTGCAATGCACGAATACCATCTTGCTTCTCAAACCATTTCCATGCAGGATAAACCTGTAATAATAATTTAAGAAATAAAATCAGCTTTATGTAACTCCAAATCAGATACATCATGAAGAATCAGAACCAAGTAAAATGCACAAGAAAACCTAAGATAACATAGAAACTTAATATGCTGCTGCAATAGTGTTCAAGAAACCATGAAAGTGAAAGTAGACGACAATCTCAAAGTAAGATAATTAAAAGCTGAAGAGTAGCTTTTGAACTATCAACTCCTCTAAAACATATTACCCAGCTCATACAATAATCTACCGAAGTGATCCAACTAACAAACAGACAGGGAAACAAATGAGGGTCCAGCTAGAACACAAACAGAAGGCTGCACTAACATAATGGACAACAAGTGCATACAGGAAGGCTTGAACCAAGGCATGAGTGTGAAGCTACATAATAAATGACCAAGTGAAACACATAATAATGGACAGCATGGCATACAAGCAACTTAAAGTTATATCCTTAAAAACCTCATAATGTACAACAGGGTGACCTTTGGGGGGGGGGAAGAACAATAAAGAAGATTAAGAGAAAAACCACTATAATCTATAACGAACAAGGAATTACCTCTCCCAAAAACTCTACAACAAAATCATCTTCGCCAAAACCGCCTTCTTTGTTGCAAACGACACCAAGCCCCTAAATGATAAAATACAAGATAAATACCAAATAACAGAATCATCAAGAATAATGATACAACTATCCATTAAGAATTAAGAAATTTGGCTTGGTGTTCATACCTTTCTATAAGCAACATAATTGTCCTCCAGGCGACTGCCAATGGCATTCAACATAAACTGACATAATCCTGCAGTTCGTGTATCATGATGCTCCTCAGCCGTTTTCAAAATATCCTTGATAACAGGTTGCAAAGCATACATCATAGGAGTGTTCCCCGTGCCCGTAAAATTCCGAACTTTCTTATTCAGAGCACGGAGGAGCACCTCTTCGATAAAAAGATGCTTATCCAAAAGGGTCCAATTCGTTTCGTTTGGCATGGAGTCCAGCAAAAGATTGTGAGTGTACGGATCTATGCCATAGACCTCCTGTTCTATCACCTCATCTCCAAGCTGTTTCCGAGGTTTATAATCTTTAACTTCAGGAAAATCCATATCAGACTCCTCCGTGCCATTTTTCTGAGCAATAAGCTTTTCAGCATAGTCTGCAGGTAAGGTAACCCTCATTTTTCGTTGCACTTCCTCCTCATCAGCAACAACAACATAGCGTTCGATGACATCATATTTCCTGGTTACAGGAGGAACAAGGCTCGCCTTGGTCATGCGAGCACCCCATTCACGGTCATCAGCAGTAGACTCAAATCCATCATCTACAGTAGAGTTACTATCACCTCTTGATTCCCCTGCTCCAGCTTCTGATTGCCTATCCCCATCAGAATCAGTATCCGAGGCAGTGCTGTCACTGTCAGTCTCTGTTTCTTCAGAGGATCTGTCATGGTCATCAGATGTCTCACTTCCTGAACCAAAAGATTTTTTGTTCAACTTAGATAAACGCCTTTTGATTTCACGATCAGACACACACTCCCCATAAACGGTACCACCATTAACAAATGAGCCATTGCTTCTACTCGTGTACTTCTTTTCAGCCACTTTAGTATGCTTCTTATATTTTGAAGACCCAGACGTGAATCCTGGAGGGAAGTCTTCTTTCCAAGTTCTCATTATCTTATCTCTTTCGTATGAAGATCTATAACTGGCTTCCAAACTCGTGGCTAGACGAATGAATAATGTTACAATGCAATTCATGCCTCTGGTATCACCACGATTCTTTGATCTGCATTGACATAAAATATCAAAATGGGTGAAAGTCTGAACAGAAATTTAAGATCAATTATCAATATGGTTCACGAATTTTGCGAGAGAAAGGGATCACACAAGAATATATTTGATTATTGTCAATATTACCCGGACTTGGCAAAAAGTAATGGGCAGGGGTACAGATCTGAGATTGGGATCAGCATTTTTCTAATTCTGTGATATGTGGATACGGCTAAAAAAAGGATACAGAATCTGGATGAGGGTGCGGGATCCTTCATTCAAAGTTTATGAACATATTTAGGGTGAATGAAGTATGTAACTAAGGATGCTTTAATTAATTTTTTACCTATCTTTTAGATGAAGTAAATTTTATTTCAAATTTATACTTAAACTATTATCCTATAAATTACTATATTTGATTATGCACAAGCAATAATATGTATCAAAAGATTTTATTTTGCTATAAAATAATGATTTAATTATACAGATGGTAAAAAAATTAAAGGTTAGGAAGAAAAAGAATAAAAGATAAATGAACAAAGGTAATGCGGCAGTCTCAAGGCATCGGTCAACAATCAACCACACACTAGTAAAAGAGGGCTTGTAAAAGCAAAAAATGAAATATAAACAAATAAAAAAGGAATGGGACTTAAAGCCGAATGAAATAAGAGAATCAGAGGCCAACATAAAGACGCGAAGTCAAAACAGAATGTTCCGGCAGTCAGAGAGTATGAAGTCACACAGCTGTCGCCGGAGTGCAACTAGTCATTGCAGCTTCTCTCCTAGTCCATAGTAGGGATGACCAAAATCGGTTCCGGGCCCGGTTCCGGTTCGAAACCGCCGGTGTTCGGTTCGGAAAATGTATGACCCTTAACCGGCCCGGATTGCTCACGGTTCCGGTTAATCCGGTTCCGGTTTTCTCCCCGGTTCGTCCGGTTCCGGGCTTTTTCCGGTCCGGTTCTATTGAATAACAATGAATTTTCGTCCGGTTCCGGACTTTTTCCGGTCCAGTTCACCATTTTGGTGACCCTTAACCGGCCCGGCTCCAAACCGGTTCCGATTACCCCGGTTCCGGTTTTCGTGACGGTTCATGGCGGATCCGGGCTTTTTCGGTCCGATTCCGGTCCGGTTTTCCGGTTTCGATCCGGTTCCGGTCCGGTTTGGCCATCCCTAGTCCATAGTACAGAGTTCTTGTGCAGATGGAGAGAATTCGAGGTTTGCCAATACCTAAAACCTAGATTTGCCGTATCAACCTGAGATTTTGAGGATTCGACCCGTGTCCCGTGTCGTGTCAAGTCGTCATGTTTCGATTTTTGGAGGGTCAAGGTAACATAGATTATTGTTACATACTGCACAAAACTAATGACATGCAGCACTGATGATTTTTTGCTTCCCTTTTATCCCAATTTCAAGGCAATCGTGAAATGCATTTCAAGGCAATCATTAAATGAAGCGTGGATAGAAGAAGGCGACTTACTTTATTGCATCCCTGCACATTCGGCTAATATCATCCTTGACCGAGCACAAGCCACGACCAGCATAGTAACCGTTTTTCATTCTATCCTCGATCTCCGCAACCTGACATTTAAGAAAATCCAGAATATAGTTACTCCTGAGAGCAAGTTATAAAAACATAGGCCTCTTGCCAGAACAGAAAAATAATAAAATTAAACATGTAATAACAGTACCTTAGGCACAAAAAACTCGAAGGTGTTTTCCTTCATGATGTCCTTAAGGCCTAGAGCTAGAAATTCTTTCATTCTCTTGTAACCATTTTCAGATTTTTTGATGGCCAATCGCCTCAATTGAGCGCCCCTAGATAGAAGTGATGAAGATTTTCTAGCATCAAATACTTTAGAACGTTTGTACAAGCTTTGGCGGAATAACTGATTTGCAGAGTCCCTCTTAGCCTGGCTTTCAAAATAATCTCTTAGCCCGCTAGAATCGTCCAATTGACTATCCCTACCATCGTAATTTGTCTCAGCTGTGTGTTTGGCATTCCTTAAATTTGAATTTAAACGACGATTCTTGACCCAATCAATATTTGGAAATCTGGTTGTCAAGTCTTCAAACTGGCTGCAGCCTCTGATATCTACAGATGATATGCAAGGGAATAATTTGAGAATTTCCTCAAGCACGGTAGAAGTAATGTTTCTACATCCACGTAGGACCAAGGATGTGATTCTCTCTTTGTTATAACCATTCTGCAAAAATATAAAGTGAATCATCAAGAATTTGGAGAAAATTAACCAACTATAACAGCCTCCCCCAAACCCCAAAGCAAACAAAAAGACAAAATTGATGTGTGAGAATGACAAGCGAACCATAATATTTAGCATCATTAAGTCAGTGCAGTTAGGTGCAATAGCAGACAAGTCAGCCTGCCTCGAGATATCCTTGTAGAACTTTGTCACTGATCTCCAATGCTTACAAGTCGAAGCAGCATAAACAAGGGATTTTATATCAGTTCTAAGAAAATGAAAAACTCGTGCCAGGACAAAACCATCAAGTAAGCCCCAGCTGCCAGCCTCAATTTGAGAACTTGTAGTATCTTCCTTGGTGAAAGTAGCATCACCGTAAAAATTATCAAACGAGTTTTCATCATTCTGAACTGTCGATATGTCATCATCCATTTCGTCTTCTTCAATCCCATCAATCACCATCCGCACTCTTTTGTTACCACGTACGTGTTCTGTTCATTAATCAAGAGTTAATTTTTTTCCAGAAAAATTAGAAAAAAGGAATGAAAGAAGCAATCTGAACAAACAAAACAGAACTGACATTCATAAAATTAGTAAAACGGTTTTTAATAACTCCATGGCATCAATGATGGAACATGTGACGTGCTATAGGGTAAACTATTCAAGATTACATATCAGTTTAGTAATTATGGGGAATTCCAAGTTAAACAATCAGATTCATAACCATGTATAAAAATCAAGAACATATTAAAATAAGTGACTGGAAGGACTAGACAACTATAAATATGCAAGACTGTGAAGAAGTTAAGCAAGTAGCAATAGTGCATGCATAAACTTTCTCAGCTTATAACCCCAAGGAGAGAAAGCTGCCAAAACAAAAACTAGAGACCAAAAAGATAGCAAGCCGAGTAGTTAGGCTGCTTTTGCCAAGTTACACCGAGTTTTGACTCCAAACAACTACCAAAACCAAAGCGGTAACTAGTGATGAAAAATATGTCTGCTGTCACCTGGGGGTGCATGCATGAGAACACGGCCGAGTCGAGACAATGGGTAAGGACTAAAATTAGCATGCATGCTATGCAACAACAACGACAAAGCCTTAGTCCCAAAATAATTTGGGGTCGGCTAACATGAATCATCGTGAAAGAAAAGATGTGAGGAAAAAAATTAGCATGCATTCTATATTAATGATTAAATTTATTTTGCAAATAATAAAATTAAGAAACCAAGAAAGTACTCAGATATTGGCATACCTGATGGTAGATATTGATTACTGCTAGCAGAACTATAAGTTTGTTTTTCTATCTCTTTCTTTGGCTGTCGCTCATTAATCCATGGCTCTAGGACCTCATTGATAGCTGCAGCTAATTCCCGACTCTTGTAGGACTTCATGATCAATTCATGGAGCTTTCCACGAGTATAACCAATGTACTGAGGATGTAAGCAGTGAAAAGAGCTGAGTGAAGTATCCTCCATATCCAAATTTGAAGCTGTAGAATTATTAGTAGATACCACACTGTGATTCCCGCGGCTCTTCCTAACAGTTTCAGAAGCAGAGGTAACTGGAACCCATACTTTATCCAACTTTCTGAAAACACTAGTATGCTTCTGGATGATACCTTGATCTGCCAGGACCTGCAGCTCTGGAAAAGACAAAGGCCCTTGTTCATGACCAGCTCCATCAAGATAGTACCAATCACCAACATGCAACTGCAAGTCATCAGCAGTGGAAAGGCGGTCCTTGGGGATACTAGGCAGCATAATGTTCTTGCAAGTGGTCTGTGAATCTTGTTCATGAAAGTTTTTAGAGCGAGAAACACCTTCTTCTGATGATCTCTTTGAATCACTAGTTGATGAGTGGTGCCGAGTTGACCTTGAAGAGTATCTTTCCTTTCCTCTAACTTTTACCCGAGGTTCAGAAACAAAAGAGCCATGGTCCTTAACAACACATGTGTTTATCCTGATCACTGGAAGCATAGTACCTTTCACTCCCTTTGTACCGAAATTTTTTATTTGGCTCGATTTGCTACCAGAATTATACTCACTCGACTCATCAGAAGAGGAAAATGCCCACGATGGGAGATCAAGACTTCTACTCTGTGAAGGATAGTAAAGCTCATCTTTGCATTGCCATCGAGGATCTTCCTGTCCAGAAATTGGCATCTGACATAGAGCATAACCATCATTAAGGACAAGCTTCTTCTTCAAACCTCTATCTTGAGTAGATTCATCAATCCTCTTCCAGTCTCCACCCTTGCATGACCATCGCCCAGAAAACCAGTCAGAAATCTCGTCACAGTGGAAGGAACTATCCTTGTCTGACGATAATGGTCCACCTGACAGTGATCCCACCGTTTCTTTTGACGGAATTTCTAGGTAACTGGATATGCTGTCACCTTCTATTTTATCTTTACGATCAATCATCTGATGACTGGTGACACCTGTGAATATGCAGTTTAAACTGTCATGATATCCAAGTAGTATGTATGTCTTCGTATTTTAAATTTTTTTCGGTACTTTTTTAACTGCACATACGTAGTCTATAATACTAAATTCAGGATGTCTCAAGGCCATGACACTACATTTCACCTTTCTGGACAAAATAGGACTGAGAATACAGTATAAAAGCAAATAAACTTCTGACAGCACATTTTAATGTCAAAATAGTACATGCCCAAGCAGAAAATAATCCAAAGAAGTGTTCTTAAGGAGGGAAGAGGAAAAAACTGTATATACAAAAAGGGGATTTGAAGTGCAATGATATAATGTTTGCAACGCAAAAGTGACGTTACAAAATGGCTGAATCCTAAGTTAAAGATCAGGGTTCATATCTGATCCGCTTGTGGGAGGAGAATCTAATTACTGATCTTGCTGCATTACCTCGAGTCGAAGAGCAAATATATACGGAACCGCATTAGACACAAATACATTGGCCATCATTAAAGAATGGTTGAAAATCAGATAAACGCAAAGGAACTCGATTAAACAATGTTTGACACAGTTTCAGCCAAGTTCACACATCAGAAACATGGTGCTGACTACTGACTCATCAAGTTTGCTAAATTCAACTGAGTTGACGGGGAAACGTACATGCAGACCATCTATAAACCTGCAGAACTTATTACAAGCACCCCAATTCAAGGAGGAATCACAGCAGCATATAAAGAAAAAGGTGCATGAGATATCTAAAGAAGTACCTTCAAAATATCCCCATCCCTCCCACTCACCATGCTCAAACTTCATTTGCAGCACTTCTGCAGAAAAAACCAATGTGAAAAGCGATTTCAATAAAAAATGCAAGGAAAGATGGGAAAAGTCAAAATATAAACGAAAACTTAAGGATACAGTAGAGAAGATTTACCCTCAATTGTCTCCAGATCCCTGCCAGGAACTGTGGGAAAACCATCAAACAGTGCTCCAATTCTCTCATCAATACGAAGGTCTTCCGGCGACTCTGCTACATTAGAACTCTCATTAGCGGTCTCTGATAAAGATGTCAGAGCTTTAGCTTCTATGCGATTGCCAGACAGAATCACATCCCCAACATCAGCCAAAACATTTCCAGGAGCTTCAGGAGGGCACACCAGTTGAGTAACAGCATCTGAGAATATGGACTGGAAATTAGCTGTCACTAATGGAGAAACCGCATTTTCAACAGTTACCCACCTGTCACTATTCAGATGCTTAATTAAGTGATCGGAGACAAGGAAGCCTTCTTCAACAAGCATCTTCAAGTCACATAATTTGGAAGGCCCCTGTTCCACACCAAAATGATCAAGGTAGAACCATTTACCAGTGGTTGAATCTGCCACCACTGTGGCGTGTGGTGGTGTATCACAGATATCCATGTCTTCTTCCATAGAAGCCAATTCCTCGGTGGTTCCATTGACCTGGGTGGACTCACAGTTCAAACCAGGACTGTAAGAGTCGTCTTCCTTAAGAAAAAGTTGGCTGGTATTTTGCTCCAATGATCCACTGTGATTGTCCAAATTGCTCCTATCTTCGGAATCATTGGCTGATAAATCTATTTCTATTCCACTGGAATCCCCCTGACTGAGTTTCTCCTCTTGCCCTTTGTTCACATAAGGAATCTGTCGTTTTTCGCTTAATGCACCTTTCCGGTTAGTTTCACGGTAATTACTGGACTTAACCCGAATGGAAGGAGGAGATTCTGGGAAACTTGGAGTCCGCTCCCTCCGATCATGGTAACGACCTTGATCTTGCGGGGACCATTCTGAATAACTGGGACTTCGATTTCTGTGTTCATAATGCCTACTCCGGACATACGGTGACCTATCCCGGCGAGCTGGACTACGATCGCGGTGATCATGGTAGTGGGCCCGGTCAAGTGGGGACCGTTCCGAATGACGTGGGCTACTATTATGTCTGTCATAAGCCCCTCTGGATGGTAGAGGAGATTCACAGTTTCTAGAGGGGTACCTGTCTGCAGTATTCCGCGTATTAAAAGAATTCCTATATGATTGATCAGGGTATGTAGTCCGGCTGCCATCATCGGAAAGTCTCCTACTTTTAAATGGTGTATAATCACTAGAATCACCATGGTGTTTCCGGTCAATAGTATCAGAACTGGCAGCATGCCGCTTCAGCCGATTTCCTGATGGATAATCTCTTCCATGACTCTTACCATTGCTAAACTCATTCTTCAGAGACCCTTCCTCATCGACAATTTTAGAACTGATCCTTCCAGTCCTTTCTTGATTGTTACCTTCCCACCTGGAAAATCTTTTCGAAAACTGACCTCCATTTCTACTGAACTCTTTCTCACCTGAATACTTACCAGAAAGTGGAGTCCGCCTGAGCTCAGATTTCCATCCCTTGTCCTTAAAGTTGTCATGGCGGCGCATTTTCGAGTAACTATTGTCATCTCTAACCACATCACTTCTGCCACGCCATCGATCAGGTATAAACTCTCCTTTCTCTACCTCTTCTTTAGGGCCTCTCCAAGATGCAGATTCAGCCTTCTCAAACTCTCCCCATCTACTCATCTTCTCTAACCTTCCAGAACTAAATTCTAACTTGTGTGGGTCTCCTTTACGCCATTTCCCAGGAATAAAGTCCCCCTTCTCCACATCTCCACCTTTCCTCCACCTATCAACTGAATACTCACCTTTCTCAATCTCACTCTTAATTTCGAACCTTCGGGGCTTCTCTGAAACAAATTCCCCATTCTCAACATCGCCTCCTATTGCCGCCGGCCACTTCAACGAACCCAATTCACCCTCCTCAACTTCTTCATTATCAGAACCATAACCATTGTCAACTTCTTTAACAACCTTACCTCTAGCAGACTTGGAAACCTCTTCTTTCTTTGCAAACTTCATTGTCTTCATCTTCCCACCAGTGAACTTGATCGACTTGGAGTTGAACTTGTTAACATTACCATTTTTGCCGCCACCATAAAAAGTCTCGGAAATCGAAAAACGCTCCATAACATGCTGCGTAGGCACACATGCAACTCCGCCATCGCCCATGGAAAGTCCAAAAGCACTCCTCAATCGACAAAACAAAGCCAAATTCAAAACCCTAATTCACCCCTTTTCCCGGGGCTGTCGATGCTCATATTACCCAAATTCCTTCCGCGTCGTCTCCAATCCTCAAAAGGAGAAACCTAGGGTTTCCAAACGGCAAACAAACACAAAAATTGAGCACAATTAGCAATGTAAAGTTTCAGAAAAACACGAATCAAACCAAAATTAGCGAGAGAAAGAAAGGTAGAAAGTGAAGAAAAGAAAACCCTAGGGAGCAAAATCAAACATTAGAACCAAAGAGAGAACTTACGGCAATAATTGAAGAACGGCGGAGTCGGATCGAAAGAGATAAATGAATCTTCCTTTCGCCGGAGCTGACGGAGGAAGCTTACACTCAAAGAGAGGGAACAGATCGATGAACAGGGAAGAGAAAGAATAGCTGAAGACGAATCTCTGTTAATCTTTTTTTTCTCTCTCTCTCTCTAAATTGTTGTGTCTTAGTTTCTCTCTCTAAAAAGTCTATAAATCGGTTTATTGAGTTTTGGCTTTGGGTTTGGGCCTGGGGATGGATGAAGAACTCACCGTCACGAATGCAGACCTATTTTTTTTCTTGTTAATTTTTTTTTTTATTTGGGTTAAATAATACTCCTTCCTTCCGTCTTACTCAAAAAAACACAAAAAATAATCTTAGGGGAGTTAAGAAAAATGTATAATAAAATAGGGCCAAGGACCCTAAGACCCATAAGTGAGATCACAAATCCATAAATACCCAATCGAGATCAGAAATTCCTCAGAAACCCGCTGTAATTAATATACCTAGAATACCCCTCCTTCCCGTTCCTACACAGCCGTCCTTTTCTATGTTATTTTAAAAAAATTGAATCGAAATGTAGAATGTGGGATTCAAACTCTAGACCCTCCACTATAAACCAAAGTCTTAACCGCTTGGGCAATGCTTTGTTTACAATTATTTTTGCAATATATTTTATTAGTATAAACTGTGGAGGAAAATTAATTTAAAAAAAAAATGAGATTTCACAGCTATAAGACCTTTGAATGGTTCTATAGCAAATGGTATATGACCTGGCAACATCATATACAAAGCTATAAGACCATTGGATGGTCATATAGCAAGTAGTATAGGAACTCACACAATCTTATACCAACGCATTAAGGCCTTTGAATGGTTCTATAGCAACTGATATAGGACTTAACAACATCATATACAAAGCTATAAGACCTTTGAATGGTCCTATATCAAGTGATATAGGACCTCACACAATCTTATACCAACGCATTAAGACCTTTGAATGGTCACTATAAAGAATCGGTATATGACTTAACAACATCATATACAAAGCTATAAGACCTTTGAATGGTCCTATATCAAGTGATATAGGACCTTTGAGAGAGAGAGAAACAATCATAAAACCCAACTTCAGAAATAACATAAATTAACATCCCCAACAAGCTTAAACCTAATCCTATCAGACAAAACCCGAAAAGCATCCCCAACAAGCTTAAACGCATCCCCATACCCAACAAACGAATTCTTATCAGGATGCAAAATTAGGGCTAATTTCTTATACTGCTTCTTAATAGTATTAATATGACAGAAAGGTTCTACCTGGAGAATCTTGTACCATTGCGGAGTCTCTGCATTGCCGGAGCCTGACTTGGACGCAACACGGAGGATTTTGAGAGCGGTGAGCATTTCGAAAACGCCGTCGACGGTGGGAGAGAGACGGTGGGCACGTTTGGCGTACTTGAGAGCTGATCTAAGATTGGAGGAGTTGAATTTTCGCTCAGCTAAGGTTTTGAGACGGATTGATTCGGAATTTTCTTCGGATTCCATGGTTGATTGATTGATTTTCTTGGAAGAATTTGGGGAAATTGGAGTAGTGAGAGGCTCCAGTGCCGGAGAAGGAGAGAGGGAGAGAGTACGTTGGGTGAATGAGGGGAGGGGTAAAATTGGTATTTGGAAATTATATTTGACTAGGTCAAATGAGTTTTGGGTTTACACGGTATTTTGATCTGGACTTTTCAATGAGTTTGGAATTTTGAATCTGGGTTAGGTTTTTATGGGATAAAATCTGGGCTAGAGGGGTAGGAAGGAATTAATTCAATAAAATAAGTAAGGTGAACATGGTTGTCAACCCCCTTATCAGAAAGCGGACCGATTTGCTCATTGTAACGGTACGTATAGATACCGAAATATAACAATTTAACATATCGAATTTATCGCATTTTTTATTTTATTTTTAATCATTTATAATATATTAATACATTTAACAGTTATTTAACATAATTTCTATAATTCAATAAAAATATCTTTCATATAAATTTAATAAAATAAAATTTATGATTATAATCAAAATTTATAAAATAATTTTTTTTAAAAGAATCTTTTAATATTTTAAGAAATCTTTTTGTTTCGCTGAACCGATGTGTACCGGCCGATACGATCCAGTTCAGGGCGATAGAATCGGTACAGCCCGATTCAGATCAGTGCATAAAACGGGATGGTGCATTACATATTACGTACCGATTTTTTACCGTAACGGTACATACCGGCCGGTACGGGAGGGGATTGACAACTATGGTATTGAGTATAAAATGTGAGGTAGAAAATAGTAAGTGGATAATATTATGAATATAACAAATGAGTCTCATGAATTAAGCAATATTTAAAAAATTATATTTTGAAATTGTGTCTTTTTAAATGAGACATTCAAAATATAATATTATATATTTTTGAGTTGGACGGAGGAAATAGTTGTTAACCGCCCTTTTGATTTATTTTTTATCTATAAAAATTAAACTTTTACTTGACATACAAATTAATGAACTCATTTGACCCTTCTAAAAAGTAATCTCTCAATATTTTTTAAATATATTTTAATTATATATATTATTTATATTATGATAATATTATATAAAGTTATTTTATTTTATATATAATATTTATTATAATATGTATCAAAAATACAATATTTATTTCGTGAAGAAGAGTGGTAACTACATAAGTTTAGCACATGGGGTTCCAAAAGAATTGTGTACAGATTTCAGAATTAAAATATATTTATAATTAGATAAAAAAACTGATGATCTTTCATTTTAAATTGAATGAGTATATTTTATAAAGATTAAATGAAAAATATGCTCATTCCATTCCAAAACAAATATCTATTTTATATTAAAAAATCCAAAATATATGACTATTTTCTATAAATTTGTTTCTGAATATTTTTATATTATAAAATAATTATTCATTATATATTTTTGAAACTAAAAAAAAATAATGAACAGTAAAAGTGTATATTTACAGTTTTATCATTACAATTCATAAGTAGTGAATATTTACATAATATGCCTTGAATAGAAAATAGATCGCCCCTCCGTACTAAAAATTAGGACATTTATTTTGGGTTGGATTAGATGGCTTTAGTTGTAAGATGGCAAAAACTATAATTTAGTCACTAAATTTTAGTTTTTTTTTTCAAAATGTTCGCATCCAATTAATATTTTTCAAAATGATCTTACTTATTAAGCTTTCACAATTTTCAAAATGTATTCACTCTTTTAACAAAATTGCTAAAAATCTAAAGAAATTTAGTCACGTGACTAATGTTAATATATTAAATTTTTTCAACCAATATTTTAGCATTGTTGACACATAATAAATACTACAAATTAATTAATGTAAAATGTTTTAATCATATATTTTATACGAAATATTACAAATTAATTCTCTCAAAAAACCATTTATTCTAGATTGTATTTAACGAAATTAGTCATGTGGTTCAATTTCGTTAGATTTTTTAGCGAATTTATTGAGAGAGTGAGCATATTTTGAAAAAGATAAAAGTTTATTGAGAATATTTTAGAAAATAATAATTAAATGAGAACATTTTTAAAAAAGCTAAAGTTGAATGACTAAAATAAGGATTTTGTCTTGTAAGATTGTTGTAAAGTTTGGGTCAACGAGTAGACATGTCCACGGTTCATGTTTGAACTAAATGAATCGGCGATTTTGAACTGTTGAAAAATCGTTGAAAATCATGAACCGGATGAACCGTTAAATCGGGTGAACCGTGAACCGGCGGTTTACGGTTCATATGTGGTTTAGGCCTCGAAACCGACGATTCATAATGTTCATACCCGCGGTTCATATTGCCTTAATTATAAAAGGGTAAGGTTGGTTGTCCCCTCTATGTAAATTTGTTTAATATTAATAAAATTACAAGGGTACCGTTCCTTTTTAAATATATACTTATATTGTCTCATTCCACCCATTAATTTCTATAAAAATATGAAATTTAAAATTTTCTTAATACTTAATACTTATGTAAAGTAAAATAATTTATAATGTATCAAAAAATTGAAAAAAAAAATTGTCTAAAAACTGCTCAAAATATTTTATTTTAAAAAAAAGATGAAACAGATGAACAGGTGAATCGTATTGTGAATCGTCGAATCGTGAACCGTGCCATAAACCGTAAATTAACGATTCATAAATGATTTTAATTTTTTATGAACCGTAAATCAGCAGTTCATGAATCGTGAACCCGGGGCATGGGGCATGTCTATCAATCAAGGGTGGAGCAGGTGATATTTGATTCGTGTTCCAAGCCTGACTTGTGTGAGGAAATTCTCCATCGTAATTGGTTTACATTTAAGAGCCAATATAAACATCATAATCTTTGTTTAGTGCATTTGTTGTTGATTTTTATAATTTTATTTTTGAAACTAGAGAAAGATTCACGTAATCACATGAATATTATATTTTATGTGTCGCATAATAAATGTCGCTGCCAATTTATAATTATATATTTGTACACATTTTATTTATTTGTACAGTGTTATGATAAAGTGGTATTAAGAATATTTTTTATTTAGAAATATAACACTTAATTAATTTGAGATAGACCAATAAGAAAGGAGTAGCAAATTACTCCCTCCATTTCGAAATGATTTCTCGACTTTTTTTTATTATTACGAAGGTATTTTGAACAATTATTTTAGGTTATTTTAATATTCTAATGAATATGTAAAAATTTATTTGTTTGAGCATCAATAATAAACTTTAAATTTTTATTAGAATAATTAAAATTAATTTTATTTTATTAATTGAAGTACCTTCATAATGACAACATAAAAAATGAGAAGATCATTTTGGGAGGAGGGAGTATTATATAATTTGTATTAAAATCCATGTATAATAAATAACGCCAGTTGTATTATTAACCTTAAAAAAATAAAAATAAAATAAAAACTAGATTTACTTGTTTGTAATTGTATAATGTTTGTACCCTAAGAAAAGTGCAATATTTTATTAACAAACGTGATACAATGTTTATTAATTTAATGGTAATGAAAATAAGTTATATAATTGTAATCTAATTAAGTTTATGTAAATTAATAAAGTATACTCCATATTTAATTTCAAAATTATTTTTGAGTAAATAAATATTTAGTAATTAAAATAGTACAATTTAACATACTATTTGAAGAAGTATTCATATTTAATAGTCACTTGGCCTTATATTTTGCTAGCTGCGAGAATGGTGCATACAACATTTGGGCCAGCACCAAATTAATCAAAGAAGTCGTTATATTTTGGGAGTAAGTTTTGGGAGAAATCAGTTTCTCCATAAATTATAAAAAGTCCAATTTTTTTCAACTTGCAAATATTTGACGAATATAGGAGCAGTTTAAAAAAACAGGACTTTTTATAACTTAGGGAGAAACTAGTTTCCCCCAAAATATTGTGATATTTTGGGGAGTAAGATGATTGTTATAAGATCATCATCGCTAACATTTGTACAAAGTAAATCTATCTTGTTCAACAATGTTGGGTTTGGTGCCATTTAAATTAAGAACATATAAATTAGGGATTAAACAAGCTAATTCGAAATTCTTGTGACATAACTGAGGGGAGCGAACACGCGACATGGGGCGCGCGATCGCACCAAGTTACTGCCTGTAGGGAGCGATCGCGCTCATTATTGATGCGATCACACGGTGCTTGATTTGGGAGATGGGGCAATTGCGCCCTGGTCTGGAAAAGGCCTTCTCAGCGGTAGTTTTGACTAACGCCCTAGTCTGGAAAAGGCCTTATCAGCGGTAGTTTTGACTAAAGGTTGTAAAACCCTATAGGGTTTGTAGTAGGCATATAAATATAGCCTAGCCCCAATCATATTTGTAGTTTTTTTGGTTTTCTGTTTTCTAGATCTATGATTTGAACAGACAGGAATTTCTGCTAATAATTCGTTCACTAGGTTAGAGATTGAAATCTGTTGATTTTCAGAAGATAATAATATTCTCTCCTTGTGCTCATGGACGTAGCCAATTTGGTGAATCACGTATATCTGTGTGTTGTGTGATTATTGCTTGTTTTCTATTTTATACATAGACTTTGTTATAACAAACTGATATCAGAGCCGGCCTGGTTGAGGAAGGTATAGGGTTGTTCCGCTAAATAGAAAATGGGATCATGAATTGAATCACCGATCGATAAATTTAATTAGAAAAATAGTTTTTCTCTTTGTCAAATCAAGATGAAAGCCTTGTTGAGGGACAAGGGTTTGTGGGCTACAGTGGCTGATGCAATCAGGGATCGTCACCGTTGCTGTCGCGGCTGCAACAGGAAAATGTTCAGAGAAAGCGAAGAATGTAGCTGAGAATGAAGAGGCAGATATGATTACGATAAATGAGAGGGTCCATTCTAAAATTATAAGGTGTCTAGATGATGATTTTCTAGCGGATATAGTAGATACCGATTTCGAATGTGATTTGTGGCTTGCGTTGCAATACATGTATTTGTCACTATCATTGACCAATAAGCTATATATAAAGCAGAGACTATATTAACTCTGAATCCAGGAAGGTACGCCAATTAGGGATCACCTATATAGATTTATATCTTTATTACTTGAACTGCGTATTATAGATGTTAAGGTTGCTGATGAGAATGTTGCATTAATGTTTCTTGTTGCTTTACCTTTATCATATGAGCACTATGTTGACTCTAGTATCAGTGGTAAGCAAACGGTGACTATAGAGGAGGTTAAATCCTCGCTAAATACTAGAGAGTTACGTCGTAAGGCAAGCGGTAATATTGATACAGATAATCAGATATAAGGTTTGGTTGCGTAAGGTAGCAAGGATTCTAGCAGTAAACAAAAGAAGAAAAACAAGTCTTATGGCAAGAAGGACCTGAAACTTGATGATATATGTAATTAATGCAAGGGAAAAGGATATTGTAATACAGATTATCTTAGGAAGAAGCGAGGTGAGCCTCCAAATCGGAATGAAGGTAATGATGATACAATTGATACGAGCATCTCTGATTGGGATTATGCTCTATTAATAGAAGAGTCTGCAAAACAGTCGAATGTGTGGATTCTTGATTCTGGGGCCTTTTATCATATCAGTCCGATGAGAGAGTGATTTACAACTTATGAGAAGGTAAATGGTGGTAATATTCATATGGTCAACAATGTTACTTGCAGGGTGTTTGGTATTGGCTCTATCAAGCTGCGGAATCATGATGGTAAGTTCTGCACTTTGAACGATTTGAGACATATTCCACAGATGACGAAAACCTGATATCTATTAGTCAGCTGACAGCAAAGGGTACAATTTCAAATGTAAATGTGGAGCAGTTTATGTTTGTAAAAGTTCTAAAGTGATTCTGAGAGGCATTAAGCGGGGCTACTTGTATTTCCTACAAGGAAGGACGCTTACTGGTTAGTATTGGTTGCATCATCTGGAGTGGTAAAGGAGAATATGACCAAGTTATGGCATATTAGGATTGGGCACATGAGCATTAGCGTGATGCAGATATTGGCTAATCATGGTATTCTATGTGGCCATAAGATTAAGTACCTTAAGTTATGCGAGCATTGTGTACTTGGGAAGATGAAGTGAAGCAAGTTTTCTAAGGGGGTACACAGAACGAAGGGAAGTCTGGATTACATTCACTCGGATTGTTAGGGACCTTCAGGTTAGGAATCATTGAGGGTCACAAGTATTTCTTGTCTATGATTGATGACTACTCGAGGAAGACTTGGGTAATTATTATGAAACACAAGAATGAGACTCTCACCAATTTTAGACAGTGGAAGACATTAGTGGAGAATCAAACAGGGAAGAAGATCAAGCGTCTCCGAACAAATAATGGGTTGGAGTTTTGTAGTGCTTAGTTCGATGAGTTCTGTAATCAATTGGGGATTTCTAGGCATCTAACTATCAGAGGTACAACACAACAAAATGGTGTAGCAGAGCGCATGAATCAGACATTGTTAGATATGACAAGGTGCATGCTCTACAATGCAGGATTGTCTAATCGGTTCTGGACAGAAGCGGTTAGTAAAGCATGTTACTTGATAAATCGCAGACCACATACATGTATCAGCTCAAAGTTCCCAATGAAGTATGGTCAGGTAAACCCCTTGATTATTCTAATTTAAGGGTTTTTGGTTGTATTACTTATTATTATGTGGATGATGAGAAGTTAGAGCCGAGGTCTAGAAAAGGAATTTTCATGGGTTACGGGGATGGTGTCAAAGGATATCGGATTTGGTCTCCATTAGAGGGTAGGGTAATAATAAGCAAAAATGTTGTTATTGATGAAAACTTTGTGCTTAACCTATTATGAGATATGTGGTTGTATCAGGTGTTAATAGTATTGATAAATAGTTGGAGCTAAAAGATACTTCAGAGTTGAGCAGTCCACAGTCATATGTTCATCACTATCTACCGTTAGAAATAGAAGCAGCAGAAAGTTTATCACCAATTTTTGAGAAACATGGGTTAGCTCAATAGAGGTATAGACGGACTAATTTCGGGAAGTCTCCAGTGAGTTATGATTTTGAAGATATGGTGTCTTATGCACTTCAGGTTGCTGAGAAGGTGCAGCCCGATTATTCGGAGCTAACCCATTTCAAGGAATCAGTTACATGTTTAGAGTCTGCCCAGTGGTATGCATCTATGGGGATGATATGGAGTCAATTAACAAGAATTCGACATGGGAGTTAACTAAGAGGTCAGAGAGCAGAAAGATTGTGACTTGCAAGTGGGTTTTCAAAAATAAGGAAGGTATGTCACCATCAGAGGGGGTCAAGTATAAAGCTCTTGTAGTTGCAATGGGTTTCACACAGCGCGAGGGCGTTGAATACAATAAGATTTCTCACCAGTGGTTAGACACAATTCGATCAGATTTTTATTAGCAATTGTGGCACATCAGGAGGAGCTCGAGCAGCTAGAATTAAAAACAACTTTTCTACATAAAGAGTTGGAGGAGGAGATTCAATAACACAACCAGATGAGTTTCAGGTTTCGGGAAAAGAAGATTATGTGTGTAAGTTGAAAAAGTCCTTGTATGGGCTCAAGTAATCGCCCAGACAGTGGTATAAACGGTTAGACATCTATATGACAGAGATTGGTTACACGAGGAGCCCGTATGACTGTTGCATATATCACAATAAGTTGGTGGATGGTTCGATAATATATTTGGTTCTTTATGTTGACGATATATTGATAACGACTGTCAAGAAGTCAGATATTCAGAAGTTGAATGGTCTACTATCTACATAGTTCGAGATAAAAGATTTGGGTGCGGCAAAGAAAATTCTGGATATGGAGATTTATAGGGATTGAAGCCAACAAAAACTGTTATTATACCAGAAAGGTTACATCAAGAAAGTTTTATAAAGGTTTGGCATATATACAACAAAGTGTTTAAATTCTCTGAGTGCAGCGAATGTACATCTGTCGATTGCTTTTGCACCTAAGTCGGATGAGGAGAAAGAGTATATTGCTAGAGTAACTTATGCTAGTGCAGTTGGTAGTTTGATGTATGTTATGGTTTGCACTAGGTCAGATCTTGCTCATGATGTTAGTCTTGTAAGTAGGATAATAGGGAATCCTGGTAAGAAACATTGGCAGGCAGTGAACAAGATCTTCAGGTATCTTAGGGGTACATCAGATGTTGGGTTCATTTATGGATATGGTATAGAATTTGCAGTTGAGAGTTATTTTGATACGGACTACTTTGGGGATGTTGACACGAGGAGATTTATGGTCGGGTATGTGTTCACTCTTGGTGGGCCAGTTGTCAGTTGGAAGGCTATTTTACAATGTACGGTGACGTTGTCTACTACGGAGGCGGAGTAAATGATATTGACAGAATATGCTAAGGAGGAAATACGGCTAAACGGTTTGATCATTGACCTCGGGTTAAATCAGGATCAAGCTAAAATATTTTGTTATAGTTTGAGTACAATCTGTTTGACCAATGATCAAGTTCATCACGAGAGAACCAATTACATAGATGTAAGGTATCATTTTCTAACTAGTGAGAAACAGATCAAGGTGAAGAAAGTGGGTAATGCAGACAATTCTGCTGATATGTTCACGAAATCCGTTACAACTAGCAAGTTTCAACATTGTTTGTACTTGCTGAATATTCGCAGCTATTATATAGCATCTGAGATAGAGGGGGGATTTCTAGTTATAATTTGGAGGTTAGATGTCAAAGTGAAGATTTGTTGTGTTTGGTGACATATAAGTTGAGGACGCATAGATTAGGAGATTAAAAAAGCAATTTCGAAATTACTGTGACACAACTGAGTGGAGCGACCACACGACATGGGGCGCGCAATCGTGCCAAGTTACTGCCTGTAGGGAGCGATCGCGCCCATTATTGGGGCGATCGCGCGTTGCTTGATTTGGGAGATGGGGCGATCGTGCCCTAGTAGGCTAGTACGAAAAAGGCCTTCTCAGTGACAGTTTTGGCTTAGGGTTGTAAAAACTTGCAGGGTTTGGAGTAGATATAAATAGAGCCTACCCCAACCATGTTTTTAGTTATTTTGCTTATCTATTTTTTAGATATAGGGTTTTTACAGACATGAATTTTTGGCTAATAATTCGTACACTAGATTATAGATTGTAATATGCTGATTTTTAAAATAAAATAATATTCTCTCACTCTTCCCATTTACGTAATTAAGTTTGTGAATCAAGTATATGTGTGTGTTGTGTAATTATTAATTTTTTTTCTATCTTTTAAATATACTCTGTTATAATAACTAGTATTCTGAGCCCGTGCGGACCGCACGGGTCAGTACCCCCACTTACATCCTCACCCGCATCAAATACTCTCTTTCTCATTATTCCAAGTCACTCCATTACTCCCCATCAACTACCTTTCACCATCTTTCCAAGACATTTATTTGCCAAAACAGTGAGCGAGTGAGTAACTGATTCATTTACATAAGATTAAAATAATACCCCTAATAGTCAGATTGAAGTAATTAAATATAAAGATACCAAAAAAGTTTGAGAATGAAATGCTAGTTACTACTCCCTCTATCCTGTAAGATAGTAATCATAATAAGTCAAAATTGAAATACATAGAGAAAATGTATATCAATGTCATTCATAAGTAACAAATAGTTCTCATTCATTATCACCAAATACCACCTTGGAAGTGTCAAGTGAATAATCAATATCAACACCAAAATAACATATCAAAAACACATAAATTAAAAGTTCACGAATTTCAGATATTTTGACCAAAGTAAAGCCAAGTTTAAAAGGATAAAAAAAAATCTTAACTATCTCATATTTACTAAGTAAACCCATATATTAAGTTCATGGAGACACATATAGAGGTTATATTGCAATTGGAGAGAGAGAGAGAGAGAGAGTGAGAGGGAGAGAGAGAACTACTGCAATTACCTCCTAGTATACATGCCCGTGTCCGAGGACACGCGGTTTTTTTTTTTAATTAACATAAACATTATAGTTACAAAATGATAATTAATTTAAGATACACAATCCATTTCTAACACTATCAAGAGATATTGGATAAAAAATTAAACAACAATCATTTTTATATCCATCGTATGAAGTTCATCCATCCCAACTCTAAGAACAAATCACAAAAGTTTGAACACGAAGAAAAGAAAAAAAAAAACTAAACTTTGCATGTCTTCCAGTTTGCTATGTATCTGAATTTATGTTGAACCGCTTCACTGGACACACATCAAAACCAACATTTAAAAATTAACACTTGCAAGGAAGTAATGGAAGTTTACAGACAATTAGATACAAATCAATGCACATAACCCCCCCCTCCTCCCAACACACGTACATACCTATGTTCTCATCTTAAAAAAATAGGTAGTACTTCCTCCGAGAAATCGATATTCTTTTTTGTTTTTGATGAAACAAAAAACTGAATATTCATTTTAAAATTAAACAGGACAGAAAGCATAATTTTCATATCTTGGCTAATTGAATTCATTATTGAAAGCACTTGAAAAGCAGCATAAAGATTTGCTGAAATGAAAAAAATAAAAGCAGACATCACTTATATTTGAAATTACGGGACTAAATAGACTGTTGCACCATAATCATTTAGTTGTGCCCAATCTCAATTCATTGGATTTGTCTACAGTAACCATTGAAATTACTGGACTAAAAGCCACATCTCTTCCGTCCCTCTTGAGCAGCCTAAGAAAAGGCCAGTGTATCAAGAACAATTGTGACCATTTTTTCAACAGCCTTTACAAAACCCATCCTCTCCAATATACGCCCACACAAATTTCCATTTTCCTTTGCAAACCACCCTTGTCCATGCAATCCCTGTTTCCATTTTAAATTGCTTCCGATATCAAACTTGGATCCCCTTCTCTTTTTCCCACCCTTTTGCAGCCACTTTCAATGGATATTAGCCACTTTCAATGGATATTATTAAAATTCGACTAATGAAATTATAAGTAAGTTGCACTTACTTCAACTGAATAAATTTGTATAAAGCATAAATAGTGCCGACCAAATGTTCCAGTCAACATAAATTATCTCAGCTTTCATGTTAAGTTTTGGCTTTAAGAATGCGTAACAGTTAAAATATTGATCTAATCACCCAAAAGAATAAAATAGTATACCAGAAAAAAAAAACTAAGGATTTAAAAAATAAGTGAACTAAGGAGCTTAAATTAATAACCCCCTACCCCACACACGCATTAGAAAAAATCAGCTAGTCATTACCAAATTATATTTATCTACACCTCAAATTAAAAGGAAAGGATTGTGTTGTATAGTGAGTAACCAATAATCTTATTCCAAATTTCCAAATCAAATTCTCAATGAAATTTAACCAAATAATATTTATCTACACTAATCAAAAAAATTATGTAACAACCACAATTTGAGTGACTAATGAATTGAGTGAACGGTGCTAAGGTTTAATGAACCAATCGAGCATTTGACAAAATTGTGAAATCAGAGAAAGCCACCTGGGGTTGGGGAGGAATGAATTGAAATTGATTATCAGCGTCACATTGAACTGTGCCTTAATAAATATGTACACCAGCCACCACTTCTGCAAAAAAAGAAAAATTGAATATATCACAGTAGTAAAACATGAAGAAAAAAATGCAACCAAAGGTCACTTCACCAGTGGGATTGCCTCACTTTGATTCCTCCGCCAGCCCTAGAAAAATATAAACTAACAACAATCACTCATAAGGAACTGCTTATCAGAGTTTATCATGGGATTATTGCTCAATGTATATATAGAAGAATTGGTCATGGATATGGTACAACCCCATGTAATCCCATCCCAAGATGAAGCAAAAAACTATCATTCTCCTCCATTAACAGCTTGTTCATCTCTGATAGCTTTCTATTTACAGCTTGGAGTCGATATGTCTCCTTCCGCTGCTTTTCCCTACATCTGCAATCAAAGAACGTGCATCCAAAACACGATTTTTATGGAGAAAAGACATGAAATTTGCAATTAATAACTAATCTTATCAAGAAATACATATTAATAGAGAAAAATCATAATTTGTCCAGATAAAAAATGAAAAAGGAATAAGATGTTGCTGACGAAGGGAACTTGGTTTAGGACAGTCGTGATATAGCCTTTCCAAAGCTTCGACATGCTCAGGTGTATATTGCACATATTTAGCGTTATCCATCCCCAATTTGTCTTCTTTGCTTGATGAACTCATCGCCATCATCACTACAAAATCAAAAAATTCCCAAATTTTGAATACACAAAACCATTAAAGGTATAATGGATTGATTAAACATCATTATATCGACCGTAATAACCGAGAGAATGGTATGTAGAGGAAGTTATTACCGAGAAGGGGGAGGAGAGCGGTGGGAGAAAGAAAAGAGATACATAGAGAGGGGAGTCGAGGGGAAAACTGTGGGCATTCTCGCAGAATTGGGAGGAGATGGAAGAGCGAAGGTGAGAGGGGGCGTACCTGAAGAACTCGACGGTCTGATCCTGGCCTCTTCCAGTGCTAAGTTTGGCGGAAAAGATAAACAACGGTAGGTTGGGTTTGCGAAACCCTTAGAACCCCAACCGTGAATCAAGCATGGGACCGCTGCAATCCGTCCGCAATTCGACCGTAAACCGCCCACAAACCGGCCGCAAACCGCATGGCTGCCAATGGGGGTGATCGTCCCTGCGCGGTGCCCCGGTGAAGACGATGCGACGGAGAGAGATTAGCTGTTGGTGCGGCGACGGCGGTAGAGGAGAAAATGGAGGAGAATAGGTGACGATTGGGGTGGGAGGCGATGAATTGGAGAGGTAGACAGTTATGGGCAGTTCTGAAAGAGAGGGGGATAATTTTGGGCCGTCAGATCTGTTTCCCAACTTTAAATCTCAGCCTCTCTTTATGTATAGCTAAGAGGCAGTTATTTGCCCTTGTATTGTATACTCCCTCCGTCCCACATTTTTATAGACTTTTGGGTTTTGCACGGGAATTGTTTTGATAGAAAAAACAATAGAGTTGAATCTTAACTTTGACAAGTGTGTGGATTAAACAATAAGGAGGGGACTATGGAATTCGACTATATGGAACAAAAGCATGAAAAGAAATAATGACACCACGATTTGTTAACGAGGAAAACCTTAGAGGTGATAACCTCTTTGGAAAAAACCCCGGGAGTTAGGTCTCCAACCTTAAAAGTTTCACTATGATGATTATGAATACAACTTTGGAAGAGAATGGAGAGGAGTACAAGTAGCTTGTGTGTAGAGGGTGTGCGTATGAAAATGTGTGCGTGTTTTCCGTCTCCATTTCCCCTTAAATATAAGTAAGTATGAATGAGTCAAATGATGTTCCTACAATCTTGGGAATGATCTTTATCCTCTTCAACATCCGTGAGACCAAGTCGTCCTTGCCGTTGAAGATGTGTTGAACGTCTTTAGAAAATATCCCGCATTCTTCTCTCTTGTTCACTGGAATATTAATAAAGATATTAGAAAAAAATCAAATATGTAAATATTAAAACAATACTTACAGTGGAACGACATCTTGATATGTAGGAGCAACTGAAGATGTCGCCATGCTGAAAAATACCCACAACAATTTGTCCCCAAAAACATTTGGCTAACTCGGCAACTGAGGAGGCAAAAATGTTTTTCTTTGCAATAAATGATCAACTGCCAGCTTTGCATGATGGGACGGTTAGGGATACGTGGCGACTAGAAAGGAAAAGAGTATCGATATGAATTAATAACCGTAATTCTTGATAACCATTGTTATCATCAAATCTTCTTCAAATTCTTATCCAAATCAGACGTCTCCTACTATATTACGGTGACATTAACCTTAAAGAGTGCAGTTTTTTATCCTTATTTCTCAGACGATCTCCAAGAGAGTGAGTCAGAATCAACGTGTCATTTAATTGGTGACTCTATTAAATCCGTGCTAACATATATCTTTATATGCAGTGACTCGATCCGGCTTTACGACGAATGATATTGTGGCAAAATACAAAGGCAAGATGAAAGCGGAAGAGACCATACCTGAGACGGATAATAAACTTACCTCGAAAAGAAAAAGGGTGGACCAGATCTCCGGCGTGGAGAAACAAATTTGGAATGAAGAAGTGTTGGAGAATCAGGTAAGATTTGATTTGGGACGTTGGTACATTGGTCCTCTTTTATTTTAGTAAAATGTCTCTTTTTGTTCGTTGATGACAGATTGTTTCGATGGCTAAGTTAATGTCCAAAGAAATCAGGATATGGAGGGAAAAATGTGATACCTTTGATATGAGTAAGGTTGAATACGAGAAGGATTTGAAAGAAGCTGCGAGGATAATAAGGGAAAGGGGATTGGAAATCAGGGACAAAAATGAGGAGATATTAAAGTGGCGTTCCAGGCTTGCAAGTGTTGATATCAGGCATGAAAGAGAGATAGAATCACTTCGGGATGACTTGGTGCACGAGGCTGCAAAAGCGATTTTGAAACTAGAATCCGAGATGATTGAGGAATATCGGGCGGGAGAGCATGTGAATTGGGACCTAAATGATGAAAACGGCTTTGCGGCGGATCCATGATGAAAAAGCAAATGAGGCCTCGAGGATCTTGAGCAGTTGATGATGCTCACGACGGCGACATGGAATGACTTTCGGGATGGGAAACACAAAAGGAGGATGCTTAATAAGAAAGATCGAGAGGTTTGGAGAAGTTACACTGCGGCGGATGTCACTGAAAAAACAAAATAAATTTATTGGTTTTTGATGGTATTCGGGGTGGAATCCCACGAAGACAATTTTAATTTCTGTTTGGTTATGTAATGGGTCCATAAGGACCAAAGACAATTTCTTTTACGTGTTGGGTTGGTCCAACACTTTTGCACTTTAACGTTGGTAGTTTGGATGTTTTTATGGTAACTTTAATCTAGTTAAGGTTTAGTAGTTTTCAAGCATGTCAAGGCTTGTTTTCTTTTGGATGAAATTTTTCTTTGTATGGTTACTTGTTATGCTCGTAAGGTGACATGATAGTATGTCAAAGTTGTAGATACTTAAGATGACATGTATATGTCATAACCACAAGAATAATACGTAAGATCAATCATTTAAGCGAGTGGGAATGGGTAAGCTATATGAGTTTACCCATATAGGCCCACCCCACACCTCAATTAAAGAGATAACTTGCGCTCCAGGCGAAGGTGTGGTAACCTAACATCTTAAGAAAGAGGTAATTAACTCTTTAAACCTTAGAAGGGATTGTGTACCTTTACTTGAGAAGAGATGGCCAGTCTCTAACGGAGGAGAATTCGTTATTCCTTGCGTACTTTTGACATGTCCCCATGTATGTATGTCAACACCTCATAAGACAGAAATATGTTAATAACGGACGTCAACTAATGTTAACGTCTCTCCACAAGGTGCGTTAGCGACATCTTGATTTGTAGTGAAATAAAAAAATAAAAAAATACATAGGAAAAAGAAAGGTTACAAAAAATTGAAAGATGATCCATACACAGGAAGAGATGAGTTTAGGGGAGTTTTGTTTAAATGTAATACCTTTTAAGGTGAATGGCGTTCCAGCTTCGTGGTATCATTTGGCCATCCAAGGTTGCCAGGCAATATGCTCCTTTCCCGGCCTGCGCATCTATTAGGTAAGGTCCTTCCCATTTTGGGGCGAGCTTGCCAGCATTGAGCTCCTTTGTATTTTGGAATGCCTTTCGTAGGACTAAGTCTCCTACTTGAAATCTTCTAATCCTTACATTTTTGTTGTAAGACACGGCTACCCTTTGTTGATATCTTTGCCATCCGAACTTTATCCATGTCTCTCAGTTCATCTACGGTATCCAAGTCATGTATCAAGATGTCTTTATTATGTTCAGATGTCAACAAACTGTATCTGGCCGTAGGTACAAGTACTTCATGGAATAGCTGATTACATTTCAAATACAAGTGAATAGGGGGTTTGACCAGTAGCGTTCTTAGATGTCGTTCTATCAGCCTATAGAACCATTGGTAACTCTTCTGCCCATCGTCCTTTCTTCTGGTTCAATCTCTTTTTTAAGTTGCTTATGATTATTTTGTTGCTAGATTCTGCCTGTCCATTGGCTTGAGGGTGAACAGGTGAAGAAGTCACCATCTTGACTCCCCAAGATGTCAAGAAATCTTGGTTTTTCTTACTAATGAATTGGGATCCGTTGTCACAAATTATTTCTGAAGGTATCCCAAATCGGCTGAATATATTTCTTTTGATAAAAGATATAACTTCTCGATCACGAACTTGTACGTATGCCTCAGCTTCTACCCATTTAGAAAAGTAGTCTGTCATAGCCAGTAGAAATACTCTTCCACCTGGTGCCCTGGGTAATTTTCCTACAATGTCCATTCCCCAAACCATAAACGGCCATGGCGACATGATAGGATGTAGTAGTTCAGCCGGTTGGTGCAGGATGTCCCCATGTCGTTGATAGGAATCACATTTCTTTGCGTAGTCAACGGCGTCTTTTCTCATTGTGGGCCAAAAATAGCCCATTCTAAGAGCCTTGGTATGCAGACTTCTGCCCCCGGTATGATTTCCACATTGTCCTTCGTGCATCTCCTTGAGAACTTTGATGGGCTCTATACGCTTCTAGACATCTTAAGTAGTGACACACGTGATTTTCTAAACAAGAGGTTATCAATAAGTAAATACTTAGATACTCTTACCCTGAAGGCTCTAGCATTTTCTCCTCGTGGGATCGTATCATCTAAGAGATACTTGATAATAGGAGTGTCCCAAGAGGTTCTTCTTTGGAGAGGAAGGTACGTCGACATCTAGAGCGAACATCTCAAGATGATCAATTGTTGGGATGTCAATATGCACAATTGGGATACTTATGCAGCAGGAAATGCTTTTGAAGGTGAACACAAGTTTGCCGGGGCATACGCGAGAATTTTCTTCTCGTGGGATTTGTTCCAAGGAAAATGATTTGAATTTGGCCGAAAGAATTTTTACGATTTCCAAATATGTCGTCATCTTAGCATTTTTCGCTATGTAGGATCCGTTGTAATGGTTAACAATTAGCAAAGAATCCATAAACACCCGGATATGCTTGACATCTAGGTCACAGAGCTCTTTGTTAAACACACAATTAATGCCTCATATTACGCTTCATTATTAGTGGCCTTGAAGCTGCAGCGATGGATTGTGGTATTATGTCCCCTTGTGGCGATTTTAGTACAACTCCAAGACCTGTACCTCTCATGTTAGAAGCGCCATACGTGTAGAGAGTCCGGATCTTCGGGACGTCATCATCTTAAAGTTGCTTTGTACCTCCAATTCCACCTCTTGTTGCATGGTTGGACTAAAATCGGCCACAAAATCGGCTAGTGCTTGGGATTTAATTGCTTTGTTACAGGCTCATATTTAATGTCGTATGTGCTTAATTGTACAGAACCACTTCGCCATTCGACACGACATCTCTGGTTTTCTCATAACATTCTTAATAGAATAGTTAGTGCGTACAATTATAGTATGTGTTTCAAAATAGTGTCTTAATTTAATAGAAACGATTATCAAAGCTAAAATTAACTTTTGTAAATGAGAATACCTGGTCTCCGCATCTAAGAGTGTCTTACTTATATAGTAGATGGGTTCTTGACTACCGTCTCGTTACGTCACCAAGATGCGCTTACGGCGCCTTCGACGATCTTGCTAGGTAAATGTAGAGATGTTCCTCCTCACGGGGTTTGGCCAATAACGGAGGTGTCGACGGGTAAGTTTTGAGATCTGAAAGGCTTCTTCATGTTGGTTCTCCCACTTTGGAACTTCTTTTTCTTCCTTAGGATGTCATAGAAAGGTTTGCATCGATCCGAGGATTTTGAAATGAATCTGGTGAGTGCGGCAATCTTTCCGTCAATCTTTGGACGTCCTTGACAGTTGAGGTGGCGACAGATTGATAATAGCACGTATACGTTGCAGGGCGGCTTCAATGCCTCTTTTAGTAACCATATAACCCAAAAACTTTCTGCCTTCATTCCAAAGTTGCATTTAGGTTTGGATTAAGCTTCATATTGAAACAATCTAAGATGTCGAAGGCACAGGATAGGTTGCTTATGTGATCTTCGGCTTTCTTGGATTTTACTACCATGTCGTCAATATATACTTCCATTGTGTCCCCAATCGATCTTTGAACATTTTGTTGACGAGCCTCGATATGTTGCACTGCATTTTTTAGACAGGCATAGCAATATAACAATAAATACTGTGGGCGTTATGAAGGCGGTGTCCTCTTGGTCGGATGGTTCCATCTGGATTTGTTGAAATCCACGAGGATGCGTCCATGAATGTGAGGAGCTCATGTCCGGAGGTGGCATCAACTAACGAATCTATGTGTGGCAAAGGGAAAGGATCTTTTGGACGAGGCTTTATTCAAGTCGGTGAAGTCAACACAAACTCGCCATTTCCCGTTCCTCTTCTCTACCACTACCCCGTTTGCTAACCATCTTGGATAATCAACCTCTTGTATCATGTTGGCTTTGAGTAAGCGCTCTACCTCTTCCTTGATGATGCGGTTTACGGTTTTACGCAAACTTCCTACGTTTACGGTGTGCTTGATTTAAAGCTAGGATCTATGTTAAGTTTGTGAGTGATGACATCTTTCTTGATGCTGTCATGTCATCATGCTTCCAAGCAAAACTCTTTATTACGCTTCTTAATAGGTCCACAAGCTTCTCTTCTATATCGATGGGATGTCAGTGCCAATAAGTACCTTGATGTCCGGGTTTGAAGGGTCTAGCAATACTTCTTTTACATCATCCTCCCTAGCTTCCAGGACTTCATGTACTTTCCTCTGTAATTGCTATGCTTGTTTTGGAGATGTCGACGCCTTCATTGAAGTTTTATAACATTCCTTGGCCACCTGTTGATCACTGTAGATCTTAGCGACACCCCAAGGTGTTGGAAACTTCACACACTGATGATAAGTGGAGGGTACAACCTTCATTCCATGAATCCACGGTCTTCGAGAATGACATTGTAAGATGTTGCGCAATCAATTACGCAGAACCGTTCCATAGTATTGAGGCCCTTCGAGTATATTGGAAGCTTTATCTCCCCCACCGTTTCTTTGACTTCACCACTGAAGCCTACCAGCACTGAGGACTTCTTAATGATCTCCGATTATGGGATGTTCATTTCTTTAAGGGTACCCAACATAATAAGATTGTGAGCTACCCCCATCAACCGGGATGCGCCGGATTGTACGGTTGGCGATACAAGGAAATAACTAGACTGTCGTGATGGGGTTCCAGCAAGTTATCTCGATCACTTTCATCAAAGGTGATTGGATCCTGGCAGGGTGTCGACATCCTGGTCTATCTTTCTGGCTTCTCCTCTTTTGACTCCTTAGTATGTCGCTTTGTGGCAGAATAGGATGTACCACATATTTCTGAACCTCCACTAATGAAATTGATCACCTTTGTTGATGCTAGGGGAGAAATTGGTCTTTCGGCTTCATGAGGAGCTTCCATACTTTCAGCCTTCTTCTTTCTGGATCCCAGCAACTCCTTAAGATGTCCCTTCGAGAGCAGGTAACTGATCTCCTTTCTTAGTGCGATGCAATCTTCAGTAACATGTCCAAAGTCTTCATGGTAAGCGCACCATTTTGATTTGTCACGCCACCCCGTGGCCTTATCCGTCTTCTTTGGCCATCTGGCTTTGTCCCTAAGGTTGCCCATTGCACAGAGTACACCTGCGATGTCAACAGAAAAACAATAATCAGAAATGTTAGGCACATTATCGCTATCTTCATCCTCACCATCTATTGAATTAATTTTGCTAGTATCAATTCTTGGATAAGGATTGGAACGGTGGTTCCTGCGATGGGACGATTCGATCTTTTACTGTCGGGGTTGTCATATGTCGACATCTTGGTTGAGGACTTCGATCTTCACGGCTCATCTTCCTCCGAGTCTTATGAATCTCATTTGCCCTTTGCTCACGACTTCTTCCAACCGCTTACACGGAGTCATGACCAAATCTTGATAATATTGTGAATCTTTCTTCGGTCCCATTTTGAATGCTTACGTAGGTGTCGACATGTCAAGATTGGGAATTTCTAGCACTTCCTTATTGAGCAGGGTGGACATAATCATTCAAGGTTTCATTAAGGGTCGCTAGGTCACATTGTAGAGATCACTTGTCAACCTCTCAAATTGTCGATTTGCATGAGAATTGGTTATAGAACATGTTGATGAGGTGGGCGTATGAACCAATTGAGCCTAGGGGTTGCCTAATCGGCCATTTGAGAGCTGGTCCGGACAAGGTTGATCAACCCCTGCATAAGCGAGCCTCCGAAGCTGGAGCGGAATATGGATTATGTCCATCTTTTCTTGATAGTGGGCAACATGCTCTTACGGGTCCGTGAAACCGTCATACAACTTCATAGATGGTACACTGAAACGCTTCGGGATGTCAACATTTGCAATTCTTGGGACAAGCCAGGATTGATTGTAGCAGGTTCGAGTCATTGGTTGGATTGGAGGAGTTACGCACAGCACGTTCATTATCGGCTCTCTAAGATCTGCATACGCTTGGCTAGTGGGTTTCTGCCAAAAGGGTCGGCCATAGGAATACGATTGAAATTATTATTATTGAAAAGATTATTTAGCAAACCGAGTTGTCCATAGTAGTTGTGACGATAGTGTTGTCGATGAATGGGATGAGCTGGGTGAATCCTAAGGAAGGTGGTGTCATTAGGGTGTCCCCCGGGCAAAGGTGTTGACGTCATTAAGGATGTCAAGCTATTTGAGTTTGAGGCGGACTACCCATTGAGATAAATTCACTCTGAAGTGTAGATCCTTCGGTGTTGTCGAAGTTGAGGATCCTTGCACGCAGTGGTGATATGTTGTCAAGCCGAGATGCGATGAGCTGTTGATCTTTCTGCATCTTAATCATGGAATTGGTCAGCACCTTTGAATGGTTGTCTTGCTGGTCCAACCTTTGATTCAACCTGGTCAGGATACTCTGGATGTCAGCATCTACATTGGGGAGCAACGGCGGAACTCTTGCCGGCGGCGGACACATTGGGGGGTGCAGACATAATGAATTTGCTTAGGAAATGATCCAAATAACCGATAAACCACGAGGCCCCACGGTGGGCACCAAATTATTTTGGTAGAAAAAACAATAGAGTTGAATCTTAACTTTGACAAGTGTGTGGATTAAACAATAAGGAGGGGACTATGGAATTCGACTATATGGAACAAAAGCATGAAAAGAAATAATGACACCATGATTTGTTAACGAGGAAAACCTTAGAGGTGATAACCTCTTTGGAAAAAACCCCGGGAGTTAGGTCTCCAACCTTAAAAGTTTCACTATGATGATTATGAATACAACTTTGGAAGAGAATGGAGAGGAGTACAAGTAGCTTGTGTGTAGAGTGTGTGCGTATGAAAATGTGTGTGTGTTTTTCGTCTCCATTTCCCCTTAAATATACTCCCTCCGTCCCATAGAGCTTAGGAAGATTCTATTTGGCACGGGAATTAAGGAATATTATTATAGTATTAGGAGAGAGAATGAGTGGAAGAAGTGTTGTGAGTGTGAAAAATTAAATAGGAGAGAGAATGAGTGGAGGGAATAGTAAATTATAATGTGTTGTGAGTATTAAAATAATGTAGGAGAGAGAATGAGTGGAGGGAATAGTAAATTTCTTAAGAGTTATGGGACGCTCAAAATAGAAAGCTTTCTTAAGACTTATGGGACAGAGGGAGTAAGTAAGTATGAATGAGTCAAATGCTGTTCCTACAATCTCGGGAATGATCTTTATCCTCTTCAAGATCCGTGAGACCAAGTCGTCCTTGCCGTTGAAGATGTGTTGAACGTGCTAGAAAATATCCCGCATTCTTCTCTCTTGTTCACTGGAATATTAATAAAGATATTAGAAAAAAATCAAATATGTAAATATTAAAACAATACTTACAGTGGAACGACATCTTGATATGTAGGAGCAACTGAAGATGTCGCCATGCTGAAAAATACCCACAACAGGAATTAAGGAGGAAATATTATATTGAAAGTGTTGTGAGTGTGAAAATAAAATAAAAGAGAGAATGAGTGGAGAGAATAATAAATTATAATGGTGATGTGAGTATTAAAATAATGTTGGAGAGAGAATGAGTGGAGGGAATAGTAAAGATTCCTTTCCATTTTAGGAAAGGATATATTATTGTGGGACGCCCAAAATGAAAAGTTTATACTCCCTCCGTCCCGGCCGACTTAGGATTTTTTGGGCCGGCACGGGGATTAAGGAAAAGGTAAATGTTGTGAGTGTAATTTAAAAATAGGAGAGAGAATGAGTGGAGGGAATAGTAAATTATAATGGTGTTGTGAGTATTAAAATAATGTAGGAGAGAGAATGAGTGGAGAGAATAGTGATTTAAGGTTTCCATTTTGGGCCGTCCTAAGTCGGGTGGGACGCTCAAAATGGAAATAAATCCTAAGTCGACCGGGACGGATGGAGTATTAGATAATAAGCACAAATCCCGACTTGCATTTGTATGAGACAATTATATCTTGGGATGTTCGACACAAGCCCCGAATTTGCATAATTCTTATTTTTTTAATTTCTTTTTAAGGCTTTTAATATTATGTTCCTGAATCCTGAACTTAACTATCTTTTTAAAATTATGAATTTGCTCAATCCTCACTTGTGTAAGTGTGTGACTCACTTCTCAATTCATCAAGTCTAATTTCATCACGACTATTTTCCCGCCTAATTTTGTGTATTATCACTTTCGAGCGGATATGAACAATTTCTATTTTTCTTCATCAAGTCTAATTTCATTACGACTATTTTGTGTATTTCTATTTTTTCGTAATAAATATAGCATTTTTCTTTTTCTTCTGTATGTTATTACGAAAGAATTTTGAGCTACAATTTTAGATTAATTTAATAATTCTTATAACAATTTTAAAATTGTTATTGATATTATTTATAATGGTGTATTAACTATCAATCGGCTCAATTTTATGTAATAACTAGTAAAAGTCCGTGTCACAGGACACATGGTATTTTTTTTTATTTAATTTTTTTTATTAAAAAAAAAGAAGGGAAAAATGAGAAAGAGACAACTTAGTGAAGGTAAAATGGAAATTTTTTTTTGACACTATTTATTGTACTGTTCACATGGCTGAGGTGAAGTGGACAGTTGTGTTTTATATTATAGATTTTTTATCTTTATACCGAAGTTTTTACATATTGGACTACTGAGTAAGCCCATTATTTATGTGGGCTTTAAAATTGTGGGTACAGTTTCCTTATTGGACCACTGGATAGATGGCTTTCAAAGGCATACATTATCCTTTACATGACCTAGAAGGCTAAAAATTACACTGTTTGAATTGATATTTTCTTTGTTTTTTTTTTACTTCATGAGTAATCCCATTCAGCCTGTAAAACTTTTTTGACCAACTTTTTATTTATAATTTAAGGCCATAATAATGATCCTAATAAACATTTAAAAATTTGTTATTGTATCACGCTTAATAATATTAACAATAACATTTTTTGGATTTTTATTATGATCATTATTATGGCCTTAAACTATTGGTCAAAGTTGGTCAAAGTTGACCAAAAGTTTACACTAGGCTGAGACGGAGGGAGTATATGAAAACGTTAAAAATAATCAGAGATAATTGCAAAATAAACCTTATACAAGTTTATCTATTGCAATTTAAACCTTCATACACTTATTCATTAAAAAATAAGCTATAAACGTGTGCATTTAAACCCCCTAAATTTATCCAATTTGTAACATTCCTCAAAACAATTACCTCAGTCCGAAAATAAATGTTTATTTTCAATTAAAAAAAAATTCAAAATGAAAATCATATTTTTTTGTAAAAAAAATGACCCTATTAATTTTTTCACCATTTTTTTTTGCTTTTCATTTTTATACTAATAAAATTAAATATTTAGAAAGTTTGTAAAAAGAATATGTATGAATATATATATATATACTCTCTCCGTCCAAGTAGTTACTTCACAGTTACTGTACTCACGTAAATTAAGGAGTGAGTATTATATTGAAAGTGTTGTGAGTGTGAAATTAAAATAGGAGAGAGAATGAGTGGAGGGAATAGTAAATTATAATGGTGTTGTGAGTATTAAAATAATGTAGGAGAGAGAATGAGTGGAGGGAATAGTAAAGATTCCTTTCCATTTTGGGAAAGAAACAAAGTGTGAAGTATGTAATTGGGCCCCAAAATAGAAAGTGTGAAGTATGTACCGGACGGAGGGAGTATATATATATATATATATATATATATATATATATATATATATATATATATATACTCCCTCCGTCCCGCTAAGTTCCGCACTAACACTGTTTGCGCGGGAATTAAGGAATATGATATTTTAATAAAATGTTGTGAGTGTAAAAGAATGAGTGGAGAGAGAATGAGTGGAGGGTGTAATAAATTATAATGGTGTTGTGAGTATTAAAATAATGTAGGAGAGAGAATGAGTGGGGTTGGGTGAATATTTTATTAATATAAAGTTTCCTTTTTGAGAGTGTGCGGATATTAGCGGGACGCCCAAAAAGGAAAGTGTGCGGATATTAGCGGGACGAAGGGAGTATATGTTTAGATATTATAAAAAGTAAACATTTTCAAAATGTCTTCAAAATAAAATTTAAATACTCATTAAGGGACGGGTGTAGTAATTTTTATTAGTTATCTTCTTGCTTTTTGAATAATCAATAAGATGAGATATGGTTAAATACAGAGAACAAAAAATACAGGGAACAAACAAAATTATCAAAATACCCATATAAACCAAAAATTTCGGCCAAATGGCCAGAATTCGAATCAAATTCAGCAAAAAATCAAAACCAAATCGCATATGTAAAAATCAATTAAAAAGATAAGGCGATATATTATTACATAAAAGGTAATATGTGAACGGTTACGAGAAACTTAATATTTATTGAAATTATTTGATTTGTACACTGATACAAACTAATTGGTGTAGGGGGAAAAGTGAAATAATGCAAAATAAAGTAACTTCTAATATGGTGAAGGATGATATAATCACTAAAAATTATTAAACTTTCACGAATGGGAATGGGTTGACGTATTTTTCTATTTTTTCAATTTCTCAAAAATAAAAAATAAAATTACTTCAACGGTCTTTAAATGAATGTTTATATTTTCTTTAGGAGACATTTTGAAAATATTTACTTTTTAAATAATTTAAGCTCAAACACACACACACACACACACATATAGACACAAAGTCTTTTACAAATAAAAAATACATTTATTTTTGCACAAAAAATTATTAAAAAATAGACATTTAGTTAGGGACGGACAAAGTAATTTTTTGGAAGAACATTACAAATTAGATAAATTTATGGGGTGTAAGTGCACATTTAAAACTTATTTTTTTAACTACTAACTGGATGAATGTTTAAATTGCAACATAATTTTTGGTACAAGGTTTTTTATGCAATTATTATTTGTAAAAGGTTTAAATTGCAACAAATAAACTTGTAAAAGGTTTATTTTGCAATTTTCTCAAATAATCACATATCCAAATATACCTATATATTTTGTCAATTGCTAGAGGTATTCAAGTTTCATTGCAAGTTGGATGTTAAATATAGTTTGACCAAATAAAAAAAAACTGCTTATATTTTATTTTTGAATCTAGAGAAAATTTGACTATGAAAGTGTTTCTTACTACTTCCTCCGACTAAAAAAAATAATACCTTTATTTTGTTTATTTCTAGAATAATCTTATTTCTAAAAAAAAAGAGGTGAACTTTCCAAACAACCTTGTGAATAAAAGAATGAGATAAGCCACTGCAAATCCATCGAATGTACGTGTTTATCATAGATAATTGCTGATGGCAGATGAGTTGTTGCTGATAGATAATTGACTTATACTCTCTTCGTCCATTTACATGCTTTATAGTTACTGTTTACACGGTTATTAAGGAGGGAGTATTATATTGAAAGTGTCGTGAGTGTGAAAGTAAAATAGGAGAGAGAATGAGTGGAGGGAATAGTAAATTATAATGGTGTTGTGAGTATTAAAATAATGTAGGAGAGAGAATGAGTGAGATATGCCGAGATTCTTGGGCAGAATTCTTGGGCAGATTTATCTCATTCCTTATTTGATACATTGTAAATCTGGTAGGTGAATATCTCTTAGAGAAATGGTAGGGATTGATTGATAGAATTTGTATATAACTCTCCCTCTTTGTACATGAAAACACAGAGAAATAACATCACATTTTCTTCCTCATTACACGGTTTTAACTTGGTATCAGAGCCTCGGATCCAAACCGGTGGCAATCGAAGAAAATTCTGGTAAGGGGAAGATGGTGATGGAAGAAAGGCGATCTCCTTATTTTCTCTCTTCGAGTGACAATCCAGGAATGATTCTCACTCATGTTATTTTGAGAGGCGAAAATTATGAAGAATGGGCACGAGTTTTCAAAGGACCGCTTAGAGCGAAGACGAAGACCGGGTTCATTGATGGAACAATCACGCTGCCTAGCGACAAGGATGAGGAGGAACTTTGGTGGACTGTGAATTCCATGATTGTGTCATGGATATTCAACACAATCGAACCCAAGCTTCGTTCCACCATCACGTACGCGGAAGAGGCAAGGGTACTATGGGATGATTTGAAGGAGCGTTTTTCGGTAGGAAATGGACCGAGAACTCAACAAATAAAGGCGGACATAGCGAATTGCAGGCAAGGGAAAAATGAAAGTGTGGCGGCTTATTATGGACGGATCAAGAAGTTGTGGGACGAACTCAACGACTTTGAGAGACTCCCGATCTGTTCTTGTGCAGGTTGCAAGTGCAACATTGGTACAACGTTGGTCAAGAGACGAGAAGACGAACACGTGCATCAATTTGTTATGGGGTTGGAAACTCCGAAATTTGAGAATGTGAAGTCGTCCATTCTGAACACAGAACCTCTGCCTAATGTCAATAAGGCATATTCAATGGTTACTCGGGAAGAACGACTGAAGGGCGGCGTACATGAAGAATATTCAGAACCTGTGAGTTTTGCTGTTCAGACAGTTGTAGGCACAGGAGGGTCGACAGGTGGTTCAGCAGAAAGAAGGGATATGGGAAATGTTACCTGTTCTAATTGTAAGAAGAAGGGACACGATGTCAATTCGTGTTATAAGCTGGTGGGCTATCCAGAATGGTGGGGAGAACAGCGTATGAAGAACACCAAAGCAAAAGGTGGAGGCCAATCATTCGGGACATGAAGGGACCAAGTGAAACACAACACGAAAGTCAATGCAGTGCAGATCAGCGATGAAGGAGCAGCTGGAATGACAGATGCACAACGGGCTAATATGCTGGGATTCACAACAGAGCAGTGGAACAATTTCAAGAACTACGTGCAGACACCTGATCACACAACCGTCAACACAACTAGCCGCATGAATGGTAAGAAAGATAATGAATGTTGGCTTGTTGATAGCGGGGCCAATCGACACATAACAGGGGACGTTTCTCTACTTAGAAACGTTCATGAAATTAGGGCTAATCAGATTGGATTGCCCAATGGAAGATATATCGAGGCCACAAAAGAAGGCAATGTCGAGATCGGTGGAAATCTTGTCTTGCGAAATGTCTTATATGCACCAACTTTTAATTGTAACTTGTTGTCTGTTAGCCAATTACTTCGAGACTCCAATTATTTAGTGCATTTTTCTGATAAACAATGTGTTGTGCAGGACCGGGACTCGAAGATTTTGATTGGTGCGGGTGAACAAGACGGGGGGTTGTATTACTTGAGGAGATCCCCAAGGACGCAGACTTACAACGTTAGAGAATTCGAAAGCTTTCAGTTGTGGCATCAGCGACTCGGGCATCCATCAAGTAAAGTGGTTGGTTTATTACCTTTCGTCAGTCGTAGTAGTCATAATAAAACCGCGTGTGAGATTTGTTGCAAAGCTAAGCAAAGTCGGGACAAATTTTTGCTTAGTGAAAGTAATTCTGATGACATTTTTGATTTGATTCATTGTGATATTTGGGGTGATTATCGTATACCTGCTTTGTGTGGAGCTGTTTATTTTTTGACCATTGTGGATGACAGATCTCGTGGTGTGTGGGTTTACTTAGTGCGGTCTAAAAGTGATGGTTCACAAATTTTGAAAAACTTTCTTGTCATGGTAGAACGGCAATTTAATAAACGTATCAAGAAAATTAGGAGTGACAATGGAACGGAGTTTATGTGTTTGAAAAAATACTTTCTTGAAAATGGCATAGAACATCACACCACTTGTGTTCGCACGTCTCAACAAAATGGCAGGGTTGAAAGAAAGCATAGGCATATTCTGAATGTGTCTCGTGCTTTGATGTTTCAAGCAAAATTACCGGCCAAATTTTGGGGAGAATGTGTATTAGCAGCATGACATTTGATTAACCGCACTCCTTCAAAATTGTTGAAAGGGAAAACTCCTTTTGAAATTCTCTTTGGAAAGTCACCCTCTTATGCGCATATTAGGGTGTTTGGATCCGTGTGTTATGTTCACTATTCTAGGAGAGATAATGATAAGTTTGCTAGTCGGAGTAGGCGATGTGTGTTTTTGGGGTATCCTTTTGGAAAGAAAGGATGGTATGTGTACGATCTTGATGAAAACAAACTGCTTGTTTCCCGAGATGTAGTATTTGTGGAAAAGGAGTTACCTTTTGCCTCTAACAGGACAAATCAAGAGGAAGCATACACAGATTCGGATATCTTTCTTTGCAATGATGTGGCTACTTGCGACGACGAAAGTGACCATGTAACTGCGATTCTTGCACACAACTTCTGCCGCACAACAGGCAGTGCGAAGCTATCGAACGGTTGTGTGCACAACTTCCTGCACAACAGGCAGGCGGGTTGCGATTCTTGAACGCTTGACGATCGATACCTAACCAGTTGTCTGAACAAGTTATTGAACAAGTTATTGAACAAGTGTCTGAGCAGAATGCAGAATCAATCACTACTGAGAATCTGGGAAGAGGACAACGAGTTAAGATCCCGTCTACCAGATATCCTTCAGATGAATATGACTTGGGATCTCCTCAGGCTCACAGCACTGATGTTCATTCCCCGCCCTCGTCACGTTCACCTTCCCATGACAAATCTTCAGGTACTCGTTATCCTTTATCACACTTTGTCAATTGCACTAATTTCTCTTTGGAACATCGTTGTTTTTTGGCTGCTGTGGATTCAGGACATGAGCCAGCTCATTTTGGAGAAGCGGTTAAATCTTCTCAATGGCGTGAGGCCATGGATAAGGAACTTGAAGCTCTCGATCAAAATGGCACTCGGGAATTAGTTGATGCCCCTAGTGATAAGAAAGTCATCGGCAACAAGTGGGTTTACAAGATCAAATACAACGCGGATGGGACAATTGAGCGTTACAAAGCTCGCTTGGTGATTTTGGGCAATCGACAAATAGAAGGAGTGGACTTTAAGGAAACATTTGCACCTACAATAAAAATGGTCACCGTTCGGGTATTCCTATCTATTGCTGCGGTTCGGGGGTGGGAGCTTCATCAAATGGACGTTCACAATGCTTTCTTGCATGGTGATCTTGCTGAGGATGTTTATATGACAATACCTCTGGGACATCAAGGTTATTCCTCGGGGAAAGTTTGCAAACTCAAGAAATCTTTATACGGTTTACGACAAGCCCCTCGTTGTTGGTTTTCAAAACTCTCCACGGCATTGAAAGGGTACGACTTCACCCAATCATGTTCGGACTACTCTTTATTTTCTTATACAACTTCCGCTGCCGAGATTCATGTTCTGGTTTATGTTGATGATTTGGTGATTGGAGGTAATAATTCAGATGCCATTCGGTGTTTTAAGGAGTATCTTAGCAAATGTTTTCATATGAAGGATCTTAGGAGGCTCAAATATTTTTTGGGGCTTGAAGTGGCTAAGCATCCCGACGGAATTTTTCTTTCTCAACGAAAGTATTCTCTTGATATTCTTTCAGAATCTGGACTTCTTGGGGCACGACCAGCCACTACTCCAATTGAACAGAATCATGGTTTGGCTTTGCTTTCGGATGAGGAACTTCGTGATCCTGAGCCCTACCGGCGCCTTGTGGGGCGTCTCATTTATCTCACTATTACAAGACCGGAGCTTTCCTATTGTGTGCATACTCTTGCACAATTCATGAATAAACCAAAGATAGGTCACTGGAAGGCCGGCTTACGGGTTGTGCAGTATCTTAAATCACACCCTGGTCAAGGGATTCTTTTACGAGCATCCTCTTCTCTTAGACTTCGGGCTTACTGTGATTCGGATTGGGCGAGTTGCCCCATTACACGACGATCTCTTACGGCCTATTTGGTGTTCTTGGGGGATTCCCCAATCTCGTGGAAAACAAAGAAGCAACCCACTGTTTCTCGGAGTTCGGCTGAAGCCGAATACCGTTCTATGGCGAGTGCTACTTGTGAGCTCAAATGGCTTCATGGTTTGCTTGGTTCGTTTAGTATTCAACATAAGCTACCTATGCTTCTTCTCTGTGACAGCCAATCCGCCCTACATATGGCTCAAAATCCTGTCCATCACGAACGTACAAAACATATTGAAGTTGATTGTCACCTTGTTCGCGATGCTGTTCAAACAGGTGTCATAACAACTGCCTATGTTCATAAAAATGCCCAACGTGCTGATATTCTCACGAAGGCATTGGGTAGTCGTCAGTTTCTTAATCTTCTGAGCAAGTTGGGTGTATGTGACCTACATGCTCCAACTTGAGGGGGGGGGGTGTTGAGATATGGCGAGATTCTTGGGCAGAATTCTTGGGCAGATTTATCTCATTCCTTATTTGATACATTGTAAATCTGGTAGGTGAATATCTCTTAGAGAAATGGTAGGGATTGATTGATAGAATTTGTATATAACTCTCCTTCTTTGTACATGAAAACACAGAGAAATAACATCACATTTTCTTTCTCATTACACGGTTTTAACGGTAGGATTAATATTTTAATGATATAAAGTTTCTTTTTTAAGGTAAAAAACAAAGTGTGAAGCATTTTGATCCATATACTAATAAGTAAAAATGTATCATTTTTGATGCATTTTGGCTTTCACTTATTCATGATGCAATTGAGTTGTACCTCACTTATCGAATTTTGACTTATTAGTAACAATAAACACTACAATTATTACGTATTTTAAGTTAAAAATCAAAATTCACTAAAAATAAGTGTAAACAACAAGCACGAGTGAAAATAAATATAAATTAAAAATTAAATGGGATTATTATGACATAGGGAGTATAATGGCACCCCTAAAATGAAACAAAACGTTAATAAATATTTTTAAACACTGTATTTTTTTTCAATTTATATATTAAATCTTATTTAGAAAATGCAAAAACTTTAACATGTGTCAACCTTACAATGGCCATTTGTTTCCACATATTTGAGGAGTTTTGAATTATGACTTAAAATAAACAGAATTTGTGGTTTTTATTTTCACTTATAAGCAAAAAGCTAATAAATAAGTCAAAAACTTGTAAAAAACGCGTTTTTTTTCTAAGCTTAACAAAAAACGTGTTTTTAGAACGAACACAACAACAGACGACCCATTCTCTCTCTCTCTCTACCCGCAAACTCTCTCTCTCTCTACCCGCAATACCGTTCTCCCCCAAAACCATTCGCCGGCGACCTTGCTTCTAACTACATTTGCCCACCACCGTCATCTGCTATCCCTAAATCAACAACCAATCCTCACCGTTCTACCTCCCTCTTCCTCAATTACCTTCTTCCCCGATCTATTCTCTTCCAATTTTCCTCTCAACCCAATTTAAAAATGTCGTTACTTGGCAAAGAAATAGATGGGAATTTGAGACCCCAACTAATGTTACAATCAAAGGTATACTTTCGCTGTTAGTGGCTAATATTGATAATGAAAAGAGGCTTATTTCTCCGGGTATGGGTGACCCAACTGATCATTCTTGCTTTCACACCGCCGCTATTGCTGAAGATGCTGTAATTGATGCTCTTCGTTCTCAAAAATTCAATGGATATTCCTCTACTGTGGGTCTCCCTCAAACCAGAAAGTAAGTAATTTCTATTCAATTTTCACAAACCAGTGTATTAGTTTTCAAATGCCAGTGTATGTGTTTTCAAGTGCCATTTCATGTGTTTTTGAATGCCAGTTCTTGTGTTTTTGAGAGCCAGCAAACTTAATTCGAGTGCCAGTGCATTTTAATTTGAGTGCCAGTACATGTTAATTCGAGTGCCAGTGCATGAAGAAGATGAACGGAGATGGAGTGCCAGTGCATTTTAATTCGAGTGCCAGTACATGTTAATTCGAGTGCCAGTATATATTTTTTGGAATGCCAGTATAATAGAATATTAATGTCAGTGCATAACAAATAGATGGGAATTTGAGTGCCAGTGTATGTGTTTTTGAGTGCCAGTGTATGTGTATTTGAATGCCAGTCCATGTATTTTTGAATGTCAGTGCTTGTATTTTTGAGAGCCAGCAAAAATATTAGTGTAACAAAGTGCCAGTGTTAGTGTAACAGAGTGCCAGTGTGAAGAGTGCCAGTTCATGTATATAAAAGTGCCCGTGTAAAAAGTGTCAGTTTCATGTTTATAAAATGCCAGTATGAAATCACTGGTCATTTATAATATTAACACTGGCATTTATCATGGTTGCCAGTAATTACAAAAATGCCATCGTTTATTTTGAACATGGTTGCCAGTAATTACAAAATTGCCACCGTTTATTTTGAACAGCGCTTTGGAAAACACGTTTTTTCTTATCTTAAGAAAAAATTAGTTTTTTATAAGACCAACTCAATAAATAAAGTGCAACTTTATTATCGCATGAATAAAACAAAAGGCATAAAAATGATATTTTCACCACTTATTTTAAAACAATCTCACTTTATTTCATACATCTCAGGTTCAAATACTACTACCTAAATCTTTGTTTATTTTCTTCCTTATTTACATACTCCTTCCATTAATTCCATTACTTGGCTTCTTTTTTTTCATTTAATATTAATAAAACAAATAAGCTATTATTGGGCTCACTTTTATTCTATATTTCATACTTTTTTATAAATTTGTTAAATAAATCTACAAAAGACAAAAAAAAAAAATGCAATATACAAATGAAAAATGTAATTTTGTATTTGTGTCCTTTACTATAATTTCTAAATTTATATATTTTTTGATTAATATTTAATCAATATATAAATGTGAATTTATTATATTTATGATTCTAAATTATTCAAATTTAGCTTTATAGTAAGCATTCATATTTATTTGTTAGTAAATATTTTTTTTTTCTTTAAGAAATCAAAATGAAAATATATCACTTATTAGTCAATAATTCATCAACTATCAACTATCAGTTAGTTATAAGTTATCATACTTCAACTTCAACTGTAACAACCAAGTTATTAGTCGATCGGCTATAAGTTAATAAGTCATCAGCCATCAACTATCAGATATAAGTCATCAACTAACAACCGTAACAAATGAGCCTAATTTGTTTCTGATTTTTTTTTTTTTGCTAGTGTTCGTTGGATTTGATAAATGGTGGAGTTTTGGTTGGGTAGTGATATTAAGGATATGAAGAATCATTCTTTACATATAAATATTATTGATTGTATTATTTACTTTTCTAATCGGATTACTATTGCATAATTTCTTTATTTGATGTATCTAGAATAGCTTGAGAATCACTCCATCTCTTGTATAAATACTTATTTTTTTGAATAATAATATTTGAGAATTTTTTAACAGATTTCGATACAAGCCCTCCCCACCCTTCCGCTCAACCAATTTCTCCATGATCATCCATGCTTCAACCCTCCCTCTCCTATCTTACTTATCATTCTATCTCGATAAAAATCCAAAATCTCATCCTACTAACTAGAAACTAACCAAAACCTTTTTTTCTTTTTCCTTAACCCGCGTCTCTCTCCCCTTCAATGGTATCTTCTATATATTTTCCTCCTCGCCTTCAAAACTAACCCACAAAACCCCTTTTAATTTCCTAAATCAATTTTTATTTCTCTTCTACGTTTTCATCACTATCTCATTCGTTTTCTATTTCTTATTTTGTATCAAGAGTTTTTTATTCAAACCCTCCCTACTCCTTGCCTCAACCACACAAAAAAAAAGTAAAAAAAAATCGGTCATCTTCTCCCCTATTGCCTAAATTGCTTCCGCTACTTTTCTTCTTCATTTTTTTCTTATTCTTCAATTTTTTTCCTTTTAAAATTAATGTTTTGTTTTTTCTTCCAACGGAGAAAAACAATTATGTGATGCTATTGTGTCATCTACTTCCCATTTTTTGGCCACTTCAAATTAGCGATGCTTTTATGTAATATCCTTTCTCTTTTTGGCCACTTCAAATTGGCGATGCTATTATGTCATCTTCTTCTCCTCTATTGACCTCTTCAAATTGGGGATGCTATTGTGTCATCTCCTTACAGTCTTTGGCCACTTCAAATTGATGATGCTATTGTGACTTCTTCTTCCCCTTTCTCCCTCAAAAAAATAAAAATAAAAAAAATTTAAAAATCCACCCTCCTTGCAAGGAACCACCAAAATTGTCTTGGCTCACCATTACTTCAATGAAAAAGCCAAACCCCACCCTCCTTGTGTGGAACTACCAAAATTATCTTGCCTCACCATAACTTCAATGAAAAATCCATAACCCTATCCTTTTTGTAGGGAACTGCAAAATTGTCTTGCTTATCATATTTCAATTAAAACCCCAAAACTCTACCCTCCTTATAGAAAATTGCCAAAATTGTTTATAATTGACTTACCATTTTTCAGTAAGAAAACTCAAACCCACACGTGAGAGGTAAACCCCTACTTTTACAAGGTGTCTCCACGTCCTTGGCCCACACGTTAGGGGTGAAACCCCTACTTGTACAAGGTGAATCCACGTGTTCGACCCTCAACCTTCTCTCCAGACTCATACTCCACCCGCTCGCTAGAGCTCAGTTCGTCTCATTACTCTTGTAGATTTGAATTATCTAAAGATTGAACATATTGCGGGGCTATATTAAGGATATTAAGAATCCTTTTTACATATAATTATATCTTTCCTATTGCTAGTATTATTTACTTTGCTAATACGATTGCTATTTTATAGTTTACTTTTTTGATGTATCTAGAATGACTTGAGAAACACTTCACATCTTATATAAATACTTACTTTGTAAATAATAATATGTGAATGTTTTCTTAACATAATTCATCCACAACCTTGTAAGTGTTTTCCTTCAAGAATTTTCTCCACAACATCTTTGTAACCTGAACAATATAAACCGAGATACGAACATGGGCTTGACCGGGCAAGACCCAAGTGGATTGGGCCATAAACATAATCCATCAAGTCTCAACTGCGAGGGAAGACTTGGGCTTCCTCGTACTTATACACCTCGACATTACCTAGGCCGACCAAGGCCTAAACAGGTGAAATGGCCAAGGCCCAACTCAAGGGCCAAGGAGACTCCCTTCTAAGGCCGAGATGCTCTCCCTTGGTGACGAGGAGGCCTCCTCGGCTATCCAATCATAGATCTTTGGCTCTCTTATTACTTCCCCGGCTGATCATAAGTTGGCCAGGTTATGTATGACGAGGAAGGAGTCACCCCGGCTTAACGGCAGAATTGCAGTTTACCGAGTCCTATCCAAATAAGGACATTGAAGCAGTTATAATCTCATTAGGATTGTAACTACCACCTATACAAGTTCAGATACAACAAGGACTCCTCAAAAGATATAATCCTCTTAGGATTCATATCTTATCTCTTAAGCAATCCAATTCAACATGGATTCTACATATTTATTCCTATAAATACAAGCCATAATTCACATATTTTGGGTACGTTATCTCTTTGACCCTAAACTCTGTCAAATTGATTTCTCTCTCTAAACAGACACTTACTCTCATGCCGGAGGGCCTTCCCCGGAGAAGCCCCGGCTTAGTTTACGTGTTTGTTTATCTATTTCAGGCTATTCAAACTCCGGAGTACAACTGATCGCTGGATTTGGGCTGATTCGATCTTTTTGGCAGCATCAGTTTGGTTTCATTGCCGGGAATCGATTCAACGACCCATTGAATATCTTGAAATTCCGTTCGCCTAAGCCTGTTTTCTACCAATTAAATTCTTATTTTGGCCGGAAAATCATTGTCCGTTTTGATTCTGTTCTGTTTTCGGACGAATTCTGCAGATTCGCCTGACAAATTCGTTAAACTTGGTTAACCGAAAAATCTGTTGGCCGAAAAATTGTGGTTTTGACGGGGAAAGTTTGTTCGCTTGGTAAATTTGGGACGTTTGTAATCTGGTTTGATTTTGAGAAGAATTTTGTTCGAACCATAATTCTGATACAAATGGAAGACAAAATTTTGGCAAGTGCTACTAACGAGGAAGAGCAAACTCACGTGGACGAGATCCCTACCAACACTGACGTACTTCCTCCTCCACCTCAGATCGAGGGACCACCTCCTCTCGGCATGACTCTACGATCTTGTCAGACTCAGCCAGCTGCCGAGGGAGGCATTACCTATCCTCCTCGTCATCGTCCACGAGGGAAGCGAGCTACGAGCAAGCAGGTGACGAGGAACGCTGACGTTGGACGAGCTGAGAACACCCAGCCCATTGACCGACGTACACTATTGCACCAACAAATGGAGACTTTGCATCGAATTTATGAAACTCAGAATGCTTTGTTGCAATTGGATCCAGAAAACTCAATGGCCGAGTTCATTAAGCCTTCGAGGTCAGGTAACTCTCGTGGAAGGGAAACTCAGGGTAATAGGCGAGGTAGTCAGAGGAGCCCTCCTTGTGGCCAAGATTCCCCTCCCCATGAGCCTGCTCTACCACCTAAGCAGAACCTCTGAGATACTCCTTGTCCTCGATCTAATAATCATAATAACGAAAGGAATGTGGTAGACCTGAGAAGCCACTTAAATTTGAGGGAGCAGGAGGTGAACTCAGCTGACTTGCGAGCAAGGCTCAGTCAGGCTAGGCATTTCTCCCCTCCTCATCGTAACAATTCTCCTCGGCGTATCAATCATCCTCGGCATGACTCCCCTCGTCCCAGAAATCATATAAGGCTGAGGAGTCCCCGTCCGTATAGAATGATCCTCGGTCACCAAGAAATGGAGCCGAGGAAGGACAAAACCCCCTCCAGGCGGGGAGATAATCACCGAGATGACGAGGAGCACAGCAGGGTGAATGGTCACCCAAGAGATAGGTCCACCGAAGTTCCCATAGGAGTTCCCACCGTAGCTCTCACTTCAGTACTGAAAGTGGGATTGATGCTAGAGAACTACTACTCTTGAAAAAGAGAATCGATGATATGGAGATGGGGAAGAAGGACGAAGAAGAAGATGATACTAGTGCAAATCATCCCTTCTCTCAAAGAATAAATGATGTACCACCTAACCCTGCCTTCAAGGTCCCATGTTTTGACAAGTACGAAGGAACTACTGATGCACGGGACCATGTGCAAAGTTTCGAATCTACTATGGCCCTCCTTACTAAAGCCGATGACGTTCTATATAAAGCCTTTGCAAGTACCTTCTCCGGAACGGCCTTGACCTGGTTCTGTGAGCTCAAAAAGGGAAGCATCGATAGCTGGAGGGGCATGAGGAGGATGTTCCTAGATCACTTTGTCATGGCAGGGAGAAGGAAGAAGAGGTTGACTAACCTTGCTAACATCGAGCAAGGAAAGAATGAGACCACACTAAGCTACTACAACAGATTCCGAGCCATGGCGGATCAAGTAGAAGAAAGTCTCACACATAGAGGGGTGATTGTCTGTTTTAATTCTGGGTTGAGATTCGGACAACTCATCTATGAACTCTCCGCCAGAGAACCTAAAACAAAATCCGACCTATTCAACGTAGCATATGCCATTGCCATGGCAGAAGAAAAAAGCAAGAAGAGGTCTGATAAGACAGAACCGAAAGCAGCTGGGCCTCGCCATGCTTCCAATGGAAATGGAAATGGATTCAAGGGGAAGAATAGAACAAAGGGTTCTGAAAACGCTGAATTTTTTACCATTCTTACCAAGCCTATCACAGAAATCATGCAGTTGGTGAACCTTCCACCTCCTCGTCCACTTAATGATAAGCTAAAGTTCCCTCGTGACCCTTCCAAATACTGTGATTTCCACAAGGACCATGGTCACACCACCGAGAGATGCATTGCCCTCAAACGAATGATCCAAAGATGGGTTGACGAAGGCAAACTCGATCGCTACGTCATGAAGAAAGATGGCAAGCAAAAACGGAAGGAGGACGAGAGTGAAGATGATGATAAGAGCGAGGACATGGAGCAAAGGCCTCCTAGAGCCAAATTGTATGTAATCCGAGAAGAGACAGTCTCCACCAGGAAGCTAAGGGACCAAATTCATGAGCTAAGTATGGTATACCACGTCCCCGCATGGGTTCACAAAGCATAAGAGGTCATTAGCTTCTCTCCCAATGAAATGGCTGGAAGCCGCACAGCTCGCGAACAGCCCTTGGTGATAAAGGGAAGAATTGACAATTGTGAATCCGAGAGACTCCTCATTGTCACGGGGGCCTCTCAACACATTCTTTATTACTCCGCCTTTCAGATGATGGGCTTGAAAGATACCATCCTGGAACCGTACCAGGTAAGGCTAGAAGGTGAAGGTTTCCCCAACCACAAAGTTGGTGCCAAGGGAACTGTTGATCTACAGCTGGAAGTTGGTGAACATCCCTTCTGAACCGTGGCTACAATCACTTTCGTAGTCATGGATCTGACTAGTGACTATCACACAATCTTAGGCATTCCAAGTGTTGGGTTTTACGGGTCCATGCGCAGCGGAATTAAGGATAAAATAACATAAAACCCAAGAAGCCCTAGGATCCGTTCTATATAATTAACTTGAAAAACTATGAGATAGATGTAACCAACCTTGAACGCTTTCTGTTCTTGAGCTATCGAATGATTTGATTATGTGATTTCAAATCACAAACTTCGTTCTTCAACTTGCTTGAACTCTAGGCCTTGATCGATGAACGAGCGAAGACCCTCTTTCGGTATCCACACCTTTGAGTGAATTCAAGAACAATTTTTTGAAGATTGCTAGATCCTATAAACCCTTGGAATAATATTGAGAATATGTTTGTGAATTACTATTGAGAATTTCAGCTAGCTTTTAAGGGTTGACAGACGTTCATATTTATAGTATATTAGTATAGAATATGAATCCTAATCAAATTAGGAAAGGATTCTGTCAAACCGCCTCAGTGGCATGTTGTGTCGCACGACCAGACACAACACATGGCCTGTTCTATCGCACGGCCTAACAAGCCCAGTGAGGAGTTTTCTCAATCATTCTTCCAATGGTTTAATCAATTCATTCTAGTTGTGTGTGACCCAATAGGATTACATTATGTTGGCAATGAGTTCGATCATATCGACTCTCATAAGACATAAGTGGACTCTAGCAAGCCATTATGTCTACCCAAATAATGTAACGTAAGAGTTCACGTTTCCAACAGTGCACTTCCATTTCTCCCATTTGTCTCGCGATGTTATATTGAACACAAGTCATGGTCCTCGTTAACTTGTCTTTGTTTAATGCTTTCTCGATTCTTGAGTATAATGATAATTCCAATCATATTGGGGTACGGCCATACACTTTCATCATTATCACTCATCGAGGGGCCCAAGCAAAACATCTCTCTTCCGAGGGACAAATTCCATCTTGACTTATCATCCTTCCCATCATGAATCCGATCATGCCAAAGATAGCCTTTATAGATATCGTGTTAAGATACCGTTTGACTAAAATCAAACATGACTTTTATCATATGTAAGGTCATGATAATCTCAGGTCTAGGGACCAAATGAAATAACCTTATGAGATTTAATTATGACATTTGACCATGACATAAATCTCATGCGGGTCAAGTCCAGTCACTTGTTCTCTAACAAGTACCCATAATTTTAATGTGCATCTCTATGCATATAATCATCGAATGATTATCCATTGACAATTATACTAATTATTCTCTTAATAATTAGGTACGGAGATTATTATAAACAAAACATATAATAATCGAATAATAAACATCTCATATAATAATAAATGATGTCAACACATAAGTCTATCAATCATAGGCCTAGGGCATAACAATAACAGTCTCCCACTTGCACTAGGCCCAATCTACCATCTATCGAATACCCATGGACCTAACATGACCATCATGCTTAGCTTGCGGAAGAGCCTTAGTTAATGGGTCCGCCATGTTGTCATCGGTGTCTACTCTGCATATCTTTACGTCTTCCCTTTCACATATCTCACAGATAATGTGGAAACGTCGAAGTATGTGTTTGGATCTCTGGTGTGACCTTGGTTCCTTTGCTTGTGCAATGGCACCATTGTTGTCACAGTAAAGTTCAATAGGATCTCTGATGCTTGGAACGACTTCCAAATCACTAATGAACTTCTTGATCCAAACTGCTTCCTTAGCTGCATCAGATGCCGCTATGTACTCAGCTTCGGTTGTAGAATCAGCGACGGTACTTTGCTTGGAACTTTTCCAACTCACAGTGCCTCCATTAAGCGTAAACAAAAATCCAGACTGCGATCTGAAATCATCTTTGTCGGTTTGGAAGCTAGCATCTGTGTAGCCTTTAACTACAAGATCTTCTTCCATTCCTCCAAAGACCAAGAATACATCCTTATTTCTTCGTAAGTACTTGAGGATATTCTGGACTGCTATCCAATGTGGTTCGCCGGGATCCGATTGGTACCTACTCGTCATGCTTAGAGCACACGAGACATCGGGTCTAGTACATAACATAACATACATGATAGATCCAATTGCTGAAGCATATGGAATACCATTCATTCTCTTTCGCTCATCATTAGTCTTAGGACTTTGATTCTTGCTAAGAGATATACCATGTAACATTGGCAAGTTTCCTCTTTTAGAGTTTTCCATTTGGAATCTTCTTAGGACCTTGTCAATGTAAGTACTTTGACTTAAATCAATCATCCTCTTGGATCTATCTCTATAGATCTTGATACCAAGGATATATGCGGCTTCGCCCATATCTTTCATTGAAAAGCACTTTCCTAACCAAGACTTGACAGTCTGTAGTGCAGGAATGTCATTTCCAATGAGTAAGATATCGTCGACATACAACACCAAAAATAATGCTACACTCCCACTAATTTTCTTGTATACACAAGGTTCATCTTCGTTTTTGATAAAGCCAAACTCCTTGATTGCTTCATCAAAACGTAGATTCCAACTCCTAGAAGCTTGCTTCAATCCATAAATGAATTTCTGCAACTTACACACCTTGTTAGAATTTTACGGGTGACAAAACCTTCAGGTTGTATCATGTATACATTCTCAAGTAACTTCCCATTAAGGAAAGCTATTTTGACATCCATTTGCCATATCTCATAGTCATAATATGCGGCTATGGCAATTAAAATTCTAATAGATTTAAGCATAGCTACAGGCGAAAAGGTTTCATCATAGTCAATGCCATGAATCTGCCTATATCCCTTAGCTACAAGCCTAGCCTTATAGGTGTGCACCTTCCCATCCATGTCGGTCTTCTTCTTGAAGACCCATTTGCACCCTATGGTTTTTACACCTTTGGGAGGATCAATCAAGTTCCAAACTTGATTATCAGCCATGGATTGTAATTCAGACTTCATGGCCTCTTGCCATTTTTCCGAATCAGGAGCTGACATCGCCTCTTGATACCAAGTAGGTTCACCGTTTTTGATTAACTCCACTTCATCACTTTCCGTAACCAGAAATCCATATCTCTCGGGTTCGGATCGTGACCTACCACTTCGGCGAAGAACTTGTGCATCTTGAACCGGTTCCACAACTCTTTGTGAACTTGGTTCAGTCTCTACCATTGGTTCAATGTTGTTTTCGGGTTCTTGAATTTCTTCGAGATCTATTTTACTCCCACTGGTTCCTTTGTGAAGAAACTCCTTTTCTAAGAAAGTACCATTTCGAGCAACAAACACTTTGTTCTCGTTTTGGTTGTAGAAATAGTATCCTTTGATTTCCTTAGGATATCCCACGAAAACACATTTATCAGACTTAGGTACTAGCTTGTCAGAAGTTAACTTCTTGACATATGCATCGCAACCCCAAATCTTCATGAAAGACAAACTAGGTTTTCTTCCATGCCACATCTCATATGGGGTCTTTTGAACTGATTTGGTAGGAACTCTGTTTATAGTGAAAGCAACAGTTTCTAGTGCATGTCCCCAAAAGGATAAAAGAAGCTCAACTTGACTCATCATAGAACGAACCATGTCCAACAAAGTTCTATTCCTCCTCTCAGACACACCATTCCATTGTGGTATTCCGGGTGGAGAGAGTTCTGAAATGATTCCACGACGACTGTCAAATTCTTGGCTCAAATATTCACCACCTCGATCAGATCGAAGTACTTTAATAGTTTTGCCAAGTTGATTTTGCACCTCATTTTGAAATATTCGAAATATCTCAAACGATTCACTTTTATGTTTCATTAGATAAACATATCCAAATCTACTATAATCATCAGTGAATGTTATGAAGTACCGATATCCTCCCCTAGCATCGCTACTCATAGGCCCACATACATCGGTATGTATGAGTCCTAATAAGTCGCCTGCCCTTTCACCGGTTTTGGTAAATGGGTCCTTGGTCATCTTCCCAAGTAAACAAGATTCGCATGTCTCATAAGATTCATAATCATGTGAGTCTAAAAATCCATCTTTGTGGAGTTTAGAAATGCGTTTCTCGTTTATATGGCCAAGACGACAATGCCATAAGTAAGTGTGATTTACATCATTGGGTTTAGATCTCTTGTTAATGTTATAGACATCATTATCGCGATTTTCAGCATCAAGAATATAAAGGCCATTGAATGAAACAGCAGTACAATAATGCATATCACTCTTGTAAATGGAAAATTTCTTATCACATATAAGAAAATTAAAACCTTCATTATCCAAACATGAAATCGAAATAATATTCCTACTTAAAGCTGGAACGTAATAACAATTGTTCAAAACAAGTATTAGTCCACTAGGTAAAGTAACTTCATAAGTTCCTACGGCTAATGCAGCAACTCTTGCTCCATTCCCCACATGTAGGTCCAATTCACCTTCCTTAAGCATCCTTCTGTTCTTTAGACCCTGCACATTTAAACAAATGTGAGTTCCACATCCGGTATCCAATACCCAAGAACTAGAAGTAGATAGGAATATATCTATAACAAAGATACCTGAAGTCGAAGCAACTCCCTTGCTCTTCTTCAGTGCTTCCTTGTATTTTGCGCAGTTTCTCCTCCAATGTCCAATCTCATTGCAATGGAAGCAGACTGCGTCCTCTTGGGACTTGGGCTTAGCCTCTTTAGGCTTGGAAGCCTCTTTGGGTTTGGCAACTTTTGCCTTATGATTATCAAACTTTGCTTTTCCTTTACCCTTGAAACCCTTCCCCTTGTTAACCATCAGCACTTGGTCGATTTTCTTCTCGACAATATTGGTTTCCGCAGTGTTCAACATTTGAACTAACTCGGAAAGGTTTTTATTCATTCCACCCATGTTATAGTGCATTATGAAATTACTAAAACTTTTGGGTAATGAATTCAATATTATGTCGGTAGCCAACTCTTGGCTAATTGGAAAACCGAGCCTTTCAAGATGCTCAATGTGGCCCTTCAACTTAAGAGCATGAGGACCAACAACTTGTCCTTCACTCATCTTGCATGAGGTCAAGACCGTAACTATGTTGTACCTTTCTTGCCTAGCTTGTACTTTAAACATTTCCATCAGTCGATTGTTTAGGTCAACTGTCCCCAAGTGCTCAAGATCCTTCTGAAGGTTCTTGCACATGGCGGAGAGCATAAGGCAACCGACATCTGTAGAGTCACGCTTGTGCTTCAGATATTGATCCCTCACTGCCCTAGTAGCATTGGCAGTAGGTTCAGGTGGAATAGGTTCCTCGAGAACGTACAGTTTTTCTTCTTGCTTGAGAACAATTCTCAAACTACGGATCCAAACCATATAGTTTGTACCATTCTCTTCCAACTTTTCCTTCTCAAGGACAGATCGCAGTGAAAAGTGATTATTGTTTGATGCCATTTATTCTACAAAAAGATATACATAAAATATGAACACATATAAGTAAACATATCATATGAGAAGTATAATGCATTTATATAAAATGCTCTCACTAAATTATACACCTTCAAATGCAAATAAGCATAATATACATTTAATGGGCTAAGATCCAACTTTAATTCAATTTCAAGTTTGCTATGGCAAACCGCTCAAAATTAAATTAATTAGGTAGAAAACATCAATCATATCACATATATGACTCTTAGATCTTTTATGAGATTTATTCAAGACATCATATGTCTAGGATTTTAATCTCATCTTATGCCTTGGGTCCAAAACCATTTTGATAACCCAATTAAGTTCATTCACTTTAAACGTATAGGAACCACCATTTCCTCATCTTGCTCTCATTCGAATAGAATCAAAGCACCTTGCTATGGCAAGCCCACCCAAAACTATCCGAATGGTCTCAAGTGTTTTAATCATGAATTGGCATAAAGAACTTAAAAGTTAAATGAAGGTTCTTTAAGGTAGATTATAAGTATATCAGCAAAGATAGTCATAATCGTGCACCAGGTAAGTTCCCAGGAAGATAGGTGAGCCACAAGGACTACTTAAGTACCAACTCTTCCTTAGACAGAACTCTCCTAGACATGCACAATCAGAAATCAGCTCTGATTTGACAACATAATCACTACCTTTTATAAACAATCAGTTTCCTTTTAAATTTCACGTAATTATGACTTGTTTCCATAAACAATCATAAAATCCAAAATTTTAATGTCTAAATCTAAACATAATAGGAAACTATAATGCAATGTTTCAACTAAACATAAAATTTCTTAGCACGTAAGAACAAGTAAAACATGAATCGCAATAATTATTAAAATCATATTTTAATCAACTAAGCATGCATAAATGATGAATTAATCTAGCATAGCCCTATAGACTCAATTTTATAGCATCCAGATTAACACATAAACATATCAGATTGCAAACACATTCATAGATTAACCAAATTGTTCATCAATCTGATACTGCCCAGATTGGGCTAGAAGTGTCGCGTGACAGAAGCAAGTTCTGTCGCGTGACACAAGATGACTGTTTTTCAGATTTCCAGAATTCAATCAATTCTAAATCACAGAGCAATTAAATCATGCAAACGACTTTTAACAGATTTAATTCAATATCATTAGAACATGAATTAGGCATATTGTTTCAAAAATAATTAATCTATCGCATACAAAACATGCAAAAGAACATATAAACGATTTTATATTACTTTTCTAGCATGTTTAATTCAAACTTAATGATACGAACGGGGCTCTGATACCACTGTTGGGTTTTACGGGTCCATGCGCAGCGGAATTAAGCATAAAATAACATAAAACCCAAGAAGCCCTAGGATCCGTTCTATATAATTAACTTGAAAAACTATGAGATAGATGTAACCAACCTTGAACGCTTTCCGTTCTTGAGCTATCGAACGATTTGATTATGTGATTTCAAATCACAAACATCGTTCTTCAACTTGCTTGAACTCTAGGCCTTGATCGATGAACGAACGAAGACCCTCTTTCGGTATCCAAACCTTTGAATGAATTCAAGAACAATTTCTTGAAGATTGCTAGATCCTATAAACCCTTGGAATAATATTGAGAATATGTTTATGAATTTCTATTGATAATTTCGGCTAGCTTTTTAGGGTTGACAGACGTTCATATTTATAGTACATTAGTATAGAATATGAATCCTAATCAAATTAGGAAAGGATTCTGTCAAACCGCCTCAGTGGCATGTTGTGTCGCACGACCAGACACAACACATGGCCTGTTCTGTTGCACGGCCTAACAAGCCCAGTGAGGAGTTTTCTCAATCATTCTTCCAATGGTTTAATCAATTCATTCTAGTTGTGTGTGACCCAATAGGATTACATTATGTTGGCAATGAGTTCGATCATATCGACTCTCATAAGACATAAGCGGACTCTAGCAAGCCATTATGTCTAGCCAAATAATGTAACGTAAGAGTTCACGTTTCCAACGGTGCACTTCCATTTCTCCCTTTGTCTCGCGATGTTATATTGAACACAAGTCATGGTCCTCGTCAACTTGTCTTAGTTCAATGCTTTCTCGATTCTTGAGTATAATGATAATTCCAATCATATTGGGGTACGGCCATACACTTTCATCATTATCACTCATCGAGGGGCCCAAGCAAAACATCTCTCTTCCGAGGGATAAATTCCATCTTGACTTATCATCCTTCCCATCATGAATCCGATCATGCCAAAGATAGCCTTTATAGATATTGTGTTAAGATACCGTTTGACTAAAATCAAACATGACTTTTATCATATGTAAGGTCATGATAATCTCAGGTCTAGGGACTAAATGAAGTAACCTTATGAGATTTAATTATGACATTTGACCATGACATAAATCTCATGCGGGTCAAGTCCAGTCACTTGTTCTCTAACAAGTACCCATAATTTCAATGTGCATCTCTATGCATATAATCATCGAATGATTATTCATTGACAATTATACTAATTATTTTCTTAATAATTAGGGACGGAGATTATTATAAACAAATATACAAAACATATAATAATCGAATAATAAACATCTCATATAATAATAAATGATTTCAACACATAAGTCTATCAATCATAGGCCTAGGGCATAACACTAACACCAAGTCAAGCAAAACTTGGGTTGGTCGCCTCCCTTCCTCACCAACGAGTTAAATTTCCTACTCGTGCTGGAATTGGATGCGTGAGGGCGACCGCCAAGGACTTCTTGGAGTATGTCGTGAAGAGCCGGAAAGCATCTCAAAGGGTGGAGATAGATACTCCGGAGGACAACATAAAAATCTCTAAGTCTCTGAAAACTACCCACACCAGCTCTAGAGTGAGCTTTATCATCGAAGTACCAGAAGAGGAACCCGTGGTTCTAGAAATTGCGGATGACCATGACATAGTTTCGTCCATCCCGGAGACAGATTCTGTTCTCATCAGCGGCCAGAACTCGGGGGCCAACCCTGACTTGAGGATAGTTGATCTGCCCGACGTTGACGAACTGATGGAAGAGGAAGGCCTCAACATAAATGACAACGAGGGTAGAAGACTTAGAGAATTCATCATTGAATCCTTGGAATTTCGAAACGGTCCAGAAATGGAGCCCGTAGATGAATTGGAAGAGGTAGTCATCAACCCTGACTACCCTGAGCAAAATATCAAACTCGGGGGCCAGCTATCCCCGAAAGAGAAGGAAAAAATCATCTCCTTCTTAAAAAACAGTCTAGATGTCTTCTCTTGGAGAGTTGAGGATATGAGGGGGATTAATGAAGAAGTGGCCCTCCACCGCCTGGAAGTTGATCCGTTTGCTAAAACTATCTCGCAGACAAGGAGGATCTTTACAAAAGACAAGGAGGAAGCTATCAAGGAAGAGTTTAAAGAGTTACTTAGCGCCGAAATAATACAAAAAGTGAAATACCCCGTTTGGTTGGCCAACGTGGTGATGGTGAAAAAGCAAAATGGGAAGTGGCAAATGTGCATTGATTTCACCGATCTCAACAAAGCCTGCCCTAAAGACAATTATCCTCTCCCCAGAATTGACAAGTTGGTAGAATCCATAGCTAGACACCGAAATCTCAGTTTCCTAGATGCCTATTCAGGCTATCATCAGATAAAAATGGCGGAAGAGGACATTTAGAAGACAGCCTTCCAAACATCTGGAGGCAACTATTATTACGTCATGATGCCCTTTGGGCTGAAGAATGCGGGCGCAACGTACCAACGGATGGTCATTGAAGTTTTTGGAGAGCAAATAGGCCGTAACATGGAGGCCTACATTGATGACATGGTGATAAAAACCAAGGACGGCAGTCACGCCCCTGACTTGGAAGAAACTATCAATAACCTTCGAGCTAACAACATGAAGTTGAACCCAAGTAAGTGTGTGTTCGGGGTGAATGCTGGCAAATTCCTAGGTTTCATGGTATCACAAAGGGGAATTGAGGCGAACCCTGAAAAAATCAAAGCCTTGATTGATATGAAGGAACCTACCAACATCAAGGAGGTTCAGAGATTGAACGGAAGAATAGCGGCACTTGGAAGATTCATTGCCAAATCCGCCGAAAAGTCACTACCTTTCTTCAAGGTCTTGAAGGGGGCCAAGGGCTTCTCCTGGACTCCTGAATGTACAGAGGCATTCCTCCAGTTGAAGGAGTACTTGGGATCCCCTCCCTTGTTAAGCAGTCCGGTTACCAGTGAGATGCTATATGTCTTCCTAGCCGCCATGGACCACGCAGTCGCAGCAGTACTTTTCCGGAATGATGAAGGTACTCAGAAACCAGTCTACTATGTCTCCAAGGCATTGTCAGAAGTGGAGAGTAGATACTTTAATGTGGAAAAGATAGCGTACGCGCTAGTTATTACCTCGAGAAAACTACGTGCCTACTTTTCTGCCCATCCCATCACTGTGTATACAAATGAACCCCTGAAGAAAATCTTACACAAGTTGGATAGCTCTGGACGTCTCCTCAATTGGTCTATCGCTCTTACAGAGTTTGATATCACTTACCAACCAAGGAAGACCCTCCTGGCACAGCCTCTGGTTGACTTCATGGTCGAGACTGCCTTTATGGGTGAACATGTCCCCACCTCCCGTAAGCATAATACACCAGAGGAAGAAGGGTCCACCATCGAACTCCCATCCAACTGTTGGGTCCTATACACTGATGGCTCAGCCACAAAGGAGAGGAGCGGAGCTGGAGTGGTACTAGCAAGTCCCGAAGGAGAGCACACCATTCAGGATATCATCAGATTCAAGTTCTCTACCTCCAAAAATCAAGCTGAATACGGAGCTGGAGTGGTACTAGCAAGTCCCGAAGGAGAGCACACCAAAGTAGCGGCTTTCTGTGACTCCCAACTTGTTGTCAAACAAGTAAAGAGAGAGTATAACACCCAAAATCCCATACTTACCAAATATAGAGACCTGGTCCTAGACATGATGCGAAAGATGGAATTCTTCAAAATCAGTCAGATAGGCAGGGAAGACAACCAAATTGCGGATGTTCTATCCAAACTAGCGACTATGGATGTGACTAAGTCCAACTCCAATCCATATGTAGTTTTTGCTGAAGAACCCGCATATGAAAGGCTACAAGTAATGCTCCTAGATGGAGAGGAGAGGTGTTGGATAGATGACTAAATGGACTACATCGAGAAGAGCCAACTCCCAGAAGATGAAACGCAAGCTAGGCTTATCAAGAAGAGATCACCAAGGTTCGTTGTGATGAATAGAGTCCTCTACAGACGATCCTTCACTAAGCCCCTGCTGAGGTGTGTCTATCCCAAGGAAATCAAGAATCTCCTAGCCGAAGTCCATGAAGGCGTTTGCGGCGGACACCCGGGGGCCAGAACCTTAGCCGATAAAATTATCCTGCTAGGTTAATATTGGCCAAACCTGAGGGAGGACGCGCAAGCCTATGTTAGAAAATGTGACAAGTGCCAGAGGTACTCTGATATTCCTAAAATCCTAGCAGTTGAGCAAACTCTTATAATACCTACATGGCCATTTGATATGTGGGGGATTGACATCATCAGACCCTTCCCTCCTACCCGAGGCGATTTCAAGTATGTGATAGTAGCAGTCGACTACTTTTCAAAGTGGATTGAAGCAAGCATTGGCTAAGATAACAGAGGAAAACGCAATTAACTTCATCCATGACCACATCTGGTGTCGCTTTGGAGTCCCACACACAATCATTTCGGATCATGGTGTAGCGATGCGTGAATTTTCAACATCTTGGAGTCGCCACTTATCATTTATTTAGGAAAACAATAAGAAAAACCTTTTTTGATTTAAAAGAGATTTGAGGGTTCGGGGGTTAAGTTATGAAATGGGTAGGTCGAGGAGCATCCATTTCACCCGATCCGAAGATCGGTCTTGCCAATTGAGTATTATCAATCTTTTCAATTTAACAATTAAATAAGAACAAGAAAACCCTAATCAATTTCTTGATTAGGAATGTCGGATTGTACGCTTCGAGATCGCCTTCATCGATTGAAGGGACTCTAGGCCAATCCTTTTGATGGGATTACACCACTCTAAAAGTCAATAGAGAGATTGAGAAGAAAGAAGAGTAAAAAATAGAGGAGTTTACCTTGAGTTTAGGGAGTAATTGATTTAGAACGTGGTTCTAAGATGTCTTCTCGGTCGAGAAGTGATTTGGGCAGAGTTTCGACTCAATATGAGAGTCAAATCTTGATGCGGACAGAGCTTCGCCTCAATCCTTTATTCGGGCTTTGATGTTTATTGATCAACAAGGTTGACAAACAAACTTTAGGTGATTTTAGGGTGATTTTGTGAGTGATTTGAAGGAGTCTTTCGTGGAAAGAAACCAACAAATTGTGTGTGTTGTGTGTTTTTGATTGTCGATCGGGGACCTCTCAATCTAAAAACTGTTAGGAGGAAATACTGAAAGTCATCAGGTATTTATAGGGTTTTAAGAGGTAGAGGTGGAGAGGTAAAATACTCCTAGGAAGGTTCCAGAACTCAAATTCTATTGGATGACCGGATGGGATAAGATTTTATCAAGAAAAGAGTTTGAAACGGAGAAGGAGAGTGATTTCTGCACATCCTGTCGAGGGGATATCTCGCGCGAGACACACTATTCCGCGCGAGATAACTAGTCATTTGACTATTTTGTCCTCCTCAGTTTATTCCGTTAGTCAGTTAGGTCCAAAACTAACGAGGTTAGTTAGAAACTTAACGAAACATGACGAAACTGATATGCTTTCATCAAAATACAAAAGAGAGACGAAGAGTAGTGTAATCATGATTTATTGGTTCAGAATGGGGTGTCTACACATGGTCTCCAATTCTCTACAACATTCACAGTGGAGTTGAGCAGAGTAGGAGTTCATCATATCAAGTCATCTGCGAGTAGACCTCAAGGCAACGGACAAGCGGAAGCAGCCAACAAGTTGGTACTTACAGCCCTTACTAAGAACCTGGAAGGAAGTGAATGTAGATGGTTGGACGAACTTCCCCTAGCCTTATGGGGTGTTCGTACAACCACCCGGGGGCCAACCGAGGAAACCCTATTCGCGTTAACCTTCGGTTCTGAGGCTATGGCACCGGCTGAAATGGCTATCCCTACTGTAAGAAACTCCAACTACGATGAGCAACAGGTTCCTAGACCTAGACCTAGATGATTAAAAGAGACTAGCTGCTCAGTTGAGAATGGAGAACTACAAGCAAAGGACCAAGGCATATCATGACAAGAGGGTCAACAGAAGAGTATTCCAAGTAGGCGACTGGGTACTTAGAAAAACTGAAGCTACTGGCCGGAAGGCTGAACAAAATAAGCTCTCCCCAAACTGGGAAGGTCCCTACATCATAACTCATGTCATTCGAGAAGGGACTTACAGATTAAAGACTAAGGAGGGGAAAGAGCTCAAGCATCCATGGCATTCTGACAATCTCCGAAAGTACTATCATTAGTATTAGTTTATTTTATGTAATAAATTAGTCGTTGTTAGCCTTTTATTTTTTCTAGCACGGTAGGATTGCAGTTTGATGTAATCAAGTTCAGTTTATGAATTTTACTTCTTCAACATGCAAGGCAACTACCAACTACCAACAACACTGAAAGACGAGGATCCTATCCTCGGCCTTCAAAGCAACAAGCCAAACGTCTAGTCTACCTCGGCATAAATGACTAACTGGCCAACATCTAAAATCTATGTACGAGTCACCTTCCTCGGCATAAGGAGATGAAAAAGAAGGAAGCCTCACGTCTGACCAAGGAAACACCTCGGTCTAAAAATGACTCAGGCAAAACCATCTGAAACCTATGCACGAGTCATCTTCCTCGGCATAGGGAGATGAAAAAGAAGAAAAATCCAACAGTCAAGACCGAGGAACCTTTCTCGACCTAATGATTTGCCTCACGTCTAGCCGAGAAAACACCTCAGCCTAAAATGACTACTGCATTTCACGTCTAAAACCTATGTAGGAGTCATCTTCCTCGGCATAAGGAGATGAAAAAGAAGAAAAATCTAACAGTCAAGACCAAGGAACGCCTCCTCGGCCTAATGACTTAAGGCAACATTGCCAATACCGAGCTAGCCTCCTCATCTTATATAAAAGGGCAAAGTACGAGGAACCTTTCCTCGGCTCCCCAAGAGCAGGCTTGTACTTGTGCAAAAACCACAAACAAGCTTTCAAACAACAGTTCATATATCAAAGCGTAAAGTCAAAGACGATGTGAATTGGAAGAGAACAATTGTCATTAATATTCAAGGGAGATATTACAAAAGGCCCTAATCTATTACATCAAAAATAAAAAAAATTCTAAGGCTTCTCCCTCTGAGGGGGTTCCCCGAAGAAAGCTTGTTCATCTGCATCAGCATTCAGCTCGGCATCGAGGGTAGTAGTGACACGCTGAGTCTGAACGTCAACTCGAGCTTCCTCGTTGATCGGCTCCTCAACGATCATCCCCTCTACATCCAGTTCCATCTCATCCTTGATCCTTTCGATTAAAACATTGATATTATTAGGATCGACAGACGGAGGAACCCAAGCTTCTCGACCCTCCTGGGCATCCATCTCGACCATCACCTCCAGATTATATTCAGAATAAGGAACGAGGTAGTGAAGAGATCGAGCTGCTTCATCATACCCGTCCTGGCATATAAGCCGAGCAATAGCCGTCAAGTCTAGGCCATGGGAGGTGTCCACCATAAGTCGACGAGCCAAGTGTAAGTAGCCATCCTGGAACATGGTGGCTATTTTGTCATTAACGACTTCAATAAAGGCCGAGCTGTCTTTAAAATGAGCTACGGCCTCTTCCTCCTTCGAGGGAATGCTGGCTTCCATCTCTAGACATTTGGCCTCAGCCCCCTCGGCTCTCGTCGTCATGTCATCTTGAAGCTTTTTTAGCTCAACAATGTCAGCATCTTTCCGCCGAGGGCTTCCTCAACTAACGACTTAGCCTCCTCAGCCATCTTCTTCTCTTCCTCGGCCTTTGCCTTGGCCGCCTTCTCGGCCTTCAGCTCCTCATCCCTGGCCTTCAGCAACTCAGCAACTGCAGCCATCTCGGCCTCTCCCCTTCCCAGCCTGGCCTTGAGCTTAGCTATCTGCTCGTCCACGGCTTTGTTTTGGATGTTTTCATATGCCACCATGGTAGCAAGCTATGATATAAAAGCAACATCAGCAAAAGTGAAGTAAAACTACCAAGCGCAAGATACGAGGTTAAAAAATGAGATAGTTACCTTGGCCAGCATCAAGCCCTTCCTGTTGGCCATGTTCTCCTTACTATTTTTGGCCTTCAGTAAGTCCTGGAGAAGCTCCTCGTCCATGGCCCTTTGGACAACTGCTCGGCCCAGCCTGACATGGGGCCCTCCCTGGCTAGTACACCTCTAAGGGGTTGGGGCGAGGCAATAAATTACCGAGCTAGCTGCTCGGTCTCAGGATAAGTTTTAGTGGTACAAGGAGTGAGGGCTGGAGGAGAAGAAGCATCAGCGACCCTCTTAGCAGTAGGGTCATCCTCGGCTGCACCAGAATGTGGCCTTTTTTGGCCCAAAGACCAGGTGATGAGGTCCGTCTCCTCAACAGCAGGAGGATCGACTTGCCTCTCCTCGGTTTCAACAGTTGTAACTTGGGGGCTATGCCCCTCGGTCATTTGTTCCTCTTGACTCCCTGAAGCCTCCACGTTAACGACCTCTTCGGCCGGCTTAACGGGGACGACAACAGCTTCCTTGGGGGACAGGATCAATCGACGACGGGTGGCCTCATCTTTCCTCTGGCCGACAGCCAAGGTCTTGGCTGCCCGTCTCTTGATCTTGATCAACTCCTTGGGATCAACAACACTCTTAGAGGCCATCTCAGCTTCTTGTTCGGGTGTTAGATCTACATAAGGCGAGGAAGAGACAGTTAGATCACGACGTGATCAACAACAAGAAATATTTACAAGTATGAAATACGAGGAAGGATGAATCATTACAGCCTACGACGTTCTCCTCTCTCAAACATTGATCCACGGGATCAAGCTTGCAACGGGCACATTCGGAATGGAAGACCAAACTGGGATGGACCCTCCAATTATTAAGTCTCCTTTCCCTAAGGACGGGGACGAGAGGATCCAGGCCGTCCCTCGGACCTGGCATTATCCCAGCCTGGATATAGTATCTGTCGTCCGTCTCTAATAACGACCAATCCAGTAAGCCTACCTCGGTAAACTCCGTTAACCGGGCGATCAAAGCATTAGACCATTCAGCCATCAGTACCTCTTGGGGCGCAGCAGGTTGACGAGAAGGAACAGGAAACTCCCAGCCTTGATGACTCTCTACTCTTATGACGTGGTTATCCAAGCCAGACACCTTGCTCCACACTGGGAGGATAATCTTGGGATTTTTAGAGTCACTTCTAATCACTACGAGCTTGGTCTCTTAGATATAACTGACGGAGAAGAAGTGGTGGAAAGCAGACTGGGTAGGCTCGAACCCTAAGCTACGACATAACACTATGAACCCTACGAGGACCCTAACGCCGTTAGCTCCTAGCATGGCCGGGACAACCTGCATATCTCCTAAAAATTCATTTATAAAGAGATCTAAGGGAAGATGAAGTCCCTGCTGAAATAGAAATGGACGTGGTTAGCACTGTAATAAAATTCATGCCTCTCTCCTTCGTCTTCAAAGGTGGGACGATCAAGGTAACTTAATTTATACTCCTCCCTCGGTACCCCGTACTTGGAATATATCACCTCAAGCATTGGCTCCCGACCTTAACTGGCCTTGGCCTGGGATTGTGAGTTCTACCCCGGCCTAATCTACCTCGGCCTCCTCTTCCTCGACCCTCTACTTTCTCTCCGTCAGCAAAGGCGTCAACAATATTTGCCGACGTGGAGGCATCACTTCCTCTTCCCGTCATATCTGCATAAAACCAAGGAAATGAGTAAGCAAAAATCTTCCAAGGCATTAGGATGGGGAAGAGGAAGATTGCCCCTCCTCATCGTTTTTAATAAGGCCGAGGAGGGAGCCTTACCCGACAACAGAGGACGACTAAGATGGTCCGACGTCAGGTAGAAGAGAATGATGTGTTCAATCATCTCATCCCGGTTGTGAAATACTTCCATACTTGGGGACATGGAATCAACTCGGTCAATCCTAAATTTGCTCGAATAACGGAGATCTTCTCTTGAACATCCAAATGTCGTCAACATCTCCCCAATATCCATCAAAGGTATCAACAACCATAGCCCTCTCTCCCTTTATTAAACCCTAAGGTTGCCTTTGTGTTAGCCATGGATGAAACGAGGGCTATGTTCCCAAGAGCGGGTCATTTCTAGGAAGGAACGAAGGAGCAAGAATGTTCAAAGAATCGTATCAAGAAGAAACTCAAGAAAAGTTCAAAAATTCATCAATGGCGGTTTCGAAAATCAAATTCAACAAAACCCTACGCAGTGCAAAGTAAAATACAGAAATCAGTAAGGGAAAAGCAATTATACCTGTTTCCGAGGAAGATAGGTGAAAACGTACGGCAAAATAAAACGTTTATGACGATTCTGGGCAACTCGCAATCTAGAACACGATAGGGAATTTGAATCGCTATAGTTCGCTCTCAAATGCATAAGATGATAAAGGTTGAAATTGAATGGGAAATTTGTTTTTATATCCACACAAATGGGTCAAACCAAAGCAAAACGGGTATGGCGTCGTCCTTGCCTTCAACATTAAATGCCTTAGTGGGTTCCCAAGACGTGTGTCAGACCTAGTGGACCACGCCCATCATTTGCACCAGTAGCCGACGGATAATGGAACGACAAAGATATTGAAGCAACATTGCCACGTGATGCCTATTCGTATTCTCGTAGGCCGAGGACGAGATCACTTTCTCCTCGTCATAAGCCGAGCTAGAAAGTCGGGGCCACTGAATGACATAAACTGAGATACGAACATGGGCTTGACTGGTCAAGGCCCAAGTGAATTGGGCCATAAACATAATCCATAAAGTCTCAGCTACAAGGGAAGACTTGGGCTTCCTCGTACTTATACACCTCGACATTACCTAGGCCGACCAAGGCCTAAACAGGTGAAATGACCAAGGCCCAACTCAAGGACTGAGGAGACACCCCTCCAAGGCCGAGATGCTCTCCCTTGGCAAAGAGGAGGCCTCCTCGACTATCCAATCATAGCTTTTAGGCTCTCTTATCCCTTCCCCGACTCATCATAAGCCGGTCAGGCTATGTATGACGAGGAAGGAGTCACCCCGGCTTAATGACAGAATTGCAGTTTACCAGTCCTATCCAAATAAGGACATTGAAGCAGTTATAATCTCATTAGGATTGTAACTACCTCCTATACAAGTTCAGATACAACAAGGACTCCTCAACAGATATAATCCTCTTAGGATTCATATCTTATCTCTTAAGCAATCCAATTCAACATAGATTCTACATATTTATCCCTATAAATACAAGCCATAATTCACATATTTTGGGTACGTTATCTCTTTGACCCTAAACTCTGTCAAATTGATTTCTCTCTCTAAACAGACACTTACTCTCACGCCGGAGGGCCTTCGCCGGAGAAGCCACGGCTTAGTTTACGTGTTTGTTCATCTATTTCAGACTATTCAATCCCCAGAGTACAACCGACCGCTGGATTTGGGCTGATTCAATCTTTTTGGCAGCATCATAACCTTTTCATATATCTTATACTATATAACCTAAGTCCCCAGTCGCCCGAAGGATTTCTCAAAAATAAAATAAAAATGTACATCATCTGACAAGTAAACAAAGGGAGATGTTTGGCCTTCTATCCAGGTAATGAACAATTTAATCCCCTCTTAATTTCATCCATAATATTAATCATAAGTCATTTACATAAGGGATAGTAAGGCCCTATTTGGGAATGCATTGAAATGGGGGAAACGCGCGTCCACATCCGATCTCGACGCGAAAGAGTGTTTGGGGGGAGAAATTTGCGGTCACGTTCAAATCCCAAATTCGTTGAAATATTACGTTAGAAATTCAACCAATCTCACTCTTCATTGAGAAGTGTAATCGAGCGTAGCTTTGGAGTGTGGAAAGCTCGATGGAGGATATTAAATGACATGCACTCATTTAACTTTGATGTGTAAGTTGCTGTAGTATGTGCTTCAATGGCTCTTCATAATTATATCAAGAAAAAAGCAAAAGCAAATAAAATATTCTGCGATTATGAAAGACGTCCTGAGTTTGTACCCGTAGGAGACTGATGTAGAGCACATAATCTATCCTCAAGTAGTTGCAGATGAACGAGAAATGGATGAATTCCGCGATCAACTGGCAATACAAATTGCAACATCTAGTAGCTAATAAACATTATGCTTTATTTTATATGAAGTTCTATTTTGATTGAACAATATTACATTTTATTTTATATTTTCAAATTAATAAGTTATCTTTTTTTAATTTAGGAGGATTTTTATGAGGTTAAATGTGTAAGGGTATTTTAGTCGTTATTAAGTTTATAATCACTTATATAGTGTGATAGCCAAACATATTTGAAAATCACTTTTGACATAAAATTACTTTTCAAAATTGTAAGCCAAACACAATATTGAGATTTGAACAATCACTTTTACTGAAATTACTTATTGAGCATCACTATTAAATAATTAGAAGCAATGCCAAACCCACCACCCTAAGTAGTTGTTTATTTCTACTTATAAATCTATTTATAAATCAATAAATTACCAGCCAACATTTATCAATTATTAATCATAAAACGAGGCTTAAAACACCGAAAAAAATAGCAACTCTCATTCCAGCCACAAGGAACCCCTCAATGTGAAAAGAACAATACTCTTTAAATGTGTTTTTTTTTGGAAAAATAGTGTGTTTTGAAGGAAATTAATGGATTATTTCCTAAAGGGTAATTTTGTCAAATTACTTAAATATTCATGTGTGTGTGTTCTACTCCATGAGAACAAGAAATTAAATATTTATTTGTACAAGGATTTTGGATTAATAAGATATGAAATCCTCAAAACAAGTGGGTTGGAAAGGGAATCATCCCACATTGCTAAGGAAATGAAGTTATCTCACATTGGTTGAGATATAAAGGCTCAAAGTAAAAGGAAAGTGGTGTTATCCCACATTGAAAAGGAATTGAACTTGGTGCTAGTATAAAGTCTTGAACATTATAGTAGTGTTCAAGATTATGTAGCATAGAGACTCTCTCTCGCGCATAGGTGCGCAGGGGGGGGTGCAAATCAAGTTCCAATTTGGCTTGTGAGGTGCGTACTCGTACATGTGCGCGTCCTGCGGATATGAATGTAGCACCAAAATTGCCTACGTAGACAAGGCCACCTTTTGCTAATATTTTTGATTTTGTAAATTAAAAATTAAAAATAAAGCCTTTGACTTTGACTGATATGCTCGGCCGAACAGGTTGTTGACTCGCCCGAGCAAGACTTGGCAGATTGACAATGTTTCTGGAGAACCACGCTCGGCCGAGGCATATGCCTTGGTCGGCCGAGCAGATCCTGAGCATTTATGACTAGTTGATTTCCAAAGTGTAACAGCCATGAAAATGAATATCAAAACTGAAAATGGGGTTAATATTTTCAATTTAATGGGGGTTAATTTTGGATTAATTGTGATTAATACCAAATTAAATCCTAAATATTCATTTCGGTTCCTAAGGCTTTATAAGGGAGATTTGACAAAGTTTGTCAACAATATTTGGAAAACACAAGCAAGAACCACAGCAGAGAAAAACACCTAACTTCTGCAATCCTCCTCCATGTTCTCTTGGTGCATCTTGTCAATCTTTCTTTGGCCTCCTAGATTGCATTATAATATCAAGAGGTGATCCAGTCCAAGCTCCGTTCAGCTTGCCGGGATACTTAGGTGCAAAGTGCCCCCGGTCCGCATGTTCTATCCTGGGAGACAAGCGTCCCAACAAACTCAAGCACACTCGGTGAGGGGACGAATATGTCTTAAGGAGACAGTGAATTTCATAGGGCTCGTGCATCAACTACAACAACTTATCCTTTTGCATTTTCAGTTTATTATTAATTTGTTTGTAATTTATAATTTCTGTAATCTTTTTCCTCGGCATCCTTGTAACAATCTTAAGACATATACCCTAATCGAGGGAGTCAATTACATATCATTTTAAACTGTTGATACTAACTAAGTTGTTGTGTTTCAGATGGCGACTGATAACAACACCGTGGAAACCCAAATTGGATCCCAAAATGAACCCCAAACTGGAAACGGAATTGGCTCAAATATTGTGACTAAAACGATCCATATCCCAACCCCTCATGCTGAAAAGCCTGAGAAGTTTGTTGGCCACGATTTTAAACGTTGGCAACAAAAGATGAATTTCTATCTCACTACCTTGAATTTGGCAAAATATCTGAAAGAGGATATGCCAAAGGTGAGTGAGAACGAAACCGATGTTACAACCTTGGCTGCGGTTGAAACATGGAAGCATGGGGAATACTTGTGCATAAATTATGTCCTAAATTCGCGTTCAGATTCTCTTTACAACGTGTTCAATGAAAATAAATATGCAAAGGAATTATGGGGTTCTTTGGAACACAAATATAAGATTGAGGATGCGGGAACAAAGAAATTCATTGTTGCCCTTCTCCTTGATTTTAAGATGGTGGACAGCAAGAGTGTGAAATCTCAAGTTGATGAGTTTCAAACCATTTTGCATGAGATTCCTGCCGAGGGTATGGTTATAAGTGAAAGCTTCCAAGTGGCTGCAATCATTGAGAAATTGCCTCCATCTTGGAATGATTTCAAGAACTACCTTAAGCATAAGCGAAAGGAAATGGATGTGGAAGGAATAATCCTTAGTTTGAGTATTGAAGAGAACAATAGAGTCGCTGAGAAAAAGTTTGTTTCTAGTGTGGCTAAGGCCAATGTGGTGGAGCATGGTCAAAGCTTCAAAGGCAAAAGCTTTAGTAAGGGGAAAGGGAAGGTTGTGTCAACTTCCAAGAGTTCTCACTTGGGACCAAAAGGTGGTGTTTCCAAGAAAAAGTTCTTAGGAACTTGTTACAATTGTGGTGGTGAAGGCTACAAGGCTCATGCTTGAAAGTTGCCCAAGAAGGCTCGTGAGGCAAACATGGTGGAAGGCATTGCTAGGGAGGTGTCCGAGATGCACCTCGCATCTGTGATTTCCGAGGTAAATTTGGTGGGTTCAACCCCAAATCAATGGTGAATTGACACCGGTGCTACTAGACATATGTGCTCTAACAAATACATGTTTAGTATCTTTGTTTCTAAGGATGGCAAGAAGCTATTCATGGGGAATTCAGCCACTTCAGAAATCAAAGGTAAAGGAAAAGTGGTTTTGAAGATGACATCCAGGAAGGAGTTGACTCTCAACAACGTGCTTTATGTGCTCGATATCCGAAAGAACTTGGTGTCCAGATCGCTTTTGATAAAGCATGGTTTTCGTATTGTATTTGAGTCCAATGTAGTCATAGTCACTTTGTCTAAGAGTGGAATGTTTGTAGGTAAAGGCTATATTAATGATGGTATGTTCAAGCTAAGTGTAATGGGTGGTTAAGCCAAAAGCTAATGATATGAATATCTCTTCCATTTACTTGCTTGAGTCATCTAATTGTGGCATACTAGACTTGGTCATGTTAATTTTGATTTTATACGTTGTTTGACAAAATCAAATTCTATTCCAAAGTTTAAAGTTGATTGTAAACAAAATGTGAAACTTGTGTAGAAGCAAAATTAACAAGAAAATCATTCCATTCAGTTGAAAGAAATAGTAAACCACTTGAATTGGTTCACACGGACTTATGTGACTTTAAATCAACACAATCACTAGGTGGCAATAAGTACTTCGTGACTTTTGTAGACGATGGTACAAAGTTTTGCTATGTGTATCTTCTAAAAAGTAAAGATGAAGCTATAGAGAAGTTTACTATCTATAAAAATGAAGTTGAGAATCAATTAAACCGGAAAATTAAGGTGCTAAAAAGTGATAAAGGTGGTGAATATGAATCTCCATTTGAAGCAATATGTGCTCAAAGTGGAATTAAACATATAACCTCAACACCTTATATACCCCAACAAAACGGCATTGCCGAAAGGAAAAATCGGACATTAAAAGAAATGATGAATGCCATGTTATTGAGTTCGGGATTACCGGATAACATGTGGGGGAAGCCGTGTTGTCGGCTAACTACGTGTTAAATAAAATACCCCGAAAGAAACAAGACAAAACTCCTTATGAACTATGGCATGGAAGAGTGCCAAGTTACAAACACTTGAGAGTGTGGGGGTGTCTTGCAAAGGTAGCCATACCTCCTACTAAAAAGGTGAAGATTGGACCTAAAACGGTTTATTGCACATTTATTGGATATGCACATAACAGTAGTGCTTATAGATTTTTTGTGTATGATTCAAAAATTGAAGCTATACACAAAAATACTATAATGGAATCTGTGAACGTATCTTTCTTCGAGAATATATTTCCGAGTAAGTCAAGAAATGAGGCAAGCTCATCGACTAGGGTAATAGATTCAATAGAAGAAGAACACGTTCAAGATAAAAGTAAAGAAGAAGAGGTGGAACCTAGAAGAAGCAAAAGAGCTAGGATTGAAAAGTCCTATGGTCCGGGATTTCTAACCTATATGGTAGAAAGTGAACCACAAAGTTACAAAAAAGCCGTTAGCTCTTCGGAAGGACCTTTGTGGAAGGAAGCAATTAAAAGTGAAATTGATTCCATTTTGCAAAATCACACATGGGAATTAGTGGACCTTCCTCCGGGAAGCAAACCACTAGGATATAAGGGGATTTTCAAAAGGAAAATGAAAGCGGACGGAACAATTGATAAGTACAAGACCCGACTTGTAATTAAAGGTTACAGACAAAAAGAAGGCCTAGACTATTTTGACACGTATTCTCCCGTCACGAGAATAACATCAATAAGAGTTGTACTTGCAATTGCCGCGTTGAGAAATCTTGAAATACATCAAATGGATGTAAAAACAACCTTTCTAAATGGAGATTTAGAAGAGGAGATTAACATGGAACAACCCGAGGGGTTTGTTGCACATGGACAAGAAAACAAGGTGTGCAAATTAGTAAAGTCATTATATGGCTTGAAACAAGCACCAAAAGAGTGGCATCAAAAAATTGATAATGCCATGATGCAAAGTGGATTTAAAATAAATGAGTGTGACAAATGTGTCTATACTAAAACCACGGAAAATGGCTATGTCATTTTGTGTCTTTATGTAGACGACATGCTTATCATAGGGAGTTGTGATAAGATGATCAAATCCATGAAAGACATGTTGAATTCAAAGTTTGACATGAAAGATATGGGACTTGCGAACGTAATCCTTGGAGTTAAAATTTCTAGAATATCCAACGGACTTGTAACAAGTCAATCTCATTATGTGGATAAAATTCTTGAGAAATTTAGCAAGGATGACAATGGAATAGCGAGTACTCCAATTGACCCAATTCTTCATCTTTCAAAGAATAGAGATGAACCGGTGTCTCAATTAGAGTATTCGAGAATTATTGGAAGTCTAATGTACTTGATGAGTTGTACTAGGCCGGATATTGCTTATACCGTTAGCAAATTAAGCCGGTACACAAGTAATCCTGGAACAAATCATTGGAAGGGTATAGTAAGAGTACTAAGGTACTTAAGATATACTCGTGATTTTGGATTACATTACACTAGACATCCAGCTGTGATAGAAGGATATAGTGATGCTAATTGGATATCGGATATCAAAGATTCAAGGTCTACAAGTGAATATTTATTCACATTAGCAGGTGCAGCTATATCATGAAAATCTTCTAAGCAAACTATTATAGCCAGATCAACCAAGAAATCTGAGTTTATAGCATTAGATAAATGTGGTGAAGAAGCTGAATGGCTACGCCAATTTCTAGAAGATATTCCAAGATGGGAAAAGCCCGTGCCAGCAATTAGTATACATTGCGATAGCCAATCTGCGATTGGTAGGGCACAAAGTCATATGTATAATGGTAAGTCTAGACATATACGTCGAAGATATATTACCATTAAACAACTACTTGCAACTGGCACCATATCTATTGAATATGTAAGGTCAAAAGATAATTTGGCGGATCCGCTAACCAAAGGGTTAAGTAAAGAGATAGTTGCAAAGTTGACATTGGGAATGGGATTAAAGCCTCTTGAGAAGTTAACCACAGCGGAAAACCCAACCTAGCTGACTGAAGATCCCAAGATCTAGGTTCAAAGGGACAACCTAACTGTTAAAAGATTTGTAGCGTCACTGTGGGGGTCAACCCCATACTCATTCCTTTAAGTGACATCCCGAGATGAATGAGGTTAAGCCTACGACTTTTAATGATTCTTATACGAAGTAAAATGGGTTACTTAAAAGAATCACCTATGTGAGAAAGAAGTAGAGGCCGCTTCGAGGAGAATTGTGTGAGGCTCAATTCTTAGACCTTCTCACAGAACCAGGCATTGTGATCCAGGGCCATTAATGGACACATCTATGAGAGCTGAATTGTGTTAGGGAGATACCTGTGTAAAGTATATGATCGACTACATAAAAAGCTAGCAGTTCAAGGACATCGCGTCTTGTGATTAGCGAGTAGAGTAAATATACTTTTACAAGGGAAGGTTCAAAGGGCAAACCCCTACCTATCCTATGCAGGTTTTCGACTATCGGACTTTATCACCTATCCTCATGAATTTCCTTCATGTGGGGGATTGTTGGAAAAATAGTTTATTTTGAAGGAAATTAATGGATTATTTCCTAAAGGGTAATTTTGTCAAATTACTTAAATGTTTTTGTGTTTGTGTTCTACTCCATGAGAACAAGAAATCAAATATTTATTTGTCCAAAATGGGTTTTGGATTAATAAGATATAAATGCTCAAAGTAAGTAGGTTGGAAAGGGAATTATATCACATTACTAAGGAAATGAAGTTATCTCACATTGGTTGAGATATAAAGGCTCAAAGTGAAAGGAAAGTGGTGTTATCCCACATTGAAAAGGAATTGAACTTGGTGCTAGTATAAAGTCTTGAACATTAGAGTAGTGTTCAAAATTATGTAGCATAGAGGCTCTCTCTCGCGCACAGGTGTGCAGGGGGGTGCAAATCAAGTTCCAATTTGGCTTGCGAGGTGTGAACTCGTACATGTGCGCGTCCTGCGGACACGAATGTAGTACCAAAATTGCCTACGTAGACAAGCCCACCTTTTTGTAATATTTTTGATTTTGTAAATTAAAAATTAAAAATAAAGCCTTTGACTTTGACTGATATGCTCGGCCGAGCAGGTTGTTGACTCGTCCGAGCAAGACTTGGCAGATTGACAATGTTTCTGGAGAACCACTCGGCTGAGGCATATGCCTTGATCGGCCGAGCAGATCCTGAGCATTTATGACTGGTTGATTTCCAAAGTGTAACAGACATGGAAATGAATATCAAAACTGAAAATGGGGTTAATATTTTCAGTTTAATGGTTCGGATTAATTGTGATTAATACCAAATTAAATCCTAAATATTCATTTTGATTCCTAAGGCTTTATAAGGGAGATTTGACAAAGTTTGTCAACAACATTTGGAAAACACAAGCAAGAACCACAGCAGAGAAAAACACCTATTGTAACACCCCAAATATTCCACAAATAACCATAATGCTTAATTGATAATAAAATAACTTCAACGGCTACTAAACCATAATTCGAATGCTAACCACAATTCAAAATAACGTAAATACGGATAACGGTAACAAGTGCAACGGCTAGTACAACCCACTAGCTCGCCAACTAAAATACCTAACAAAAGAAACTACTTAAATGACTCCTGCCACGATCCTTGCGACGGTCCAACTTCCTACTTATTACCTGAAAGGAAAAAAATAATGGGAAAGGGGATGAGCAAACAATGCTCAGCAAGTTCATACGGTGCCTCTCCGGTTACTAAGGAAGAGGTGACCGAAATAACGAGATCAAATAAATACTTCAATGAACGGTAAATATTCAAGAACGGAATATTCAAAACACAGTTCCAAAACAGTTACTAAGTATAGAAAACACTTCTATGAGTAGGAAAACATGTGGCTTCACAAAAGAGCAGTTTTCAATCAAATAACTTTCACAAATTACTTCACTTTATTTCATAAACCTTTTACAAAAGATTTCACATTAAAACACCTTACTTCCATCCAATCACACTTTAGGGATTAAGCAGTTACTAGCTGTACCCAGGGCTAAGGTTTTCATTGACCGCACCCAATAACCGGTATATCATGATAACCTACATCACTTCATCAAGCAATGTAATAGGGTCCCATATGTCCTTCTTCAGGCACTGGGATAACTATAAGGGTCCACATGTTCATTTCCAGAACTATGGATAACATTGGGGTCCACATATTCTTTTCAGAATTATGGATAACATTGGGGTCCACATATTCTTTTCAGAATTATGGATAACATTTACTTTCACAAAACTTTACTTTGTTAACTTTCAAATGTGCTCATATAATCAAGAACACAACAACAACAATATCAATCATACGCAAGATATCCCAATTGAACAATAACACATCAAAAGGGGTAGATATCCAAAGAACGCTAACACAACGGAACGGATATGTTTTTAAAATACTACCCGCCACATAGGTAGAATATAACTTTACAAAACATAGAATGGATTCCTAAACAAGGAATGAAACCAAGAACTAAGAACGTAATCCCTTACCTTAGCGTTGCTTAGCGAAAGCGAAACTCCTCGCGCACGAATCTACAATCATACAACATAGGTCTTAGGGTACAAGTAATGCTCTTTTACTTAATCCCTAACTATTCACTAAATACGAGTTATTTTTCCTTAACTCCTTTTTAAAGATTACCCTTTTTACCCTTTTATATCTTTCCCAAAATACCCCTAGGGTTCCCGAGTATTCAATCTTTACTTATACTCTTCTATTTAATTTACTCACATTAATTTCATCTTTCTCAGTATATACTATATACATACAATCACATACACACCCCAAACCTAAACTCATCCACACGGCACATTTACATATTGTGGCTGTCACCTTCAGCCACTCATACTCAGCAAGGCAGAAACACGCACACAGCGACACCCACGCACGCGCCCTACAGCCGAAACACTCACACACAACACACACGCACACACATCAGCAGCAACAGGAACACAGAATTCTGTACACCCTCTTCCAGCTTCACGACAACAAGCATACATCAGCAATAGACATCAGAATTCTGTACAGACACATCAAAACACACGCACACACACATGCAACCCCACAACAGACACACGCAAACACATTACAGATACCTACACACACCAGAACACACGCATACACGCATACAGACACCTAACAGACACCCGCACACACTCAGCACACGCACACAACTCTCTGTAAACGCACACACAGACCCTCGCACACCCAATTAAACACATGCTAAACCCTAGTTTCCTTTATACCTAGCATGCATTAACTCATAGTAACATACCCCAATCTCTAGTTATCAACTATCAGAATTTTAGGGTTTAAGAACTATAAAGAAAAGGAATTGAATTTACCTCGAACTGAATTGGCTCTTCAAACACCAAAGGAGAATTTCTTCTTCTCCTTCTCAGACTCACGGCGTCTCACTTTCTCTCTGCCCTCTCAGCCGCAACCTTCTCTCTTTCACGGTCTCTCTCTATTTCTCTCAATAGAGGACTGCCGCCTCTCTCTCTATTTTGCTAATTCACGGTTGAATAAACTGAGGGTGCTAGGTTAAGGAATGAGTATTTATATATTTATTCCCAAAGCCTTAGTCTCAAAAGAGTTTTAAGTCCACCAAGAGTCCTAGCCCACCAATCATTTAAACTGAGTTATTATCCTTTTTAAACTCAGTTATTATCCTCTTAAACTGAGTTATTATCCTATTAAAAGTCAGTTATTATCCTATTAAATATTATCCTAATTAACTAATAAATAAACAAATCAATATATAAAAAAATTACCAAAGGAACGGGGTATTACATTCTTACCCCCTTAAAAGAGTTTGGTCCACCAAACTAAACATACCTTAATCTGAAAACAGGGCAGGATACAACTCACGCATCTCGCTCTCGAGCTCCCACGTTGCTTCTCTTTCCGTGTGGTTGCTCCACTGCACTTTTACATAGGGAATTGTTCTTTTCCTCAAAATCTGATCTTTCCGATCCACGATTTTCACAGGTTGCTCATCATAACTCAAGTCTGCTCGGAATCGTAACTGTTTGTACTCAATGATGTGACTCGGGTCTGGAGCATACTTCCTCAACATCGACACATGAAACACATTATGCACTCCCGCGAGTACAGGTGGTAACGCCAACTTATAAGCCATCTTTCCAATTCGTTCTAAAATCTCGAACGGTCCAACATATCTTGGGCTAAGCTTCCCACGAATCCCAAACCTCATAACACCTTTCGTTGGTGATATTCTCAAGAACACATGATCTCCTATTTGAAATTCCAAATCGCGTCGTCGGCGATCCGCATATGACTTTTGCCTATCCTGAGCCGTTAGTAACCATCTACGAATTTGTTGCACTTTATCCGACGTCACTTGCACAATCTCGGGTCCAATCAACTTCCTCTCGCCGACTTCATCCCAACACGTAGGTGATCTACACTTTCGTCCATACAACGCTTCATAGGGTGCCATCCCGATGCTAGCGTGAAAACTATTATTGTAGGCGAACTCCACTAAGGTCAAATGTTCGTCCCAAGTTCCTTGCCAATCCAATGACGTAGCTCTCAACATATCCTCAAGAGTTTGAATCGTCCTTTCCGACTGTCCATCAGTTTGCGGGTGAAATGCTGTACTCATAGTTAATTCCGTTCCCAATGCTTTCTGCAAGCTCTTCCAAAATTTTGACGTGAACCTCGCATCTCGGTCAGACACAATAGAGACCGGTATTCCATGTAACCTTACAATTTCATCCACATATAACTTGGCCAACTTTTCTAACGAATCAGTCACCTTGATTGTCAGAAAATGAGCCGACTTAGTAAGTCTGTCAACTATTACCCAAATTGCATTATGACCCTTCACTGTCTTAGGTAATCCTACCACCAAATCCATAGTTATGTGTTCCCACTTCCACTCCGGAATCGGTAACGACTGTAGCAACTCAAGGGTTTCGATGTTCACTTTTCACTTGCTGACATACCAAACACTTTGCTACAAACTCGGCTACCTCATTCTTCATGTTGTTCCACCAAAATGACTCCCTTAGGTTTCTATACATCTTCGTACTCCCAAGGTGAATCGAAAATCTCGAACAGTGAGCTTCTGCGAGAATTTCCCTCTTGATATCTTCATTGCTAGGGACCCAAATCCTTGATCGGTACCTTATAATTCCATCTTCTCCAATGCGAAAATCTGTCACTTCGCCCTTATCCATAATCTTGTGAATCCTAGTTGCTTCCTCATCTGCATTCTGTGCCTCCTTGACTCTAACCAAAAGTGTGGGCTGAACGCTCATTTGAGCTAGATATCCTTTAACTCTGACTTCCAGTCTTGAGACTTCAATATTACTACTTACCCCCTTAGAAACCATAGTTGCTAATGTTCCATGGTGCTTCCTACTCAACGCATCGGCCACCTTATTAGCCTTTCCGGGATGATATAAGATCGTACAATCATAGTCTTTAAGTAGTTCCAGCCATCTTCGTTGCCTCATGTTTAACTCTTTCTGGGTGAAAATATATTTAAGGCTCTTATGATCGGTATAAATCTCACAAGGTACTCCATACAAGTAATGTCTCCAAATTTTCAACGCAAATACCACGGCTGCCAATTCCAAGTCATGGGTTGGGTTGTTCTTCTCATGGTTCTTCAATTGCCTTGATGCATACGCTATTACTTTGTCATTCTGCATTAACACACATCCCAATCCTCTCAATGATGCATCACTATATATCACAAATCCATCCTTGCTTGTTGGTAACGTCAGAACTGGTGCGGACACTAACCGCTTCTTCAACTCCTGAAAGCTCTTCTCACACTCATCCGACCACATAAATTTTGTTCCTTTCTGAGTCAACTAAGTTAATGGTAAGGACAACTTGGAAAATCCTTCTACGAACCTTCGATAATATCTTGCCAAACCTAGGAAACTCCTTATTTCACTTACGGACGTCGGCCTCTCCCAATTGACTATAGCTTCAATCTTTGCGGGGTCAACCGCCACTCCATCCTTAGACACCACATGTCCCAAGAACGCTACCTCTCCAAGCCAAAATTCACATTTCTTGAACTTCGCATATAACTTATGTTCTCTCAAAATTTGCAATACTAACTTCAAGTGTGCTTCATGCTCTTCCTTTGACTTTGAATACACCAAAATATCTTCTATGAATACTATCACACATTTGTCCAAAAACTCTTGGAACACCCTATTCATAAGCTCCATAAACGCAGCAGGGGCATTTGTCAAACCAAATGGCATCACCAAAAATTTGTAATGACCGTACCTTGTCCTGAAAGCCGTCTTTGCTATGTCCTCCTTCTTCACCCTCAATTGATGATAACCAGAACGCAGATCAATCTTCGAGAAATAACACGCTCCTTGCAGTTGATCAAACAAATCGTCAATCCTAGGCAGTGGATACTTGTTCTTAATCGTCGCACGGTTAAGTTCTCGATAGTCGATACATAGCCTCATCGATCCGTCCTTCTTTTTCACGAACAACACCGGTGCACCCCAGGGTGATACACTCGACCTTATCAAACCTTTGTCCAACAATTCTTGCAATTGCTCCTTCAATTACTTGAGTTCCAATGGAGCCATCCTATACGGCGCTCTCGAAATCGGTGCAGTCTCCGGCGCTAGATCTATTGAAAATTCCACTTCTCGCTCTGGTGGTACTCCCGGTAAGTCTTCTGGAAAAACATCCTTGAAATCTCGAACTACAGAAAGTGTAACGACCCGAGCCTGTAGCCCGACCCTCTACGCAGGCACCACACAATGACCCACTAAGCACCTCCTTAATTGGGTCAACCATAGCCCATCACAGGCCTCCAAAAGTCCAATGGATGATTTGATGCTTAGTTGTAGTGTATGGGCCTTCTATATATCACACTAAATTCCCACATATTTCCGATGTGGGATGGGGGATATTACAATCTCCCCCACTCAAACCCTTGACGTCCCTGGCATGGTCAATCAATACCCAGATCATACCCCCGGGCTAGCTCGCAAGCCTTAAGGCCGGGGTTCTGCTCTGATACCATTTGTAACGACCCGAGCCCGTAGCTCGACCCGCTACGCAGGCACCACACACTGACCCACTAAGCACCTCCTCAATTGGGTCAACCACAGCCCATCACAGGCCTCCAAAAGTCCGATGGATGATTTGATGCTTAGTTGTAGTGTATGGGCCTTCTATATATCACACTAAATTCCCACATATTTCCGATGTGGGATGGGGGATATTACAGAAAGAGATTCTATAGCTACCTCCTTCTTGCTTGTTTCGCCCACAATTGCCAGGAATCCTTCACAACCTTTCCTTAACATCTTACGAGCTTTCATTACAGAAATCAGGCCCGTTTGGACTCTCGGCCGTGATCCTCGAAAACAAAACTCTTCTCCAGATGGTAACACAAAATTAACTTCCTTCTTAAAGCAATCCACCTTGGCATGATATGCAGCTAACCAATCCATACCTAAGATGATATCAAATTCACAGAGATCTAATCTAATGAGATCCACCTCGAGTTCTCTATCGCCTAACTTCAACGGGCATTTCTTAAACACAGATGTGATCGGTATGGAATCTTTAACAGGTGTATCTATCACTAGAGGTATTTCTAACGCCTCAGGTATCAATTTCAGATGTTTTGCCAACTTAGAACTAATCACGGAATGAGTGGCACCAGTATCAATCAAAGCATATACATTACGAGAACAAAGTTGGAGTGTACCTGCTACCAGGTCATTCGTGGCTCTTGCATCCCTAGCAGTCATAGTGAACACACGGCCATGGCCACCAGTATTACCCTTATCATCATTCTTTGCTCCATGTGTCGGTGTTTCTCTTTTCGGTTCTGGGCATTTCCACTGCGGATGTCCAATCTTTTCGCAGTTGTAACACTTCCTATCCTTGAACTTACACGCATCGATCTTATGGCTTCTATCGCACACAGTGCAGACTTCCGTTGATCCACGCTCTTGAGCCTTTCCTTTATTACTAGCAAAACGGTTTCCAAAATTTCGAGCAGGGTACTTATTAGCAACACGATCACGATCATGACTTTCTTCGGTAGCTTTCCTCTTACAATAATTGTCGCGGTTCCGATCCCCAAACCGTCCCTTCGACTCACTTGAATCTTTGTTAGCAGACTTCTCCATAGACTTTTTCTTTTCATCTCTTTTGTTGCGGTATTCATCAGATTCCTTCTCTACCACCCTTGCCCTATCCAAGACCAAACCATAAGTAGCCAAATGCAGAGGCGTGATTCTGTACCGAATTCTATCACTTAGAAAAGCTTCGAATTTCCTAGCCTTTTGTTCCTCGTTACCAAAAAAGGTAGGCGCAAACTCCATTAACTCAGTAAACTTTGCGCAATACTCATCAACCGTCATGCTCCCTTGAGTGAGCATCAGGAACTCCGCCACCTTGGCATTACGAACACTTGCAGGGTAATACTTTTCGTTGAATACTGTCTTGAACATCTCCCAAGTAAAATTTCCAGTTCCGCGAGCTGTTGTCGCCCTTTTCTCGGCTTCCCACCAAGTATGAGCTGCCCCTTTCAACACAAATGTGGCAAAGGTAACCTTCTGTTCTGGAGTACAGTTTAGCGTGCCAAAAATCTTTTCCATATTCTTAAGCCAGTCTTCAGGCTTTTCCTTAGGACTACCAGAGAAAGAGTCCCATTCCTCTTCTGTAATTGTTCCAGCGGGTCTCTCAATGGTACTTGCTGAGGTTGAGGCGGTGGCTGCGCTTGTGCCAATTGAGCCACCACTTGCCCAATACCCGTCATCGTTTGGTTCAGAGTTTGCAAGAGATTGGCCATGTTTGGATCCACTTGGCCTTGGTTATCATCATTTCCAGCGTTGCTAGCATTGCCACGGTTCCCGTTCCTCGTCATCTGAGGTTAAGAACAAACTATAATGAATACTCCTTATCATACTACATAAAAGGTATGCTTTTACTTGCACCTATTTCACACTTAAATTGGTCTTTCATCAGACCAACCTACACATACATCGGTCTTACACTAGACCTTTCACAGTATCAGCCTTGCACTAGGCTTTTCACTTAACTTTGGTCATTTTACTAGACCAATCACATTTTTGCAGTTCCCAAATACAGTAAATAATTATAATTGCAAAACAGGGTAGAGGAAATACTAGAACTAACACTTTATTTCATAACTAAAACGTGAATAACAAATCCTAATCTAGAATTCAAAAACATAACTATCTAGCTAACACCTTGCAAAACAAAAGAACTAACTACTTCTAAACTCAAATTCATTTCCTCAATCTTGCAGATCTTCTAAGCCCTTCGCTTGGCACTCTAGGTCTCCCCAACGATCCCTTTGGCCTACCACGAGACCTACGACCTTGCACTTCCGCTTGACCATTATCCTCCACCACTATTGGCACAACAGGCACTTCAGGAAGGACTGGATTTCCTTCAGCGTGAATCGCAGCTAACTCCGCCTTTCAATCTTGTAACTCATAGTACACTGCATAGAACTCTTCCTTGACAACGTCCATGTAATCCTCATTTTCTATCAACATGGCTCTTGTTTGGTATAGCTGATCTTTGGTACGTGCTAACCTTTCATCAGCTAAATTCAACTGCTGCTTAAGGGTTCCCCATTCCTCATGCATCTGATAGAGATCATGCATAGCCTCCTCATACTCAGTCTTGGTTACTTCATTCTGCTCACGAAGATTCACTATCTCCTCTTGTTGTTGCTTCACCTTTGCAATATACCTATTAAGTATACCTCTCATACGAAGTCCATACTTGAGCTTCCTTACTCCATACTTCTTTCGGTGATCCATTTCCTACAAGTAAGAAATAACTCTCATTAGTATCACGGGTAAAACTCAAATACATAATATACATCATACTTAGGCATTCGAAATCCAAAAAGAAATTTCTTCTAACTCTCCTCAATAAGACCTCATCATTCCTATTACGGTTATCTCTTTTGTCTTATCACAAGATTTCAGAAATAAAGTTTCCAAAAATAGAAAGTTCTAGGCAGACCCAATAATGGTTAAGTACTATTCTCTTCCAATAATCTTAACACACCTAAGATCTCCCATGTGACCTACAACCAGGCTCTGATACCAACTGTAACACCCCAAATATTCCACAAATAACCATAATGCTTAATTGATAATAAAATAACTTCAACGGCTACTAAACCATAATTCGAATGTGTAACGATGTGTGTTGCCATTCGCGGGAAAATTCGATTTTTGCGTTTCTTTGAAAAACCAAATAAAACCGGAAAAAACGGAGTCGCCACGCCATTTTAATTTTGAAGGGCAAAACTTTGAAAAAAGCCCGAGATCAGAGATTTAGGTTCGGAGGTCATGTTACGCGTCGGGAAGGACGTTAGTGTGCACCCGACGCGCCTCGTAAAAACGAGTCTTCCAAGCTGAAAATCATTTGTGTGTGTGTGTGTGTGTGTGTTTTGGCCAAAATAAGTTGAAACTGGAAAAAGTAAAAATTGGGATGTCTTTTTAAGACTTTAAACTGATCCCATGATTTTTTGGAGAATTTTTGGTTTGAGATTTGGTACTCAAAAAACCTTTTGAAGTTGAGAAGTCACTTCTGCCAGAAGAAAATGGCAGCAGACACCTGATTTTGAAATGGATTCAAGGGTCCTAAAACTTCATAATCTGGATGAACTCAGAGAATGAAAGTTTCTCTAGACTCCTTGAATAAACTTTGTGTGAAAGAAATTTCCATTTTGGAGAAGATTTGAGGGGTCAAAACCTTCTGGAAACCTCAGATATGAGATCTGGATTCCCAGAAGCTGATGAACTAGCCTCTGAAAGAAAAATTGAAAAGAGGAGTTTTACTCACCCAAAAAATAAGGTAAAAATAAGTCTGGAAAGCTCTGGATGTTGGCTACAAAAGTGTTTTGTAGTCAACACCAAATTCAAGTTCATCTGTGTCCAAAAATTAAGACCATGGACTGAGGTCTGAGAAAATTGCTACTGGACAGCAACTTCTCAAGAAAGAAAATATGATTTTAAGGGGGTTTTGCATCCATGCTTGTCCCCATTTCCCTAGGTTTTGGTTAGTGATCACTAGACATTTTAGTGGTGAATCAACTATACCAAACCATCCTTGGGGTACATTAGGACTAAGCATTTCATTTGCTTGGGGAGGGGATTTTACCCTTTGAAATCAAGATTTAGTGCTTGAAAATGGTTTTCTAGGGTTTTGAAAGTGCATTTTTGCAAGTAAGAAAGAAAAGCTTTGAAAATAATGTTGATCTTTGTAGAAGATCATCCATGGAAGATGGTCTTCCATGGTGATCTTCTTAGATCTAGAGAAAGAAGATGAAAGAACTACATTTTGTAGTTTGAAGATGCATGCATGGATGAGATTTAGGGTTAGGAAGAGGAGGGTTTACCAATCTTCCTTGTGTTCTTGAGTGTTTGGCTTGAGTGTATGAGTGTTTAGGGCTTTAATATGAGAGTGAGTGGATGAGTATGAGTTGGGAAAGATTGGAAAGAAAAAGGTGACAATTCTTGAGAATTCTCACTGTTTTCTCTCTATATTTCGCGAACTTCGTTGCTATTGTGTTCTTCCTCTTTATTTTTGTATTGGAGGGCTCAATTTATAGCCCTCCTGAAAATGCAAAGGTATCCGCGCGGACAAGGTCGGTGGCGTGCCTTTGTTCATTAATTACGGCTCCGGCCTTAGACGGGAAGAATAAAAATTCAAAAAACCAAATTAACGGCCGGTTTTTGTGTTTCCGGCCTTTCTATTTATGGTTTTATTCTTTTGTTTTGCTTTTTAAGATGCTTTTCTTGGTTTAACTTCATTTGGCAATGCCCATTCTACCCTCCCTTTGTTAGAAATGTTAGGATAGTTAGGAATTGTTAGAAATGTTATAACTTTCGTTAATTTTATAACGAAAATTCTAACAAGCTCAAATTGGAGCACTTACAGTAGCCCCTCGGCGACGGCGCTTTCGAAGGAAGCGGGGTCGTCGATAAAATGGGCTCCATATTTGGCGGGATGATCGAGTGATCGGGTGGGTGAACCTAGCGATAGGCTACCTACGTATCCCGAATGGGAATCGAAGCCGATCGTAGTTCGGGTCTTTGACCACTGAGATGATGGCGTTTTAGGTGCCTCGAACACGATGAGCGAGTTCTACGGTCGGTTCTTGGAAAGAAACTTCTGCTTGGGGATAAGAGATGACCATTTTTGGTCGATGGCTATCCGCTCTGTGGGGATAGGAATGACCATTTTCGGTCTCTTTGGGGATGATTGCGATTTATCGCTTTCCTAGTGATAGCGTCTTAGGTGCCTTAAACCTTGGAGATGGCGCTTTAGGTGCCTCGGACCTTGATGATGGCGTTTTTAGGTGCCTCGAACCTTGGAGATGGCGTTTTAGGTGCCTCGAACCTTGAAGATGGCTTTTAGGCGCCTCGGACTTTGATGATGATGGCTTTTTAGGTGCCTCGGACCTTAATGATGATGGCTTTTTAGGCGCCTCGGACCTTAATGATGATGGCTTTTTAGGCGCCTCGGACCTTAATTTGAAATGGCCTTTCGGTGGACTTTGTCTGCTGCTTAGAAGGAGAGGGTGACCGTTTTGGTCGAGGAAATTTGGACCTAATGATAGGCTACCTACGTATCCCTAGTGGGAATCGAAGCCCTTTCGTAGTTCGAGCACTACTCGAGATTTCGTTGGCTTTTGGGATTCCGTTAACTTTCTTTGGGGATTTCGTTAGCCTTTCTTTGAGGAAAATCGAGACGTATTCGTGCAGGAAATCGGTCTTACGTTTATTTGCCGTTGGATGATTTTGATGAAAGATACGGGATCTCGTTATCTTTCTCGGGGCACTCGGTCTTACGTTTTACTGCCGGGGGTAATTTTGATGAAAGACACGGGATCTCGTTATCTTTCTCAGGGCACTCGGTCTTACGTTTGGCTAGGGGTAATTTTGATGAAAGATACGGGATCTCGTTATCTTTCTCGGGGCACTCGGTCTTACGTTTGGCTAGGGGTAATTTTGATGAAAGATACGGGATCTCGTTATCTTTCTCGGGGCACTCGGTCTTACGTTTGGCTAGGGGGTAATTTTGATGAAAGATACGGGATCTCGTTATCTTTCTCGGGGAGGCACGGTCTTTCTTACGTAGGGGTAATTTTGATGAAAGATACGGGATCTCGTTATCTTTCTCGGGGCACTCGGTCTTACGTTTATTGCTTAGGGGTAATTTTGATGAAAGATACGGGATCTCGTTATCTTTCTCGGGGCACTCGGTCTTACGTTTGGCTAGGGGTAATTTTGATGAAAGATACGGGATCTCGTTATCTTTCTCGGGGCACTCGGTCTTACGTTTGGCTAGGGGTAATTTTGATGAAAGATACGGGATCTCGTTATCTTTCTCGGGGCACTCGGTCTTACGTTTGGCTAGGGGTAATTTTGATGAAAGATACGGGATCTCGTTATCTTTCTCGGGGCACTCGGTCTTACGTTTGGCTATAGGGGTAATTTTGATGAAAGATACGGGATCTCGTTATCTTTCTCGGGGCACTCGGTCTTACGTTTGACTTTAGGGGTAATTTTGATGAAAGATACGGGATCTCGTTATCTTTCTCGGGGCACTCGGTCTTACGTTTGGCTTAGGGAATGATTTTGATGAAAGATACGGGATCTCGTTATCTTTCTCGGGGCACTCGGTCTTACGTTTGACTATAGGGGTAATTTTGATGAAAGATACGGGATCTCGTTATCTTTCTCGGGGCACTCGGTCTTACGTTTGACTAGGGGTAATTTTGATGAAAGATACGGGATCTCGTTATCTTTCTCGGGGCACTCGGTCTTACGTTTGGCTTAGGGGTAATTTTGATGAAAGATACGGGATCTCGTTATCTTTCTCGGGGCACTCGGTCTTACGTTTGGCTAGGGGTAATTTTGATGAAAGATACGGGATCTCGTTATCTTTCTCGGGGCACTCGGTCTTACGTTTGGCTAGGGGTAATTTTGATGAAAGATACGGGATCTCGTTATCTTTCTCGGGGCACTCGGTCTTACGTTTGGCTAGGGGTAATTTTGATGAAAGATACGGGATCTCGTTATCTTTCTCGGGGCACTCGGTCTTACGTTTGGCTAGGGGTAATTTTGATGAAAGATACGGGATCTCGTTATCTTTCTCGGGGCACTCGGTCTTACGTTTGCTTAGGGGATGATCTTCTTGGCAAGGGGCGACTTTGGTTAACTTTGGTTAACTTTGTCAAGTTGGGGATTGAATTGCGAGTCTGAAATTTTAAGGGGCAAAAGGGTCATTTTGACCCTTGCAATCTCATCCGCGCGGATAGGGATGGAAAGTCGGGGGTATTAATTGGACGCGCCCTTCTTCTTCCTCGGTCAATTTTTTGAGATTGTCGAGAGCGAGAGAGAAAACGAGGAGAGCGGCCATTTTTGGCCCTAGAAGCTTCAAAATTCCTCCGATTTTCTTGATTTTTCGAGCAATGGAACACGGGAAGGCGCTTTTCAAGGCCAAGGACGTGGTCCGGTAGCGGAGAGGCGGTGGAGCTCGTCGGATGAGGAGGCATTACAATCTTTCGCAATCGGTTGCGGAGGAGCATTACCCCGATGCTTGGCAACATTGGGCTTCGGATCCGCATCTCCGAACGGTATATTTTGAATCCTCTTGATCCTTTTGTCGATTTCTTGTTTGAAATTTTTGGATGATTTTGAATTTTTTTTTGAATATTGAATATTGATATTGATGATATGCAATGTTGCAATGAATTTGTGAGTGTCCCAAAAATGTGCATTTTGCTTGGGAAAAGAATTGGCATTTTTGCCACATTTTTTTAATTCGAAAATTACATGTGAAAATTCGAAGAATTGTGATTTTTTGAAATTGAATATTGCATATTCTTGATGATGATGATTTTTTTTTTTTTTTTGAAATTGAATTTTGATATTGATGAATGATGATGCAATGCATGCATTTTGTTTGGAAAGAATGGGCATTTTGCCAATATGAGATGTATGTATGTTTAGGATTTTTTTTTTTGAAAAGTGGGACGGATTTTTCCTCCCGTTGCATGTAAGATGGATGATATGCATGTATGCATTTTTTGTTGAAAATGGGACGGAGTTTTTACTTCCGTAGGAATGCATCCTTTTTTTTTTTGATGAATGCATTGGGACTTGCAAATTGTTTTCCTTTATGCGAGAAAAATGGGGCTATGCTCATTGTATCTTTGTTATCTTTGTCGAATTTTTTTTTATGTAAATGCAAATGCAATCTTTTTGACATTTTCTCTCTTTTTTTTTTTACAGGGCGGAAACCGTTTTGTGACGGAGCGGTGAACAAGATGAAGACTCGAGGATCGGTGGAGTACGTGATTGACTTGTGGGATCGGCTTCCGATGCGGGCCGAGGAGCTTTGCCGAGTCAGAGACGGATCGTTGTCGAGACGGGGCTCACGGGAGTTCGTCGAGTGCTTGAGGGGCTGGTCAAGTTCCCTAAGTGCAAGGGCTTGATGTTCGCTCTAGCGCGGCATTGGTGGGATGCGACCCACACCTTCCACTTCTTACGGGGCGAGGCTACGGTTACGCCTTCGACTATCTTTGCGATCACGGGCTGTCCTTTAATGGACGCGGCATTGAGTGGAGAGATGGCTACGGCGATGCGTCTGCGAGCTCTTCTTGGATTTTCCCCTATTCCCAAAAGGGGATGGGGATGGAGTATGCCGTGGTCTTCGGCAAGATCGTGGAGACCATCGCGAGTTACGAGGCCGGGAGGATAGGTTTAGCGCCGAAGCGGTGCTAGGTCCTTCCTCTGGTTTACCTTTTCGAGCACACTCTTTGGGCATGCTTTGAGGACGGCGGTCTTTGCCTTCTTGAGGTCCTTGGAGGACATGGAGACGGTTGGAGATATTTCTGGGGAGGCCGGGTGGTGAGTGTACTTCGCTCTTGATAGATACGGCGGAAGAGGCTGTGAGCTCCTGTCTTGCTTGAGTTTGCTCACGGAGGTATAAGCTCTCTTTTTGCTTTCCCTCTTTCCTTTGAGCACGCACTTTTATTTGCCTTTGGATTGATTGGATTTTTACCTTTCGCGGTATGGGCGTTGGAGTTTTTCACGTCACGGTGTGGAGCGGCTGAGGCGTACGTCGGGCGTATCCGGCCATGCGATCTTGGTCCAAGCATGCCGGGAGAAGATAAGCTCCGGGGCGTACGACTCTCGAGTACGCGGATTGCCTTCCTTTGACGGAGGCCGAGACGGATGAGGGGATGATATTCTTCCCACAGGATCGCTTTGAGGTAGCGCGGTGAAGGGCGGCGAGATACGGGCCGGTGCGGCGGAGGATTTTGAGGGCACGACTTGCGACGCCTACTATGCGGGAGAGAGGGTGACGCGCCGGCATGGCGTGAACTCGCCTTTGAGGACACCGGTGGAGCCTCCCGCCGATATGATGCATCCGAAGCGATCGGTCCGTGACTGGGATGATTAAAGCCGGCCGGCACTTCTCGGACTTCGTGGCGATCGAGCCATATGCGACGTTCGTCTTGAGGAGGCGAGGATGCCTCGGGTTTTGGAGAGGGAGGGGCTTGGGATCCGCGGTACCCTCGGACGGATTTTTCCTACATCCGGGATGGGGTCCGATTGAGGGTGCGAGATCCCTCGGCCCGAGCGGCTTCCACGAGCTTTCCGGCCTCGTCAGGGTATGAAGGTATGGCTTCACCTTTTCCCCTTCTTTTCTTTCTTTTGTTTCATCATCTCTAGCATCACTTCTTTTTTTTTTTTTTTTGACGCTTTTGCTTTTGTGCGGTTTTCGGAGGTGGTCGTCGAGACAGCGGCGAAGCAAGTGATCGGAGCAGAGGTTCATACGGAGGATGGTTGCTTGCGGGGCACCTCGGGCTAGGGCGAGAGACCACGGCCGGCACTGTCCGACGGGAGGCTTCTCCTATTCCCTCGGAGACTTCTTGAGACCCCTCTTTCTCCTCTCATTGATCACCGCGCGGCCTTTGCCTTCGGATCACGTCATTCTTGGGGATCCGCACGGGCGAGGACACGTGCGGCGGCATGGTGGGTCGTCTCCGTATGTTCGGGAGTCGGACGCCTTCACCTTCGGGTACGATTTCTTCGGGGATGCAGGTTTTACCCTATCGAGTGTGCCGGTTGGTCCCGGCGAGCCTCTTTACGGAGATGAGGACGATTACGAGCCCGAGACTTTCGGGGCTCTGACGAGGCGGGCCCGAGTCGCAAGAGGGCCGGGGAGACATCGGGTCTTTGGAGACTCCGATTGATTTTTTTTTTTTTTTGAGATTTAGATTTGTACGGATCATGCACATTTTTTTTGATGTAATAATTTAGGATTTTATTTATGTTTGTTTGTTGTTTTTTTTTGTACACTCTCTTTTTTTTTTTTTTGGAATGTAATAATTTAGGATTTTATTTTATGAATGCAATGCAATATGAATGCAGTGTTGCATGAGCCTTGGTTTTTTTGCAAGGGTGTTTGGTATATGGGCTGGTTTGGGGAGGTTTTTGCACAAGTTTCGAGCAACGGGACGGAATATTCCTCTTTTGGTGTAGCGGCTTGGGCATTGCGGAATTTTTTACGGGAAGCAATCCCATCCGCGCGGAGGAATCCTGCATCTGACAGTGTCCTTTAATTTTGGTCCAGACCTGGTCTTGCTTTATTTCAAATTCAAATATCCTCTTCAACCTCCAGTCCAAACAGCCATTTTCGGGGAGGAAGAGAGAAAAAACCATGGAAAGCCTTAGAAAAGCTCCCTCAAAATTGTCCCAAGAGTCCCAAATGTCATTTTTCAACAAATTCAAGGAAATTATGTATGAGAGAAGGTCTTTCTTTGAAGAACGGTACAAGGTACGATGCTTGTGGTCTCTCAAAGAATTGGTTCCGGATTATGACCTCTTAAGGGCTTCTTCTTCGTTTTGGGATACTAGAAGGCATGTCTTTTGCCTTTCCTTCAACGAGATTGTTCCGACTGTGGAAGAATTTCGGGCCTTGCTTGGAGGTCCGGAGGTGGAGGAGATAGCAATTCCTTGGTCCGGAGGAGCTTCTTTTGTTGACAAGTTGTGCAACCTTCTTCATCTTTCCCCGGAGGAAGCACGAGGCATGATCCGCGGTCCCGACCATTTCGATATTTCCGGTCTTCCCGACAGATTTAGGGGCCTAGGCTTGGTGGATGACGCCTATTGGGATGCCTTTGCACTTTGCATGTTCGGCACTTTGTTCATGGTTTATTCCTTTGGGATCTGTCATCGAGCTTTCTTTGGATGTTGTTGTTCATTGCCGCTCGGGCGAGAGATGTCATTCCTTTGATTCTTGGGGAGACCTTCCATGCTCTCGACAGATTAGCTACGGGAGACGGTATATGCGTAGGGGCAGCCCGTTTCTCTTGACCACATGGGCGATGGAGCGTTTGGGGGTTCTTCGGGAAACCTACGATATGATCGGAGCCTTGGACTTTTGCCGGGAGAGGTGTTGATGTAGATTTTGATGATCGGGGCTCGTGGGAGCGTTGGATGGCGGGTCGCCGGGCTGAAGATATCGAGATGGTCGGTGCCGCATGGGCGGGTGGAGACTCGTAGAGTGCTTCAGGACGGGTCCCATGTGGTTATGCTTAGGGGCTTTCTCGGTCCGGTTTCTACATTCGGCTCTGGTCTGAGACGGTTTGGCTTGGAAGCGAGGTTCCTTTGGAGGGTTTTGATGATATAGCTACCGGGGTGGTGGCTCTTGTTTCCATGGATGATCCCTCGGTGTTTCCATTTCTTTCCCAGTATGGAGGTACGATGCCTTTCCTCCTCGGGTCATTCTCGGGCGTCAGAGGCCGGTGTTCACGACCACTTGGTACTGGATTGGTACGAGGGGCATGCAGGAGAGACTCGGGTGGCTATTTTGAGACGGCGTGAGGCCATTGTAGGTGCGGAGGACGGGCATTTACGAGAGGAGGAGGGCCGAGGCGAGGGCCAATCCTCATGACGGGGAGCGGAGACGCGCGGCCGACTATGAGGCTTACGTCAAGAGACGGGGAGAGGAGGGCTCCTATGCTACCGGCTAGGCTACGGGAGATGAGGGATGACGCTAGGGCTACTAAGGCCACGACGGAGGCCGGTTTGATAGACCACTGTTCCTATACCGAGCTTGGTAGGAGGAATGCAGGCATTTTTCCGGTTCGAAGAGAAAGACTCGGAGGGGAAGAAGAAGGGAGAGACCGATGCGAGTGGGTTGGAGTGACTACGAGGTTTCCAAGTATCCCTTTCTTGCCATGACGAGACACATTAGTTTGATTATGTATCTTAGTTTTCTTTTAGCGAGGTTGCCGGTTGTAGGAATGAATCGGGCTTAGACTCATCAAAGAGCTTTTAACTTGTAATGAATATTTGAATTGCTTTAGAGTTTTTGAGACGCTTTCATGGTGCGATCAATTGTATTGATGCCAAAGTATGGCTTTTATTTGTGCTTTAGACCGAACCGTTTCCATTTGCCTACGTTCCCCTCATTTTGAGGAGCTCGGGTCTTCGTAGTTCAACGGTGAACTCTTTTTTGTTTTTTTGTTTTTTTTTTTTGGTGCAACCACTGTTTTTACCTAGGCCGCCCTTTTCGGGTTTCTAACCTAGTTGGGTATTACTCTTTTAGCACTCTTTTTTTTTGTTTTGTTTTTTTTTTTGTTTTTTTTTTTTTTTTTTTGGTGCAACCTGTTTTTACCTAGGCCGCCCTTTTCGGGTTTCTAACCTAGTTGGGTATTACTCTTTTAGCACTCTTTTTTTTTTTTTTTTTTTTTTTTGTTTTTTTTTTGTTTTTTTTTTTTTTTTTGTTTTTTTTTTACGCGTAGTATCTGCGCGGCTTGTCACCATTCACTTGGGTGTACAAAGGGATTCCCGTCGAGGTCCGCAAGTTGCATGGCTCCTCAGGAGAAGATCTTACGGGACGACATATGGCCCGACCCATACGAGGCTCCCATTTGCGAGAGGGTTGATACGGGTGGGGGCTTTTCTTTTAGAACGAGATCACCTTCTCGGATCTCCCGATGCTTTACTTTCTTGTCGAAGGCTCTAGCCATTCTTCCTTGGTAGGCTCGGATGTGTTCCATGGCCTTCGGTCGGCGTTCGTCTAGTAGGGCCAATTCGTCATGGCGACTGCTGGAGCCATTCGACCTCGTTGATTTGGCTTTCCGGCGGTATACGGAGCGAGGTATTTCCGGCTCGATTGGGAGTACGGCTTCCATTCCGTATGTGAGGGCAAAAGGTGTTTCCCCGGTTGCCGTTCGGCGATGTTACGCCCCGAGTGCCAGTGTAACTTCTCGGGCCAATCTACGCCTTGGACGGCCATTTTCCGGATGATATTTTCCGAGTCTTGTTTCTTTGCCTCGACGGCTCCGTTGGTTTGGGGCTGTAGGGTGATGACTTGTGACGGGTTATTCGGAATTACGCCGGCAACTGTCACATTCCCCTTGAAGTGGGATCCATTATACGAAATGATTTCGGCCGGCAACCCGTATCGGCACATGATGTTTTCTTTGATGAAGAGGGCAACTTTCTTTGAATTGAGGATTTTGTAGGACTTGGCTTCAACCCACTTGGTGAAATAATCCACGGCTACCGGGGACGAACTCGTGGCCGTTCTTGCTGATGGTGTGATTTTGCCTATGACATCAATTCCCCAAGTGACGAAAGGCCAGGGTTGTCATGCGGTATAACTCGTGAGGAGGCAAGTGATTAAGATTTGAGTATCGGCGACATTTGTCGCGGCTTTTGACAAAGCTGGATGCGGTCGGCTTCCATGGTGATCCAAAAATACCCCATTCTCGGTATGATTTGCATCGAGCTCGAGCATTCATGTGAGGGCCGCGAGTACCACCATGTATTTCTTTCATGAGTTCGGTAGCCTCTTGTTTCTTTGATACATCGCGGGAGGGGGCCTTGATAACGTTTTTGTATAACATGTTTCCCAAAGGACATAATGGGAGGCGAGCCGCTTCGGGTGAGAGACTTTTTGCTTTGATTCCTTCTTTATATTCCCCATCTTCGTTTTTGAAAGAGGCCTCGCCATCCTTGAATGCTTGGTAAATGCGAGTGTACCGGGGATCATTGATCGGTTCGGCTTCCGCTTCAATTTCGAAGCAATAGGCGGGGTTTTCTCTTCTCCCGGCTACGAATGGTTTAACGAGACTTTCCTTCGGGTATTTCGACAAGAGAGGCTAGTGTAGCCGAGCATCTGCGAACTGTTTCGGTCTCTTGGCGAGGTAATGAAAGCTGATTTCTTTGAATTGAGTTATTAACTCTTCCATGTAAGCATGATACTTACGCAAACCCGGATCCACGGTCTTCCATTTGTTAGAGACACGATTGATGATGAGGGCGAGTCACCGTACACCTCAATTCCTTGATATTTCTTTCAAGGGCGGCTTCCAACCCGGCTATGCAAGCTTCATATTCGGCGGCGTTGTTGGTGACTTCGAAGTTCGGCCTTGCTGCTATGGGGGTGTGTTCGTCGGTAGGATCGACCGAAGCATTCCTATCCCGTTCCCCCTTTTGTTTGACGCCCCGTCGAAGAAGAGTTGCCGGCGATTTTCTCCTTCTAGAGCGAAGATTCCATCATCGGGAAATTGAGGTTCGGAGTCCTCGGGACTCATCACTTGGGAAATCGGCCGGATGTTACGCCATTATGCGTCCTTTTATGGATTTCCTTGAAACATAAGCGATGTCATATTCGGCCAAAAAGAACGACCATTTTGCCAATCTCATGGAGATGGAAGGCTTGTCGAACAGATATTTGATGGGGTCTATCCTTGAAACAAGATGTATCGGGTGAGGCTGCATGTAGTGTTTCAATTTTCCCACTACCCGGACCAAACTGCGCAAGTCTTCTCGCAAGCGAGTAATTGAGTTCGCTTCCTTGGAGCTTTTACGCTACGAAATAGATGGCGTTTTCGACTTTGGAATCTTTTTCTCTTGAGCTAGCATAGCCCCAAATTCTTTGTATCCGTGACGGTTAGATATAGCAAGAGTGGCTTTGCCGATGTGGTGGGCGAGAGAATCGGGGATTCACAAGGTATGCCTTAATTTGTTCAAAGGCAAGTTGACATTAAGGGTCCATTACGTGTAGGCATTCTTTTTCATCAACTTGAAGATTGGCTCGCGGATCGAGGTCGGTGATTTACAAAGCGGCTTATGTATTGCGGTCTTCCCATGAAGGATTTTACTTACGTCGGTGTCCGTGGTGGCTTCATTTCAACTATCGCCTTGATTTTACGGGGATCTACTTCGATTCCCGTTCTGTCACCATATATCCTAGTACCTTGCCCGTCTTACAGAAGGTGCACTTGGCTGGATTCGGTCTCATGCTTTGTGGTCTCGGAGGCGGCCGAAGAATTTTCTCAAATCAACAAAGTGCGTGCCATCGATCCTCTGGAATGTATTATCATGTCGTCCACATAGACCTCAATTTCTTTGTGGATCATGTCATGGAAGCAGTGTAGGCGCCCTGCAGTACGTAGCCCCGGCATTCTTTAGTCCGAATGGCATGACCGTGTAGCGATATGTGCCCCGAGGGGTTGTGAAGGCTGTTTTGGCTTGATCTTCTTACGCCATTTTGATTTGGTTGTGGCCGGCAAAACCATCGACGAAAGATTTGACTTCGTGGTTGGCCGTGGAATCTACCAAAATGTCGATGTTTGGCGGAAATCGTCTTTTGGGTGGCTTTGTTCAAGTCTCTGAAGTCTACGCGGCATCGGATCTTTCCGTTGGCCTTGGTCACCGTCGCTATGTTGGACGGCCATGTTGGGTATTCAATGACCACGATGAACCACATACTGAGCATCTTTTCTATTTCCTCTTTCACTTGTAAGGACCATTCGGGCTTAATTCTTCTTAGCTTACGCTGCGGCTTGACTTAAGGTCGAGCGGTATTCGGTGCTCAACTATGGAAGGATCGAGGCACGGCATATCTTTATAGGACCATGCGAACACATCCACGAATTCTTTTAGCGGCTCGATTAGGGCAACCCTTTCGGTCCCTTCGAAGAAACTACCAATCTGCGTCTCTTTAGGCTCTTAGTAGTTCCCAAATTCACACTTGTCAAAATCTCTTCGGCGGCTTGGGCTCGATTTTCCTCTTTCAGGACAACTTTGCTTAAAGATTTCTTTGATATATTGTTCATTTAATGTGTACGCCTCTTCATCTAGTGAATCGTTATTAAGCTTGTTTTTAGATTATTAGTTAATTCATCATTAGTTAAAGTGGCAATTAAGGGATACTCGAAAGGTTCATCATTTCATTGAAGACGAAGGGGAATACAACGTTGGCTACGGACTCGTAGTCTTCGGGCGTGAGGCCGTCGGACGACTCGAGAGACTCGAACTTCAACAATGAGAGACTCGGAGGACTTTACAAGGTTGACACGAAAGGACGGGGGACCAATCCAAGCTTGGTGATCATTTCCTCCTTGGTCGCGGACGGGCTGAGAGAGTTTCCCAATTCTTTAGCGGCATCGGCTGTTGGTGGCTTCACAACTCGGGAAAGGCATGGTCTCTGTGCTCCCTCTTCGATCGTTGCTATCATCTCTTTGTCGAACCGAGAATCAAGCTGTGTTTGGCATCGAAAGCGAGCATGTGGATGTAGGGATCTTCCTCAGTGCAGGGACTTCCGTTTCGTCACAATCGATCGCTCAATCCCGGATGTAAGGACGCATTGCGTCTCGGTGAGCGGCTAGAAAAATCTCATGTCCCATACTCGGCGGAAAGGCTTGGCGGGTAGTTCGGCAAGGAGGACGTCCCACACGACGTTCATAGATTCGGCCGAGTGCATCGGTGTTTGCGACTTTTATCATGAAAACCTCCTCGCCGGCGAGGCCAAGGAATGGGTTTGCGAGAATGCGACAAATCTGTGATTGAGGACCGGGGACTTGTGTGCACTGTATCACGGCGGTGTTCGGCATTTCCTTCCGATACGCCTCCAAGTGTTGGAAATAGCAATTGAATTTGATGAATCGAACTTCTTCGGAGTCCGCTCGCTTGAGTGTGTCGACATAGTTGGCATTCTTTGGATTCCAAAGGATCTTTGGCGAGACTTGCCTCTTGAAGGATGTAGCCCGGTGTTTGGCTGGGCGTTCTTGGCTATTGTTTCGGCTTCGTTCCCTATGAGAAGCTGTCACCCCTTATGACTTCGAGGTCTCCCTGCCGGTTGATGAATTTGACGCATTGGTGGAGAGTGGAGGCTATGGCTTTCATGTGATGCAACCAAGGGCGCCACTAGTAGAGTTTGTGAACTCGGAGGGGATATCCATTACATGGAACTTTGCGGGCACCATTTGGGTTTCGTACCGAGTTCAGTCACTTTGTCCCCGAGAATGGGACGAGACGAACCGTCGTAGGCTTTGACGGTCCGGGTAGATGGGATCACGCGCCTTTCATTTATGCGGAGGGCCCTCATCATGCGAGGAAGGACATTTACCGATGATCCATTGTCCACTAATACCCCGGGGAGTGACATGGTGTTGAGCCGAATAGTGATGTACAAAGCTTCATTGTGTTGGGAGACATCTCTTGGCAAATCTTCATCGCGAAGGTGATCATACTCCCATATAGGTGAGGATCATAGATTTGGTCCTTGTCTCGGGATGGAGAGTCATCAAGTCGGTCACTTCGTGCCTTTTTCTTGCGAGCGAGAGTCTTTGCCGAAGCCCACAGGTTATGCGATGCCTTTTGTGGCGGTTGCCATCTCCAGTCAACATGTTGATTGAGTGGGAGCGCCAGGCCGCGTCGGTTTTTCTTCATCGGTGGATACTCGGGAGGCTGGACAAAGCGAACCTTGGGCGACCCGAGGGGTTGGACTTCCGTTCTGCGGTACTACGGTATCCGAAGGTCTCAATTCCGTCGTTGGCAAGGTTTTCTGCTCTTTTACCCCTTTTTGCTTTGGGGAAAGGCGGGCGGAGTAGAGTACATAATAATCAAATCCCCCGAGATGGCTCCCGAGCGTTCCCACCTTTGTTATCACCGGCCTCGAATCTCTCCTTCCAATTTTCTTTGGGAGGAAATTTTCTTTTTCTTAGGAGGACGGTCCTCGTGTATCCAGTCTGATAGTCCCTTTCAAGGCGGTCGGGACGATCACAAATATCCCACCAAATGTGTTCCACGGTGCGGTGGCGGATTTGGGACCTCGGGTTGGCGGTCTTTGGAATGACTTTGAGTGGGCTGGTCAGGGGATCTGGCTGTGGGCTCGTCACGGTAGCGAGTGATTGGACTCCGCCGGATAATGAGAGATATTGAGGTCAGGGAACGGGCATATGTTTGTCCTTCAAGGTAGCCCCGGTCGGTTGGGATATTGTTAAGGTCCCAAAGTGGCGTGTGGCCTCTTCAATCCGGGCTGTATGCATTGCAGCGTTCTTCCCGGGGCTTTGATGGGCGACCATATTTCTTGCTTGTTCCACGATTTTCATCACTCAGTGATATTTGTGGGATCATCACCTTGAGAGGGGACAAGGCGACGGTATACCGAACTCTTTCGTCCACATTCTTGTTTGGGGGCCGGTTGCCACTGTAAGTCGGCGGGCGGGAGTCCGGCGGTGGAAACATAGGAATCTTGGGGTAGCATCTTGGTGTATCAGGAATTTGTTAAGAAGAGGAGGAGAACCCTTTTAGTCTTTGCGGTAAAAGTGCCATCGGAATTGAGGCGATAGTCAAACCATGACTTGCGACTACCCCGGTAGGTCATCAATTTGAGCCTCATGCCGAAGTCTCATTTGCTCTACCAAGCTGGATCCAATGCTTGAGTGCATGCGAGGGATTACGGAGGACGGAGCAACGTTATCCCCATCATTACCGGCGTGCGAGACATTACGAAACCCGGAGTCGGAACAAATGGCGAAGGCGACGATGCGCTTGACTCTTCCCAGCGATCAAACGGTGACCGGTGCCGAAACCAAGCTTTGTGCGGAGGCTGCGGGGAAAGGACACGAAGGTTCGGATGTGCAGGAATGGAAGGAGGGTAGGTGTTTGGGCTTTTGGCTCATGCAACATGCGATTATTTGTTCACGTTTACTTAAAACATGTTTTATTAACCTAATCGGTTGGAAAAGATTGCTCTTCTTTTCGCAAACTACTCGATTCTGGATCGGTGGGCCCGTCACTACGTCTATAAGCCCCTCGTATTCCACACTGTATTTCGACCTCCCGGGGTGGACGGCCCGGGCGAGGGTCCTATAGGGCAGCGGGTCCCACCGACCGAAAGAAAAACGATCCTAGAAGTCGGCGGGTAATCGAGTCTTAACGAGCATTCGATGTAAATTACGGACAAAGGCGACGTCGAGTCAAGATCGTGTCAGGAGCTCGACGAAAAGTCGGCATGATTTGGGTGATAAATGTCCGGTTGATCTTGACTTGTCGTCGGTTAAGCCGTAATTAGGCATGGAATAACCGTTAATCCTTGATGACTCGGTGTCAATCTTTGGGAGTCGGTGTATAATTTGTGCCGGTCGAGCCAGAAGTCGGCGCCGGTCAATATCTTGGTCAAAGTCTGCGGCGGAAAACCGGCGAGAACTTCGGCGATTAGCGGCGATTAGGGACCCGAGAGATATTGAGTCGGTATGCCGGACAAAGGCTTGAAAGGAAAGGTCTATACACGGACGGGGCATGACACGGACCGGACTAAAAACCAAGCGGGTCTCGGACAAAGTGTGTCACGGACAAGTGCATGGTCGACACGAGGCTCCGTAGGATGTTTGGGTAGTCTGTGCTCATCCAGAGCGTAATAAGACCAAACGGACCGCGACAAGGATTTCCGGGTTAAGGGCGTAGTGTGCGGTGTACGGTCACGTGCGCGTAGTGTGCAAGCGATCTATATTCTTTTACGAGTAAAATAGAGATTTTTTTTTATGTGTCTTAAAAATATGATGCATGATTTTTTTTTGGAAATTTTCTTTTTTTTTTTGAAAATCTTTTTTTTTTTGAATTTTTTTTTATGAGCACATAAGCACGTAAGCATGAAAATTCCCGACAGTTAGGGACATTATTCCGACGAGTCAAAATTTTGACTTTCTCCGAGGCGGCCAAAACAACATGAAAACTGTGCAAAAATCAACACACACACAAAAATGATTTTCAAAGCCGGGACGGAAGCTTGACCCTCAAAAGCTTTTTTTTTTTTTGAAAACGGTGATACCGGTACGTGGGATTGTTAGACCACAATTTATCCCCGACTCGTGTTAGGAGGCGATAACGGGAAATTTAGTGGTTTCCACCAATATACCGAATACCATTTTTTTTATTAAAAAGCTTAGTCCCAGTAGTCGCCACTTTGTAACGATGTGCTGCCTTTTCGCGGGAAAAATTCGATTTTTGCGTTTCTTTGAAAAACCAAATAAAACCGGAAAAAACGGAGTCGCCACGCCATTTTAATTTTGAAGGGCAAAACTTTGAAAAAAGCCCGAGATCAGAGATTTAGGTTCGGAGGTCATGTTACGCGTCGGGAAGGACGTTAGTGTGCACCGACGCGCCTCGTAAAACGAGTCTTCCAAGCTGAAAATCATTTGTGTGTGTGTGTGTGTGTGTGTTTTGGCCAAAATAAGTTGAAACTGGAAAAAGTAAAAATTGGGATGTCTTTTTAAGACTTTAAACTGATCCCATGATTTTTGGAGAATTTTGGTTTGAGATTTGGTACTCAAAAAACCTTTTGAAGTTGAGAAGTCACTTCTGCCAGAAGAAAATGGCAGCAGACACCTGATTTTGAAATGGATTCAAGGGTCCTAAAACTTCATAATCTGGATGAACTCAGAGAATGAAAGTTTCTCTAGACTCCTTGAATAAACTTTGTGTGAAAGAAATTTCCATTTTGGAGAAGATTTGAGGGGTCAAAACCTTCTGGAAACCTCAGATATGAGATCTGGATTCCCAGAAGCTGATGAACTAGCCTCTGAAAGAAAAATTGAAAAGAGGAGTTTTACTCACCCAAAAAATAAGGTAAAAATATGTCTGGAAAGCTCTGGATGTTGGCTACAAAAAGTGTTTTGTAGTCAACACCAAATTCAAGTTCATCTGTGTCCAAAAATTAAGACCATGGACTGAGGTCTGAGAAAATTGCTACTGGACAGCAACTTCTCAAGAAAGAAAATATGATTTTAAGGGGGGTTTTGCATCCATGCTTGTCCCCATTTCCCTAGGTTTTGGTTAGTGATCACTAGACATTTTAGTGGTGAATCAACTATACCAAACCATCCTTGGGGTACATTAGGACTAAGCATTTCATTTGCTTGGGGAGGGGATTTTACCCTTTGAAATCAAGATTTAGTGCTTGAAAATGGTTTTTAGGGTTTTGAAAGTGCATTTTTGCAAGTAAGAAAGAAAAGCTTTGAAAATAATGTTGATCTTTGTAGAAGATCATCCATGGAGATGGTCTTCCATGGTGATCTTCTTAGATCTAGAGAAAGAAGATGAAAGAACTACATTTTGTAGTTTGAAGATGCATGCATGGATGAGATTTAGGGTTAGGAAGAGGAGGGTTTACCAATCTTCCTTGTGTTCTTGAGTGTTTGGCTTGAGTGTATGAGTGTTTAGGGCTTTAATATGAGAGTGAGTGGATGAGTATGAGTTGGGAAAGATTGGAAAGAAAAAGGTGACAATTCTTGAGAATTCTCACTGTTTTCTCTCTATATTTCGCCAGAACTTCGTTGCTATTGTGTTCTTCCTCCTTATTTTTGTGACTGGAGGGCTCAATTTATAGCCCTCCTGAAAATGCAAAGGTATCCGCGCGGACAAGGTCGATGGCGTGCCTTTGTTCATTAATTACAGCTCCAGCCTTAGACAGGAAGAATAAAAATTCAAAAACCCAAATTAACAGCCAGTTTTTGTGTTTCCAGCCTTTCTATTTATGGTTTTATTCTTTTGTTTTGCTTTTTAAGATGCTTTTCTTGGTTTAACTTCATTTGGCAATGCCCATTCTACCCTCCCTTTGTTAGAAATGTTAGGATAGTTAGGAATTGTTAGAAATGTTATAACTTTCGTTAATTTTATAACGAAAATTCTAACAAGCTCAAATTGGAGCACTTACAGAATGCTAACCACAATTCAAAATAACGTAAATACGGATAACGGTAACAAGTGCAACGGCTAGTACAACCCACTAGCTCGCCAACTAAACTACCTAACAAAAGAAACTACTTAAACGACTCCCGCCACGATCCTTGCGACGGTCCAACTTCCTACTTATTACCTGAAAGGAAAAAAATAATGGGAAAGGGGATGAGCGAACAATGCTCAGCAAGTTCATACGGTGCCTCTCCGGTTACTAAGGAAGAGGTGACCGAAATAACGAGATCAAATAAATACTTCAATGAACGGTAAATATTCAAGAACGGAATATTCAAAACACAGTTCCAAAACAGTTACTAAGTATAGAAAACACTTCTATGAGTTGGAAAACATGTGGCTTCACAAAAGAGCAGTTTTCAATCAAATAACTTTCACAAATTACTTCACTTTATTTCATAAACCTTTTACAAAAGATTTCACATTAAAACACCTTACTTCCATCCAATCACACTTTAGGGATTAAGCAGTTACTAGCTGTACCCAGGGCTAAGGTTTTCATTGACCGCACCCAATAACCGGTATATCATGATAACCTACATCACTTCATCAAGCAATGTAATAGGGTCCCATATGTCCTTCTTCAGGCACTGGGATAACTATAAGGGTCCACATGTTCATTTCCAGAACTATGGATAACATTGGGGTCCACATATTCTTTTCAGAATTATGGATAACATTGGGGTCCACATATTCTTTTCAGAATTATGGATAACATTTACTTTCACAAAACTTTACTTTGTTAACTTTCAAATGTGCTCTTATAATCAAGAACACAACAACAACAATATCAATCATACGCAAGATATCCCAATTGAACAATAACACATCAAAAGGGGTAGATATCCAAAGAACGCTAACACAACATAACGGATATGTTTTTAAAATACTACCCGCCACATAGGTAGAATATAACTTTATAAAACATAGAATGGATTCCTAAACAAGGAATGAAACCAAGAACTAAGAACGTAATCCCTTACCTTAGCGATGCTTAGCGAAAGCGAAACTCCTCACGCACGAATCTACAATCATACAACATAGGTCTTAGGGTACAAATAATTCTCTTTTACTTAATCCCTAACTATTCACTAAATACGAGTTATTTTTCCTTAACTCTTTTTTTTTAAGATTACCCTTTTTACCCTTTTATATCTTTCCCAAAATACCCCTAGGGTTCCCGAGTATTCAATCTTTACTTATACTCTTCTATTTAATTTACTCACATTAATTTAATCTTTCATCTTTCTCAGTATATACTATATACATACAATCACATACACACCCCAAACCTAAACTCATCCACATGGCACATTTACATATTGTGGCTGTCACCTTCAGCCACTCATACTCAGTAAGGCATAAACACGCACACAGCAACACCCACGCACGCGTCCTACAGCCGAAACACGCACACAACAACACACACGCACACACACGCAGCAACAGAACACGAGTGCAGCACCCTCTTCCAGGCTTCACGACAACAAGCATACATCGTGCCCAATAGACATCGAGTGCATACGGACACATCAGAACACATGCACACACACATGCAACCCCACAACAGACACACGCAAACCCATTACAGATATATACACACACCAGAACACACGCATACACGCATACAGACACCTAATAGACACCCGCACACACTCAGCACACGCACACAACTCTCTGTAAACGCACACACAGACCCTCGCACACCCAATTAAACACATGTTAAACCCTAGTTTCCTTTATACCTAGCATGCATTAACTCATAGTAACATACCCCAATCTCTAGTTATCAACTATCAGAATTTTAGGGTTTAAGAACTATAAAAAAAAAAGGAATTGAGTCTACCTCGAACTGACTTGGCTCTTCAAACACCAAAGGAGAATTTCTTCTTCTCCTTCTCAGACTCACGGCGTCTCACTTTCTCTCTGCCCTCTCAGCCGCAGCCTTCTCTCTTTCACGGTCTCTCTCTATTTCTCTCAATAGAGGACTGCCGCCTCTCTCTCTATTTTGCTAATTCACGGTTGAATAAACTGAGGGTGCTAGGTTTAGGAATGAGTATTTATATATTTATTCCCAAAGCCTTAGTCTCAAAAGAGTTTTAAGTCCACCAAGAGTCCTAGCCCACCAATCATTTAAACTGAGTTATTATCCTTTTTAAACTCAGTTATTATCCTCTTAAACTGAGTTATTATCCTATTAAAAGTCAGTTATTATGCTATTAAATATTATCCTAATTAACTAATAAATAAACAAATCAATATAAAAAAAATTACCAAAGGAACGGGGTATTACACCTATCTTCTGCAATCCTCCTCCATATTCTCTTGGTACATCTTGTGAATCTTTCTTTGGCCTCCTAGCTTGCATTATAATATCAAGAGGTGATCTAGTCCAAGCTCCGTTCAGCTCACCGGGATACTTAGGTGCAAAGTGCTCCCGGTCCGCACGTTCTATCCTGGAAGACAAGCGTCCCAACAAACTCAAGCACACTCGGTGAGGGGACAAATCTACTTTATATAATAGCAAAAGTTTTTCAAGCTCCTAGAAAACTCCAAGTGGCACAATATCATTGACCAATCTTTCCATCATCCACCAATCACAATCATCCATTTGAAATTCAATTAGTAGCTTTTAAAATTTAAAGGGGTTGGTAAATGCATTTATTAACTATAAATACGAAATTTTTGTCTATTAAAAAAAAATAAAAAAAAATAAAATAGTTTTGGTAAAATCATAACTTTTTTTTTTTTTGTAAATTGCATATTTTTGAGGTAATTTTTTATTAAAACTCCAAATAATAATAATAATCTACTATATATAATAGTAAAAATTTTTCAAGCTCCTAGAAAACTCCAAGTCGCACAATATCATTGGCCAATTTTTCCATCATCCACCAATCACAATCATCCATTTGAAATTCAATTAGTAACTTTTAAAATTTAAAGGGGTTGATAAATGCATTTATCAACTATAAATACAAAGTTTTTGTTTATTAAAAAAAATAGTTTTGGTAAAATCATAACTTATTTGTTTTGTTTTTATTTTTTTCTAAATTTCATCTCTTTGAGGTAATTTTTGATAAAAACTCCAAATAATAATAATAATAATAATAATAATAATAATAATAATAATAATAATAATAATAATAATAATAATAATAATAATAATAATAATAATAATAATAATAATAATAATAATAATAACAAAAATAATAATAGTAATAGTTATAGTAGTAGTAATAATAATAACAATAATATTAATAATAATAATAATAATAATAATAATAATAATAATAATAATAATAATAATAATAATAATAATAAATGTAATAATAACAATAATCTACTATATATAATAGTAAAAGTTTTTCAAGCTCCTAGAAAACTCCAAGTGGCACAATATCATTGGCCAATCTTTTCGTCATCCACCAATCACAATCATCCATTTGAAATTCAATTAGTAACTTTTAAAATTTAAAGGGGTTGATAAATGCATTTATTAACTATAAATATGAAATTTTTGTTTATTCAATAAAAAAAAATAGTTTTGGTAAAATCATAACTTATTTAATTTTTTTTTTGTAAATTGCATCTTTTTTGGGTAATTTTTGATAAAAATTCCAAAACATAATAATAATAATAACAACAAAAATAATAATAGTAATAGTTATAGTAGTAGTAATAATAATAACAACAATAATAATAATAATAATAATAATAATAATAATAATAATAATAATAATAATAATAATAATAATAATAATAAATGTAATAATAACAATAATAACAATAATAACAATATTAACAATAATAGAAAAATATTATTCTATTCATTCTAAGTGTCATTTGACTTTATATGACGTGAAAGTTCACATGACATTATTTAATTGGCTCACTTAAGAAGTTCACAAAAGTAATTTTAAAACACAAATAGAAACCTTATGCGTATAAAATTCTCAAGAACTCATACCATGTCACCTTTGGCTTACACATAGTCTTCCATGGAACAAGATGACCCCCCCCCCCCCCGGTCGCCCCTTTCCTTTTGTTGAAGAAATCCTAGAAACATTCTCTATATTATTAGTCAAACTTATGGGATCCTATAAGTAAAAAAAGAAGGTACTCTTAGTCCCTAGGAGAAGAAGACCCTCCCAATGGTCAGGCCTATGTTCCTAAAATGCAACCTTCTTGACTTGAGTTTCTCCAAACTCCCAAGGGAAACCCAAATAGGCAATGAGACCCTACTTGCTAAATCACATTGTCATGATTTTGACGATTCAATTTTTTCTTCTTCATGGAATTGTATATCAACAACTTCCTTTAATTAAGAACATTATTTCATGGAATTGTATATCAGCAACTTCTATAACTTCCATTAAAATTTATAGAAGTTGAAATTTGAAAATTCAAATAAATTTCAAAAGTTGAAATTTGAAAATTCAATCTACCTTATATACTTTGAATTTTTTGAAATCATCCTGTTTTAATTCAAACTACCATATATACTAAAGCCCACAACAAGAATCCGCATATATATATGAACTTAGCTTTGATCATAAACAGACGCAAAATTATCAAGAATCCTCCGTTGACGACTTGCGCACTAGAAGAAGAAGATCTCATCGGCCACCTCTGCCTCCTATCTCCGGTTAGCGTGTGTATTTCTATGTGTTTATACAGCTGTTTTTATTTTTTGCTTTTGATTCATCCTGACTAATCTACTGCCAAAAGGGTAATCTGATTTTAAATTTTCAAAAGGGATTTCCCAACTGTAACCCTATATTTATGAAATAATTTATTCGAATAAATATGAATTATTCAACAACTTCATATTTCAGGCTAGAACTAAACACCAACTCTGATAGAATATGCTGCGTAAAAACCTTATAAACAAATAAATCGAGTGTGGCGAACTATTAATTATTCTGACAGGCTAACAACAATATTACAAGAAAATTATCTCTAAATAATAATAGAAAATAACTTACAAAAAGTAGTATCTTGATTCCATTTAGACTTTCTTATGCATTCACTTTGATCTCCGCAAAGTTTGGAAAATTTGCACTAGGTTTGAATATAAGTGGTATTCCAGTGATTAGGTTAAATTATACTCCCTCCGTTCCATAAAGATGTTCTTATTTGACTATTCGAGCATTTTAGTGGTATATGAGATTACAGATGATTTTCAAATACATTTTGTTTAACATTTTTGTTTAACATTATGTATACGTATCTATATTTTAAAAGTTATAATAAGACTAAAATATAATATTTTATGTAGGGTAGTTCGTCTTCTTCGGATGTTGAGGATATCAGGTCGTTTGCAAATTTGTTATTATCCGTTGGTGATGGGACTGCAGGTGATAAGTAACAACTGCTTTTAAGATATATATACGTATTTTATCCGTTGATTATTACTACATCTGTCTCAAAAGCCTTACTACATTTGTTGCAATTTATATACTATATCCGTCTTAATATAAGTAAAAACTGCTTCATAATTTTTCGGTCTTCTCTCAATTTTAGTATTGATTTTTACTTCATTTTAAGTTCATATTTTTACTAATATTTATTTATTATATGTTATTTATTACTGCAGGTGATAAGAACCATGGTGAAGTTGAAATCAAAATACCAGATGACATATTGATAAGAGATTATGTCAATAAAATCTCAGCTATCGTGGATTGCATATACCCGAACTTAATGCAGAATAAAGATGTTGATGGATTTTTCCAGAATTGGGCTATACTTGCACCAACAAATGAGATTGTTGACAGTATTAATGAGTATGTTATGTCGCTCTTTCCTGGAAAAGAAGTGGAATACATGAATTCTGACGCCATATGCAAAGACGAGGAATTTAACCAATCAGCCGAAGATATATTTTCAACTGAATTCCTAAATACCGTCAAGTGCTCTGGAATACCTAATCACATACTGAAGCTAAAGATTGGATGTATCGTCATGTTGTTACGAAATATAGATCAAGCTTCAGAATTGTGTAACGGTACAAGATTGACGTTACAAATCTAGGTACGCAAATCAATTTTGTTAGTATATATATATATATATATATATATATATAAGCACATTGTCGAGGCGGTAATGTTGTCCGGAAAGAATGTTGGTAAGAAGGTGTTGATATCGAGGATGATTATGTCACCTTCTGATACAACAAAATTCCCGGTTAGGTTTCAACGGTGACAATTCCCACTGACCGTTTCTTTTTCAATGACGATAAATAAAAGTCAGGGTCAGTCGCTCGCTCATGTTGGCCTTTTTCTTTCAAGACCAGTATTTAGTCATGAACAATTATATGTTGTTTTTTCTAGAGTAACTACAAGAAAATGACTTAAAGTGCTTATATGTAATAGTCATGAATGAACAGTCAGATGACACGACTACAAATGTTGTGTACAAAGAAGTTTTTGACAAGTTGTAATATATTACATAAAATTATCTCATTAATTTTTTGAATTGTATTTACATTTCACTTTTACCTCAGTGTTTTATCCCTCGTCGGGGACCGACGGGTTACTCACTAGTATGTCTTAATGAGACAGTGAATTTCATTGGGCTCGTGCATCAACTACAACAACTTATCCTTTTGTATTTTCAATTTATTATTAATTTGTTTGTAATTTATAATTTTTGTAATCTTTTTCCTCGGCACCCTTGTAACATTTTTATCCATTTTGTGTATTAGTTATGCAACGATAAATTTATACTAAATTTATTTTCTTAGTTATTTAAAATTACAACAGTTATTTTGAAACGGCCCCAAAAAAAATGAAAGGTATAAATCGAGATACGAATATGGGTTTGCCCGAGCTGGGCCCAAATGGATTGGGCCATAAACATGATACCACACACAAGTATCAGGGCCGAGGAAGACTTTCCTCGTATGACGAGGATCATCCACTTCGGCATTATATCATCATGCTTGAACCGTCATATCCCGAGATGTCATAAGTGACGAGGAGGGAAAAGTTCTTACCTCGGTATATCCTCAAGTGACGAGGAAACACAATCATTTACCCCGGCATATTTACGTGTCTGGTAATCACCAAATGACGAGGAAGCAGAATCATTCACCTCGGCCTATTTTGTTGAGGACGAGGTAAAACATTTATGTTCCTCGGCGTTCCGGCTAGCAGATTACACAGTCCTTATACAACAAGGATTATACATTCATGATCCAATCAGGATTGTAACCAACTACACCATACCAAGTCAAACAATGACTCTTTATCAGATATAATTCTCTCAGGATTCTATCTTATCTCTTGACAAGTTCACTTCAACATGGATTCTATCAATCCATCCCTATAAATGCAAGCCCCATGGCTCATAATTAGGTACGTTATTTTTTTACATTGGGAAAACTCTGTCAATTTGTTTTCTTACATACAAACCGTGAACTTACTCTCACACCGGAGGGCCTTTAGCCGGATCCGCCCCGGCTTAGTTTACGTGTTTTCTCTTATTTTAAGGCCTTGCAATAACCGGAGCATTCATCGTTTGGATTTGGGCTGATTTGACGATTTTGGCATCATCAATTGGTTCCATTGCCGGAAAATCGATTCAAACACCCTTTGTTTGGCCTGGAAAACGCTCGCTAAAAGCCAAATTTCTTGCCGGAATTTTTCTACTGATTGAACGAAATTTCTGGACTGTTCGGGTTCTGTTCTAATTACCGCCGGATTCTGCAAAAATTCGGCCGGAATCTGCCTGTTCGCGTCTGAAGCGAATTTTCTGGCCTGAAATTTTTGTGTTGGAAAAATCGCAATTGGCTGTTGGTTTGGGGTCAAAATTTGCCCTAATTTTGGCCAGAAATTTGGATCTATTGGAAATTGTGATTTTTGGAAAATTTACGCTTGGTAATTTGCTGTTGACTTACAATGGACGGACAGTTTACGAGTGTTACGGCTGAGGACCCTACCCAAGTGAATGGGGGGAACACTGGAGCCGAGGAGATGCCTCCTCCTCCTCCTCTACCTCAGTCAGATGCCCCTCCTCCCCTCTCCATGACCCTTCGTTCCAAGGGTCAGGTGAATGCCGAGGGAGAAGGCGCTGAGCTTCCTCGTCCCACTCGAGCCCGCAGAAAGCAAGTGGGAAGGAAGAAAACAAAGAATGCCGACGCCGGTCAAGCAGGAGGAAGTCAACCCATTGACCGACGCTCTTTGTTACATAGGAAAATGGAGACATTGCAAAGAATGTATGAAACACAGGCTGTTCTTTTGCAATTGGACCCCGAGCATTCCATGGCTGAATTCATCAGGCCATCCGTGGGCAAACCCCTAGAAAGGGAACAAGGTGAGCAACGAGCTCCTCTCCTCAAGACTGCTGAACTACCCCCCCGGGAACCTACTCGTCCTCGACATGACAGTAAGAAGAGGGATCAAGTAGTTGACCTGAGAAGCCAATTGACTCCCAGGGAAGAGGAGGTGAACTCAAGGGACCTAAGGACAAGGCTCAGTCTGAACAGGCGAATGTCGCCACCTCGTCTAGTCATAGCACCCCGGCGTCCAGATTTTCCTCGTCCTCGTCGATCCCGCCATGATTCTCCTCTTCCTCGGCATCGTCGGGATTCTCCCCGTCCCCCTGTTCGTGAATTTGCTAGGCCAAGGACCCCGGAACCGTACAGGATGATACTTGGTGGCCAAGACCTGAAACTGAAGCGTGATAAGGCCCCTTCCAAACGGGACAGCCACCGACATGACGCGGAGCACAGTAGGGTGAATGATCGCCCCAAGGATAAATCCATCAGAAGCTCCCAACGAAGCACCCGCTCAAGCAGCGACAAGGGGGTGGAAACCAAGCAATGGGAATTTGTTGAAGCAAAGACTGGATGACATGGAGATGGGAAAGAAGTTCAATGATGATGACTATGACTGGGCAACTCGTCCTTTCTCCTTGAGGATAACTTCGGCTCCACCTAATCCTCACCTCAAGCTCCCTAATTTCGAGAAGTACAATGGCACTACTGATGCAAAATACCACGTGCAAGGTTTTGAACAAACTATCAATCTCCTTACCACTGCTGATGACTTGCTCTGTAAAGCTTTCGCGAGCACCTTCTCCGGAATAGCTTTGACCTGGTTCCGTGAGCTTAAAAGAGGAAGCATCGATTGCTGGAGAGGCATGAGGAGAATGTTCTTGGATCACTTTGCCACCGCTGGTAAGAGGAAGATGAGGCTGGCCGACTTGGCCAACATCGAGCAAGGAAAGGGAGAAACCACCCTCAGCTATTATAATCGGTTCCGAAAAATGGCAGATCAGGTTGAAGAGAGCCTCACTGATAGGGAGGTCATTGTTTGTTTCAACTCTGGCTTAAAATCTGGTCCCCTCGTTTATGAACTCTCAGCCCGGGAACCTCAGACAAAGTCCGAATTATACAAGGTGGCTTATGCCATTTCCATGGCTGAAGATAAAACAAAGAAAAGGGGAGGCGACAAGACAGAAACAGAGGCGACAGCCACTCGCCAGAATGATAATGGAAACGGCAAAGGTTCCAAAGGGAAAAATAGAACAAGGAGCACTGAGAAGCTTGAATTCACCCCTCTTACAAAACCCATCTCTGAAATCATGCAGCTAGTAGACCTTCCTCCACCCCGTCCGCTGACTGACAAGCCAAAATTCCCTCGTAACATGAGCAAATACTGTGATTTTCACAAAGACCACGGGCACACCACTGATGGCTGTTGGGCCCTCAAGAAAATAATCCAAAAATGGGTCGATGAGGGAAAGTTAGATCGTTATGTCATGAAAAAAGACAACAAGCGGAAGCGGAAGGAAGAGGAAAGTGAAGATGATGACAAAAGCGAGGATGAAGACCGCAGGCCTCCTAGGGCCAAGTTACATGTGATACGGGAAGAGGTAACTTCTACCAGAAAACTAAGGGACCAGATCCACGAGCTGAGCAAAGTATACCATGTTCCTGCTTGGATCCATAAAGCAGAAGAGGTCATTAGTTTCTCTCCTAATGAGTTGGTTGGAAGCCGAGCAGCTCGTGAACAACCCTTGGTGATAAAGGGCCGAATTGACAATGTTGAATCCGAAAGACTCCTTGTTGACACGGGGGCCTCCCGTGACATCCTATATTATTCAGACTTCCAACAGATGGGCTTGAAAGATACCATGCTGGAGCCTTATCATGGAAGGCTAGAAGGATTCACCAATCACAAGGTTGGAGCCAAGGGAACTGTGGAGATGGAACTTGAAGTCGGTGATCATCCCTTCCTAGCCAAAGCCACAGTCAATTTCGTAGTCATGGATTTGACTAGTGATTACCATGCGATCATAGGCATTCCAAGTCAAGCTAAACTTGGGATGGTGGCCTCACTTCCCCACCAACGAGTTAAATTCCCCACTCGTGCTGGGATTGGATGTGTGAGGGCAACCCCAAAGACTTCTTGGAACATGTCGTCAAAAGCAGAAAGAAATCCAAAAGCGTGGAGATAGATACCCCCGAGGAAAATATCAAGGTCTCAAAGTTTCAGAAAACCACCGAAACTAGCTCCAGAATGAGCTATATTCGTGAGGTGCTTGAAGATGAGGACGAACCTATGGTCCTAGAAATTGCAGATGACCAAGGCATAGTCCTACCTGTACCTGTGGAAGAGCCTATGGTCCAAGAAATTGCAGATGACCTAGGCATAGTTCCGCCCGTATCCGAGGAAGACCCTGTTCTCTTCAACGGCCAGAACTCGGGGGCCAACCACGACCTAGGGAAGGTCAGTCTCCCCGATGTTGATAAACTTATGGAGGAAGAGGGCCTCAACGTGAACGACAATGAAGGGAGAAGAATTAGAGAGATCATTATCGAATCTCTAGAATTCCGTGACGGTCCTGAAATGAAACCTGTAGATGAACTGGAAGAGGTAGTCATCAATCCTGACTATCCTGAACAAAAAATCAAGCTCGGGGGCCAACTATCTCCAGAAGAGAAAGAAAAAATCATCTCCCTCTTGAAAAACAGTCTTGACGTCTTTGCTTGGAAAGTCGAAGACATGAGGGGTATCAATGAAGAGGTAGCCCTCCACCGCCTGGAAGTTGATCCTTTGGCAAAAACTATCTCCCAGACAAGGAGAAATTTTGCAAGGGACAAGGAGGAAGCTATAAAAGAAGAGGTGCAGAAATTACTTAGCGCCGGAATAATTCGTGAAGTCAAGTACCCCGTTTGGTTGGCCAATGTAGTTATGGTGAAGAAGCAAAATGGGAAATGGCGTATGTGCATAGACTTTACTGATCTAAACAAGGCCTGCCCCAAGGACAGCTATCCTCTCCCTAGAATTGACAAGTTGGTTGATTCCATTGCTGGACATCAAACTCTCAGCTTCCTAGATGCCTATTCAGGCTATCATCAGATAAAAATGGCGGAAGAGGACATTGAGAAGACGGCCTTCCAAACACACAGGGAAATTACTGTTACATCATGATGCCTTTTGGGCTCGAACGCGGGTGCTACATACCAACGGATGGTGAATCGAGTTTGTGCAAGCCAAATAGGTCGCAACATGGAAGCTTATATTGATGACATGGTCATAAAGACCAAGGAAGGCAGTCACGTTCCCAACCTGGAAGAGACAATTCACAACCTCCGAGCTAATAACATGAAGCTAAACCCAAGCAAGTGCGTGTTTGGAGTAACGGCGGGAAAGTTCCTAGGCTTCATGGTATCTCAAAGAGGGATTGAAGCGAACCCCGAAAAAATAAAGGCGCTCGTTGACATGAAGGAACCTACCACCATCAAGGAGGTTCAAAGACTTAATGGAAGAATCGCGGCCCTTGGAAGATTCATCGCCAAATCCGCTGAAAAGTCACTGCCTTTCTTCAAGGTATTGAAGGGTACCAAGAGCTTCTCTGGACTCCTGAATGCTCGAAGCATTCCTCCGGTTGAAGGAGTACTTGGGTTCCCCTCCCTTGCTTAGCGGTCCGACTCTAGGTGAGATGCTTTGTACGTCTTCCTAGCTGCCATGATCATCTTTATCGCAGCTGTCCTAGTTCGAAATGACGAAGGAATTCAGAAGCCTGTCTACTATGTCTCTAAGGCACTGTCCGACGTGGAAAGCAGATACTTTAACGTGGAGAAGATAGCGTACGCACTAGTCATTGCATCGAGGAAACTACGTGCCTATTTTTACGCACATCCTATCACCGTGTACACAAATGAACCGTTGAAGAAGATACTACATAAGTTGGACGGCTCAGGACGTCTCCTTAATTGGTCCATCGCTCTCACTTGAGTTTGATATCACTTACCAACCAAGGAAGACCCTCCTGGCACGGCCGTTGGTTGACTTCGTGGTCGAGGCGCCTTTATGGGTGAGCATCTCCCCACCTCCAGGAAGCAAAACGCACCGGAGGAAAAAGACTCTCCCATTGAACTCCCATCCAACTGTTGGATCCTGTATACGGACGGATCAGCTACAAAGGAAAGAAGCGGAGCTGGAGTTGTACTAGCAAGCCCGAAAGGAGAATATACTATGCAAGACGCCATCCGCTTCAAGTTCCCCGCATCCAATAATCAAGCTGAATACGAAGCTCTAATATTTGGCATTGAGTTGGCTTCCTTCTATGGAGCAACTAAGGTGGCGGCTTTCTGTGACTCCCAACTCGTTGTCAAACAAGTCAAGGGAGAATATAACACCCAAGATCCCACCCTTGCCAAATATAGAGACCTGGTCCTAGACATGACGAAGAAGATGGAATTTTTCGAGCTCAAGCAAATAGGCAGGGAAGATAATCAAGTCGCAGACGTTCTCTCCAAACTGGCAACCATGGATGTGTCTAAGACCAGTCCATATGTAGTTTATGCCGAGGAACCTGCGTACGAAAGACTACAAGTCATGCTCTTAGATAGAGAGGAGAGATGCTGGATCGATGACTACATTGAATACATTGAGAAGGAGAAACTCCCCAAAGATGAAGCTCAAGCTAAACTCATAAAGAAGAGGTCTCCAAGGTTCGTGGTAATAAGCGGAGTCCTCTACCGAAGATCTTTCACGAAGCCCTTGCTAAGGTGTGTCTATCCCAAGGAAATTGAGAACCTCTTGGCAGAAGTACATGAAGGCGTTTGCGGCGGACACCCGGGGGCCAGAACCTTAGCTGACAAAATCATATCCCTAGGTTACTACTGGCCAAACCTAAGGGAAGACGCGCACGCCTATGTTAGAAAATGTGACAAGTTCCAAAGATTCTCTGACATTCCTAGACTACCGGCAGTTGAGCAAACACTTGTAATACCTACGTGGCCATTTGATATGTGGGGGATCGATATCATCGGACCCTTCCCTCCCGCCCGTGGTAATTGCAAGTACGTGATAGTAGCTGTTGATTACTTCTCCAAGTGGATAGAAGCCAAGGCATTAGCCAAGATAACGGAAGAGAACGCGATCAACTTTGTCCATGACAACATCTGGTGCAGATTCGGCCTTCCACATACAATTGTCTCTGATCATGGACTGCAATTCTCCACAGCATTCACTACAGAGTTGGGAAGGGTAAAAGTCCGCCATGCGAAATCTTCAGTTAGCAGACCACAAGGCAACGGCCAAGCAGAAGCAGCAAACAAACTGGTCCTAACCGCCCTTACCAAGAACCTTGAGGGACGTGAGGGTAGATGGTTGGACGAACTTCCCCTAGCCTTATGGGCTGTTCGCACAACCACCCGGGGGCCAACCGGGGAAACCCCATTCGCACTAACCTTCGGTTCTGAGGCTATGGCACCAGCGGAGATGGCCATCCCTACTGTAAGAAACTCCCATTATGATGAGCAAGTCAACAAGGTCAATAGGCTCCTAGACCTGGATCTGATAGATGAGAAACGACTAGCTGCACAGATGAGAATGGTGAATTACAAGCAAAGGACCAAGGCGTATCACGACAAGAGGGTCATCAGAAGAGTATTCCAAGTAGGCGATTGGGTACTTAGAAAAATTGAAGCTACTGGTCGGAAGGCAGAACAGAACAAACTCTCCCCAAATTGGGAAGGTCCCTATATCATCACTCAAGTCATTCGAGAAGGAACCTACAGATTGAAGACTAAGGAGGGGAAGGATCTCAAGCATCCGTGGCACTCCGACAACCTTAGAAAATATTATCACTAGTCTAGTTTATTTTACAGTAGAGTAGTTTCTTATTTTCTGTCTTTTATTTTTTGTTAGTTGATAGGATTGCAGTTCGATGTAATCGCATTTCAGTTTTACGAAAGCAGTTTCTTCCAGCATGCAAAGCAACTATCAACTCTTCATACAGACACCAGGAGACGAGGACTTTATCCCCGACTCTTCGAAACACACATCCTGTTGTAGACACCCCATTCTGAACACATCGGAACATACTTATACCACTCTAAGTTTCGCTTTGAGTCAAGAAGTAGAAATCCACCATTTCGTCATGTTTCGTTAAGTTTTGACTAACTACCGTTAGTTTGGGACTAAAGCTGCATACGAGATAACGAGGAAAGGACAAAAGCTGTCCCACAGAGCAATATCTCGCCGCGAGATGGCGTGTCTCGCGCGAGATATCCCCCTCTGCGGTGCGGGCAGCAGTTCCTCGTCGATTTCAACCTCTTTTCGAGATAAAACTTTATCTCTCAGGCCAACCAATGGGAGAGGAGTTCTGGAACCATCGATAGGGTTTTAACTCTCCACTTCTTCATATCCAACCTCTATAAATACTTGGTGACTTCCAAGGGATCGGGGGTCGGAAGTCGAAAATCCCAAACCTCGAATTTACACAACACACACATTTTGTCGTTTTCTTTCCCTGAAGGAATCCCTCAAAATCACTCTAAAAACTCACCTCATAGTTTGTTTGTCAACCTTGTTGATAAACAAGTATCAATCTCCAAACCAAGGACCAAGGCGAAGCTCTGTCCGTGTGAAGGGTCGACTCTAAACTTGAGTCGAAACTCTGCCCAAATCACCTCACGCAAGGTAATTCCTAAACTTCCTTCTAATTGATTGTTAGAGTGGTATAAGTCCATAGAATCTAGGATCGGCCTAGAGCCTCTCCAAATCATGGAGACGGTCTCGAAGCAATCGATTCTACATTCCGTTTGACCTCGTCAAATGGACCTTTATTTGTAGTATTTAGATTCGTTTTTTACTTCTTCTTTTGAAAAAACCTCTCTTTTCTTTAGCAAGACCGATCTCCGGATTGGGTGAAATGGATGCCTTCTAAACCTACCCATTTCATAACCTAAGCCCCGAACTCAAATCTCTTTCAAATGGTTTTTCTATGTTTCCAATCAAATAATATAGGTGGCGACTCATAAAAAAATAAAAAGGAATCAGAATTTCTTTCTCGCAACGCTACAGTGGCGACTCCGCTGGGGACTGAAAATTAAGAGGCTTAAACTTGCATCAAAATTAAAAGAGAGGTTTTCAAAAAAAAATTATTAGTAAAATTAGAATTTTTTGCTCTCAGATGAAGCTTATCTCGCGGCGAGATATCATATCTCGCGCGAGATATGGCTTCGGCAATCTGGTTGTTTTCTGGTTTCTCCTGTTCATCCCGTGGTCCAAGACGAGGGTCGAACACGCAAGGGGGATCCCAGGATTCGTTATCTGCAGAGTTCTCGCATCTTAAGGCCTCCCTTAAGGTGTAGAACTCGGACCTTTATTTTCCTTAAATAATTGATTATTATTTATGAACTGCGTGTGATTGGGTTTTATTTAATTAAAGTCCGGTCCATTGGGGATTCGGGAGTTGTAAATTAAATTATTTATCTCTCTTTATCTCTCTTTATGTGGAACTAAGACGGCCTGAGTCTTCCTAAATTGGGAGAAACGTAGGCAACCACTTGGTGCGGCCACTATCTGTTTTCTCTTTTGACTTTCAAAAAAAACTTCCTATTTTACTCTATCACATAGATTGACTATCACACACGCGCACTCATATATAACTGTCATTGCACTACATACCCTCTATAAACCCGGGACCCACACTAAGGACAGATGACGGTAACCACCTAGTCGCCGGTCTCTCCGAAGTTGGACAATCCCACTCCGCGTATTCAATCAACTTAGATTGTCATATCGCGGGGAGCCTAGCCTTCCCGGCCACGCATCGCCACATTCTCATGTAGATTGACTTTTTAGGATCACTCCGTGACCGGTCGGTTTTGACTCGGTGATCTTTTCTTGTTTTTGATCAAAACAAAGCCATGCAAAATTGACAATAAAGGAGGATTCGAAAAAGTCCCTTCGGAAAAAGTCCCTTCGGAAAAAGTCCCTTCGGAATGACCCTTTCGGATGTCCCTTCAAAAAAAATGTGCATATAATCCTTCAAAAAACAATCTTACATGGCTTTGCTTTACAAAAAATCGGATTGATTGCTTAGTCGTTAGGTTCTGATAAAGGCCTTAGAAACCCCTCAAAACGGACTTTCCGTTCCGACCAAAAATTAGGGCTAAATAAAAATCGACTTTCCGTGTGATTATCTCGGGCGGGATTACTAATCTCGCACGAGATAATGCTTCTGTCTGCTGAATTTGAGCCTGAGCCATTTAAGCCTGCTTCCGACTCGTTGGGGCTAGATCCTGATATCTGCATATCTTCTGTCAGTTTTCCAAAGCTACTCAACTCCAAGACTCCCAACACAATGTCTACCGGAAAATACGTCATGACCAAGGAAAGCCGTGAACAACCCACTCTCCAAGATTTGACCAAGTCTCTTGTCGCTGAAATGGAACACGTGGAAGGTTGGAGAGAAGCTTTCGATTTACTGCCACTCGCATTGCTAGGGATTTTCGGAAGATGGAAAGTGATTAGACGGTGGGCGGTCATCCGTGCAAGAGGAGCTAAGTGACATCAAAACTCAACTTGCCAAAGCCCTACAGCAAATTGAGGACAACGATGCATGGCACAACTTGGAAGAATCCATCCAAGCCGACAAGACAAAGATGCTGATTGAAGAACTTGAAGAGGTCAAAAGCGAACTCGAAGATATGACCCAAAAGTGCATCAACCTTGAAGCCCACGTTGAAGATGACATTGATGAGAGGGTCAAGTTTTTCCTCAATACCCTCTACCATGACCTCAAAGAACAAATGGAGGAAGAATATCAGGCTCGCCACAACGTCTTCGTGCAACACTATGAGAACCACATTCGAGACCTCCACAATCAAATGGCTAAGCGAAGGAAGGGTAGAGTCTTCTCCGACATTGGAAACATCACTCTCGGTCATCTCTTCAGAAGTCTTCACAAGGAAGGAAAGCTAAGCCCAATGGAAGGTTACCAACCTAAGAGGGAAGGACGATCTCCACACCTCTATTGCTACTATCACCAATGCCATGGTCATCACACCAATAATTGTTTCAACTGAAGAATGCGGTCAAGACTTGATTGACAACGACGCCATAGAGTTTGTCCAAGTGGTGGAATAGTTTGGATGAATTCAAACAAATGAAGAGTCCCTTTTCTTTTCAGTCATTTACTTTTAGTTGCAAGAGAAACAATTATTAGTCTAGTCTAGTTTAGTCAGATACTACTTGCCTAAAACTCTCATTTGTGGGCAAGAGTATCAAGTTCGCTTTTCATTAATAGTTAGTCAGTATTTCCCTTTTCAATTCGATTAATTCTTTAAGTAAGCACTTGTGAATGTCATAGACACTTGCAACGAAAACGACTACTCAAAGGCACTTAGGTTTTCCGGAAGCCTTCTGTCCGGAGAATGATGCTAGCAAAAGGGTACTTTCCTGGATTGGGGCTTGGAAAGCACTTACAAGGAATAACGGAACCACCACCGGTCCCCCCGCCTCACACAAAGCATGGACTAGGATACGACATCTCCATCCACGATGAAGATGACATAGAAGAGTGGGGCTTCACTCAAATCAAGTGGGAAGGAACCTCGTACAAAGCGCAATGACCCAAAGTTCAAAGATTGCAACCTCAAACCATATCGGAGGACACTCAATGGCTACTTTGTTCGAGAAGTGGAAAGTATTCCCTACTTTATCTTTTCAGAACCATGGGTGATGATAAAGGAAAGCGCCAACCGGGCTTTGAAATCTTCGATGGCTGCGATACTTCTCCGGATGAAACGAGAATCCGTCCCACCGATCCCTAATGATTTGTGGGGCACGAAGGCGAAATGACAAGCGAATGGGACTTTGTGTTGGGAGAAGACATGCTACGGCAGTTCCAAGACCTGTGCCGGTTGGAAGACGGCGATTCATGCAATATCCAAGGGGACGCTCCAACTACCGACTACACAAGACTAATACGAAATGTGATAAGCCAATTCTAAGCGGCACGTCACGGAGGACCGGTTGTTGATGAAGACTTCATGATCAAAGAGCTTGGTTGCACTCCCCACCCTCGCGGGAAGATAGGCCCTACAACTTTTACATTAGAAGCGAGGCTCCACCTCCGATGAACTCACTCAAGAGGAAATCGAGGCGGTGGCTGAACATGTATTCCCTTACTTCCTTAATGAAAACTTTGATCTTTCCGAGTACCACTGAGATTGCTAACATCGTAAATGATGAATTAACTAATAATAATCAATATAACGAACACGTTAATAATGAATCATACGATGAGATAGATCAAGATAACGAACAAATCTTAAAAGAATTAGCTACGCAAGTAGGTCGTTGTGGAAAGAATGGCCCCGTTGACGACGAGGAAATGCAAACGGTTAATCTTGGGACAACGAAGACCCCGAGAGAAACAAAGATCGGCGGCTTCTTCAAGGGGAAGACGGAGAAACCTTGACCCGGCTCCTCGAGAGAATATGTCGACGTATTCGCTTGGTCCTACAAAGATATGCACAGGTTGAATCGATCGGTTGTAGAACACAAGATACCACTGCTACCCAACGCCAAGCCGGTCAAGCGAAGCTACGCGAGAATCAAGCCGGAATGGTCAATGCAAGTGAAAGAAGAAATCATGAGACTCTTGAATGTAGGGTTCATCAAAGTGATTGAATATCCGGAATGGTTAGAAAACACGGTGCAAGTAGCCAAGTCGAACGGGAAAATACGAGTACGTGTTGATTTCGAGAGACTTGAACAAGGCATCCCCTAAAGATGACTTCCCGCTACCAAACATAGACATGTTGGTCGATGCCACGCGGCATACGAGGTCCGCTCATTCGTCGACGGGTTCGCGGGGTATAACCAAATCCTCATGGCGAGAAGAGGACCGGCCTGGCGGCATTCACCACACCTTGGGGAACGTTACGCTACACGGTCATGCCGTTTGGTCTCAAGAACGCCGGGGCTACCTATCGAGAGAGCGATCACGACACTATTCCACGACATGATCCATAAAGAAATAGAGGTGTATGTGGACGACATGATTATCCAATCGAAGGGGACGGATGGCCAACACTTGAGAGATCTCGAAAATTCTTCAATCGGCGAGACAACACAAAATGAGACTCAACCCCGCCAAATGCTCATTCGGAGTAGTCAAAGGGAAAGTCTTGGGATACATGGTCACGAAGCGCGGCATAGAAGCGAGATCCCGCCAAGATAAAGGCCATCACGAGACATGCCTCCACCAGGACACGAAAGAAGTAAAGGGATTCATGGGCGAGACTCCAATATATCGGTCGATTCATTAATCAGCGGCTTCTGATGTGCGACCCCATCTTTAAGCTACTTAAGAAAAACGCACCTCAAGAATGGACCGAAGAATGTCAAGAAGCATTCGAGAAAGTTAAGCACTACTTGACTTCCCCACCTATCCTGGTTCCACCACACAAGGAGAAGCCCTTGAAGTTATACCTCACAATCACAGACAACGCATTAGGGGCTATGCTTGCTCAGAAACGGCCAGCCTCGCACACAGAAAATGCCATCTACTTTGTCAGCCGCAGATTCCAAGGCAGTGAAATCAACTACTCTCCACTCGACAAGTCATGCGCTGCTCTCGTCTGGGTATCACAAAGGTTAAAGCACTATATGGAAGCCTTTCCAGTCCGTCTCATCGCAAAGATGGATCCACTGAAATATATCCTAGACAAATCAAATTTGTCTTCGAGACTAGCCAAATGGTACTTCATGCTCGCGGGGTATGATATCACTTACGTCACTCAGAAATCCGTCAGAGGAAGTGTATTCGCAGATCAGTTGGCCGAATTTCCTTGCGACGAAGTGAAGGGGAAGACCCGCGATTCCCTGATGAGGACATCCTAAGCATAGAAGAAAATAAGTGGCAATTATTTTTCGATGGCGCAGCCAACAAGAGAGGGTTTGGCATCGGAATGTTATTGGTAGACCCTAACGACATCTACACTCCACTAGCAGTACGTCTTGACTTTGACGCCACCAACAATACCGCAGAATACGAGGCTTGCATAGCGGGGCTTGAGGCAGCCCTAGAACGCAACGTGACTGAACTCGAGGTATTCGGGGATTCCCAATTGATCATCAATCAGACATTGAAGAAGTGGAGGGTCCAAGATCCAACCCTTCAAAGATACAGTGCCCACCTCCAAGAATTGGCGCAACAATTTCAAGATGTCTCATTCCACTATCTCCCCAGAGACAAAAATCGGTTTGCGGACGCATTAGCCACACTTGCTTCTTTGGTTGAAATCCCTAAAGGAAAAGCAGTTAAACCCTTCAAGATAACACGGCGTGCAACTCACGCATCTTTGCGCCGTTATAGATCTTCACGGCTTGCAAAGACAAATGGTTATCCAAAGGTGCCGCATTGAAAACTCCGAAGGAAACCATGGTACCACGACATTTGGCATTTCATCCTAGATGGAACCATCCCACACGAGACAGACACTGAAGACTCGGATCGCCCTTAAGAGGTTGGGCGCAATTACGTCATCACTGCTGGCCGTCTATTCAAGAAACATTCCCAAGGAAACCTCCTTTGCGCCACCGAGGAAGAGGCCCGGAAATAATGGACCATGTTCATCAAGGCATATGTGGAACCCACATGAGCGGAAACATGCTCGCCAAAAAGATCATCGAGACAAGGGTACTTTTGGCTGACCATGGAAGCCATTGTACCAAAATGGTCAAGAAGTGCCACAAGTGTCGAGATACACGCCAATCTTCGGCATGCACCGCCTTCCTTGCTGTATCCAATGACTTCACCTTGGCCGTTCTCTACATGGGGAATAGACGTGATTGGAAAGATCACACCCGCGAGAATGACGGACCTTTGTTTCGTCCTAGTAGCCATCGACTATTTCACTAAATGGGTCGAGGCCGCCTCCTACAAAGTTACGAACGCCGAAAGGTTGCGGGAATTCATCAAGCACAACGTCATCTGCCGATATGGGGTTCCACAAGAGATGATATCCGATAATGGGTCACACTTCGAGAAGGAAACCGATCGCCTACTAGCAAGTACAAAATCACGAGACACAAGTCATCTCCTTATAGACCTCAAACAAACGGAGCGGTTGAAGCCGCGAACAAAACAATCGAGACTATCATCGAGAAAAATGGCGATCCTTTGGAAAAGGCGCCCGACAAGCTACCATTCGCACTATGGGGGTACCGCACTTGATCCCGAACGGCTACGGGAAACTCCCTACGCCCTCACATTCGGGATGGAGGTGTCTTACCGATAGAATTGGAAATACCATCACTAAGGGTTCTCCTAGAAAACCAAGTGAATGAAGTCGGCGGCTAGAAAGCGGATACGAAGAGCTAGCCTGTTGGACGAAAGAAGGTTGAAACGGCCGAACACACTCAAGCTTACCAAAGAAGAATGGCAAGAGCTTTCAACAAAAAGGTCAAGACAAGGAACATCGAGTGGCGACACTGGTGCTCAGTGAGCATCGTCCGGACCTTTCAACCCGTTAGGCAAGTGGGGACCAAGATGGATAGGACCCTACATTGTGAAGAAGATATTCTCTGGGGAGCCCTTGGTGGTAGACTTAGACGAAGATCAACTACCGAAGCCGGTCAACATGGACAAGCTCAAGAAGTACTTCGCGTGACTTGGCCTCCTTAAAACAAATCGCTCGCTAGGTTGAAAATCCCGGAAAGGACAACTTAGGCAAAAATTAGAGCTAGCACAAGAAAAGAAGCCCGCTAGATTGAAAACCCGAAGGGCGGTCTAGAGCAAAAAAGGGTGTGCATAAAAAAAAAAAAAAAAAAAAAAAAAAAAAAAGGGGGCCTTATCTCGCGCGAGATTACTCTACGGCCTAGAGCCATATTTTGTCCTTTTCTCAAAACTGAACTACGTTGGACCTGAGCCTCTTGTTTAACTGCTGTAAAAGAGGAACGTAGGCGGCCTTCGGGTTCGGTCTAATCAAATAAATAAATCAAAGTTGTCACTTTTATTAATCGAATGCATTTCATTAATGATAATAGGGAAATCCTAACCACAACGACTAATTTGCTAAGCTAACAAACTTGAAAAAAATAATACTAATAAAGCGAAACAATTGATCTATCAAAGCAATCTCTTGGTACTCCTAAAGATCTACCCTTTCATTGACTTGGTTGGCCGGCGGACATGGTCTCCACCGTCGTCGTGATCCTCCTTGCGCTTTGAGCCTCTCAGCGAGAACATCCCTCGAGACGATCAAAGACGGTCCGACAATCTCTTGAAGACATGAGGCCTATCCAAAGCTTGCGTCTTTCCAGGCATTCCCTTGCCTCGCCTCTCGTACCAATCCCCATCAAGAAAATCCTGAGTAGGATCGGTTCGCACATTAGCGGGGATCGGGCGAGCCTCGCTCCTTCGCAAGATCTTGCTAGCTACAAAAGAATCTCTTAGCGGTGAAAGCCGCAAGTCATCAATCTTCTCTGCACTAGGATGACCAGGTATGGAGGAACCAATCCAAATATTTGTCGAGACGGGAAGATGCTTGCATTAAAAGTCCGAAGGTTCGACCAACGGTCCCGATTAGTTCCTACACCCCATGCTTGAGCTAGCACTGCGCAAACTCTACACACCAATATAAGACACTACACGAGAAGCTCCTTCGAAAGATAAGTGTCCTGGCTGCGACAAGCGACGGAGCACCCGCTTGGGAAAGTAGAAGGAGGAATCTCGCAAACCGGAAGAACAACCACTGTCAAAACCCTTGGTATTGGCAACATACTTGTTCAACCTCCAATAAGGTGGACACCGAGAGAATATCGGCGGTTTCGGTCTTCGCAATCAACTCGGCCCATTCATCCGCTGAAAGATCTTTGATCAACAACTTTCGTGTATGATATGTAAAAGGAGAATATTCCAATGGGGGACCTATCAACTTGAGATGCTCCACTAAGCCAAATAGTCAACAGAGGGGACTCCCTTGAGTCATGACGCCGATCCATGCGGCTCATCAAGACCATGAAGGGTCTCACCCAAGATTAGCGGAATAATGTTCCTAGAACGTTTCCTAGCCTGGAACAACTTCCACCGGTTGGGAATCGACCAAGCCGTCCCTACACGTAAACAAAACATCTCCGAAAAGAGAAAGAGCCGAAAGTTCCGCTTATGGACATGAAAAGCATCATCATCGAATCACCGGCGAAGCATCCCGGAAAGAGGAGCAATCAACCCACTTGCGGTGAACCAACTCATAGCAAGTATCAAGGGGATCCCTAACAATTCGTTCAAAGCCTCCGAATGATTCCTATGATACTTAGGAACGGCAATCTCGCCAGTCAAAGGCATATCCAAGATAATAGCGAATTCCTCCACGGTAGGCACCTTCTCATTCAAAGAAAAATTCAGAAGATGAATAGAGGGATCCCAAAATCGAGCAAAGACTCCCCGGCAATAACTTCCAATCCGGTTGGAGGTTCTTTAAAGTGAAAAGAATTCTAAATCCGAATTCGCGATAAACTTATTGCGAGACCGGTTGCGAAACGACCTTACAAAATCCCTTGATGCTTGCTTGAAAGAGGCAATCACTTCGTGAGGACAAAGAAAAATCATCGACAATCATGGACGTTGGGGCAATCTCCTTGGAAGCCATGGATCACAGGGTTGAAAAGGAAGACAAGAGTTTCACCCTAACAGGATATCTCTAGAGTTTGAAAAGCTAGAATGAGTTATCTGGCCGGACTACAGGGTGATTTTATAGGGAAAAGCTTGTCAAAATCCTGTTCGAAAAAGGAATAGATTTACTGCTGGGTAGCGTGTCTCGTGCGAGACACCTTATCTCGCGCGAGATATCCCTACAGCAAAACATCAACGGTTCTGCTCAAACATGCAATCTAGCCCCGACTTGACAAAGCAAGTCTCGAAAAACCTGCGTGTACAGTTCATAACATGCAATAAAACACCATACTCAGGCTCAAAATTGCGGCCTATCGGCCATTCCCATTCCCGAAAAGCACATGGAAAGTCGAGAAAGTTAATTAAACTAATTAGACCTAGGATTAGGGGCTAAGAAAAAAAAACCATTGTTTGTGCTACCTACTTGTTCCTAACGGTACCGAGAAAAGAAAAAAATTGTCTGGGCCCACACGGCCAATATGTACAGATCATCAAATCATCAAATAAAGAGAGAAAGGGAGGGGATCACGCCATCAAGTCGCTCGAGCCGCCGGCACCTCCGCCATCACCTCCACGGGGGCTACCATCCCTCCTCGACCTCTTGGCTCCGCAAGTAGGGGTCATAGCCGAGGCCACTGTCGAGGCCGCCGAAGAAGTTTTTCGGGAATGTTCCTCTCGGACAGTCCGACACCAAAGCCATCAACCCAGCCATCTTGGTCGCCCCACGGTTGTAATCGGCCGCGGATATGGTGACCTAAAAATCAAAGAAAAGAAGACGCTCGATGGAGTCGGACATATACACTTATATGGACGAATACGAGAAACAGTACAAATGTAAACATACCGAAGAGACATCACGGGAGGCGGTAACCCTCGAATCGATCGTGAGACGGGATATGCCCCATCATCGGCATGCTCCCCATCATATACGTGTAGCTCGTAGGGCCGTAGTCCGGGGCAAAAGGCGGAGAACCGGTAGCTCGAGAGGAAGTGCTAGGGGATGAAGAACCCTGAAGCGAAGCGGGCGGAGCCACGAGCATGTGATCGCCTATCCCCCACCAGGAGGGGACCCATCAACCGAGGCAAAAAACTCCGCATAAGAAGCCCCGGGGATCACGCAAGTCGTCGCCGCATCACCCGCCAAAAGACCTGCATAATCATCCTCTGGAATAGAGTGGGTGGGATACATCGCCCTCGGCGGATCCGCCGGCACCCTATACGCTTCTACTGCCCCGCTCATGCCGTAGGAAGACCCGCTCGCCAAGGTACATGGTATCTCCTCTAAAGATGCCATCATCCTCTCGCATCCCGTAGCATCCCAAGCTCGATGCACCTCCGGCTCAACAGGTCCAGGGATAGAGGCCCAGCCTCTCATACTCGAAGGTATCCAACATGGCCCGCGCCTCCGCCACCGTCAGAGTCCAATCCTGGTTCTCCTCTTCATCAACAGCCCGATTCGGGTGGCTCCACCTCGATATCCGGGAACAACGGGTCCGGCTCTCCAACTCAAACCCGTACATGCCCCAAAGACAAGCAGTGTAGCCCCATATCTGCACAAGAAAGCGGATCAAACTCAGATAAAACTCGAGATAGAGCATACAGACGAAGAGCGTAAAACAAAATCAGAGCATACCTCCCAGGCATAAGAATACCCCGACAGAGAGTCCTTGGTATTCCTACATGCCTCATCCATGGCATGGTAGCAGTAAGCTAGCCCCGCTGAGCCCCAATCATAGCCGCTCACTTCATCCAGATCAACTCAATCCACATGATTCAGAGCCCAGAAAGGTGAATCATCAAAGAAAAGCTCCGATCCAGCGCCTGCATGCGTGATCGGCCAAACCAAAGTTTGGTCCAACGTCCAAACAGTGGATCGTCAAACCAAAAGCCCGATCCAACGCCCAAACAGTGGATCGTCATCGAGAAAAAGCCCGGTCCAACGCCTGCATGTGGATCGTCGAACCAAAAGCCCGATTCAACGCCCAAACAGTGAATCGTCATCCCCAACAACAAAAAGCCCGATTCGGAGCCCGAAGGCGAATCGTCACAAAACCGACAGGACTCGTGAGGGCCTGGACAGTGAGCCTTTGTGTTCTAACATGATTCCCGCAGTGCTCGGAGCCCCACATGTGCGAATCTTCGATGGGCAGTATATTACCGAATTGGGTCTTGATTTGATTCCTCGCATGAATTTACCTTTTCGAAAATAAAATCTCCGCGATTTTCAAATGATTTTCAAAATACCTAAAGCAGCCTTTTCGTGTTTTGGAGTCGAACTACGTTTTGGTCCGATTCTCCGATAGAGATACGTAGGCCAAAGTGCGGCACGACTCATCCCTTCCGATGTTCGTAATGATGTCTTTTCTATCGTCGACATGACTTATTTCATAAGACTTGTCGCCGAGGGGCTCTGTAGACACCCCATTACGAACACATCGGAACATACTTATACCACTCTAAGTCTCGCTTTGAGTCAAGAAGTAGAAATCCACCATTTCGTCATGTTTCGTTAAGTTTTGACTAACTACCGTTAGTTTGGGACTAAACCGCATACGAGATAACGAGGAAAGGACAAAACTGCCCACAGGAGCAATATCTCGCCGCGAGATGGCGTGTCTCGCGCGAGATATCCCCCTCGCAGATTGCACGACGCCCTCGTCGATTTCAACCTCTTTTCGAGATAAAACTTTATCTCTCCGGCCAACCAATGGGAGAGGAGTTCTGGAACCATCTGATAGGGTTTTAACTCTCCACTTCTTCATATCCAACCTCTATAAATACTTGGTGACTTCCAAGGGATCAGAGGTCGGAAGTCGAAAATCCCAAACCTCGAATTTACACAACACACACATTTTATCGTTTTCTTTCCCTGAAGGAATCCCTCAAAATCACCCTAAAAACTCACCTCATAGTTTGTTTGTCAACCTTGTTGATAAAAAAGCATCAATCTCCAAACCAAGGACCAAGGCGAAGCTCTGTCCGTGTGAAGGGTCGACTCTAAACTTGAGTCGAAACTCTGCCCAAATCACCTCACGCAAGGTAATTCCTAAACTTCCTTCTAATTGATTGTTAGAGTGGTATAAGTCCATAGAATCTAGGATCGGCCTAGAGCCTCTCCAAATCATGGAGACGGTCTCGAAGCAATCGATTCTACATTCCGTTTGACCTCGTCAAATGGACCTTTATTTGTAGTATTTAGATTTGTTTTTTTTTACTTCTTCTTTTGAAAAACCTCTCTTTTCTTTAGCAAGACCGATCTCCGGATTGGGTGAAATGGATGCCTTCTAAACCTACCCATTTCATAACCTAAGCCCCGAACTCAAATCTCTTTCAAATGGTTTTTCTATGTTTCCAATCAAATAATATAGGTGGCGACTCATAAAAAAAATAAAAAGGAATCAGAATTTCTTTCTCGCAACGCTACACCTGTCAAGGGTCCACCTTGATTCAGGATTACAAACAGCCAAGACCAAGGGTTCTCCTTGGCCTAATGGCTTACCACACATCCTGTCAAGGGTCCACCTTGATTCAGGATTACAAACAGCCAAGACCAAGGGTCCTCCTTGGCCTAATGGCTTACCACACATCCTGTCAAGGGTCCACCTTGATTCAGGATTACAAACAGCCAAGACCAAGGGTCCTCCTTGGCCTAATGGCTTACCACATCCATCCTGCCAAGGGTCCACCTTGATTCAGATTACAATAAATGCCTGGCACCAAGGGTCCTCCTTGGCCTAATGGCTTACCACACATCCTGTCAAGGGTCTACCTTGATTCAGGATTACCAACAGCCAAGACCAAGGGTCCTCCTTGGCCTTACCACATATCCTGTCAAGGGTCCACCTTGATTCAGGATTACCAATAGCTAAGATCGAGGGTCCTCCTTGGCCTAATGACTTACCATACATCCTAACAAGGGTCCACCTTGATTCAGGATTACAACACATTTAAAGCCAAGGAAACCTTCCTCGGCCTAAATAACTTAGAGTATCGTTAAAGCTGAGGAGTTTTTCCTCGGCATAAGTACTTGCTCAACAATTTGGAAACGAGGAACCCTCCTCGGATCCCACATTCATAAACCTGTTGCTTATGCCTAGCATACTGAAACACAAACAAGTCAGTGAAATAACAAGAATATTGATAAAAGGATTTTTCATTTATATTTAAAGAAAATTACAAAGTCCTACCTTCTATTACAAAAAAGCAAAAAAGAAGAGAAATCCTATCTAAGTTTGCTTGCCATCATCAAAAGGCTTTTCAAGCCAATCCTCAGTAATAGAGCCGGGGGGAGGAAGATTAGTTTGGTCAGCATTGGCTTCAGTCCTCTCAGCCTCCTTCCCTCGACCTCGGCCTCAGGCTCTCCAGCATCCTGGATGGCCTCCACCAAGGCCTTGATATTACCGGGGACGACATAAGCCGGCCTCCACACTTTCCTACAAGCTTGGGCATCCTTCTCTGCTATTATCTCCAAGTTGTTTTCAGAGAAAGGAACCAAGTGGTGGAGGGCCATAACCTCTTCGGCATACTGGTCCCGGCAAATCAGCTGAGCAACCTTGTTTATGTCCAAGCCGGTGGAGGGGTCAACCAAGATGCTTCGGGCCAAGTGAAGATAACCATCTTCAAACATGGTGGCCGTCTGCTCGTCCACGGCATCCTGAAAGGCCGAGCTGGCCATCATCGAATCCTTGAAGGCCGAGCTCTCCTTGAACCGAGCAATGACCTCTTCCTCCCTAGCCGGAAGGGTAGCTTCCAACCCCCTGCACCGGGCTTCAGCTTCCTCGGCCCTAGTTTGGACCTCAGCTTTTTCTTTCCTTGCCGTAGCAAGCTCTTCTTCCTTCAGCTGGAGATGCTCCTCGGCTTTGGTCTTTTCTTCCTCGGCCTTCACCTTGGCCTTGGCAGCATCAAGCTCAGCATCCTTGGACTTCAGAAGTTTGACCAAGGAGGCCTTATCAGCTGCACTCTTTGCCTGGGCGTTCTTGGCCTCATTCAGGCGCCTGGCTTTGGTCTTGGCCAAGACGTTCTCGTACGCCGTGACGGAAGCCAACTGAAAGAGAAATCAATGTTAGAAATTCAAGCACATCTCAGATTTAATATAACTGAGAAAAAAGAGACATTCACCTCGGAGATTAGGAGCCCTTTGCGGCAGAGCAAGACGTCCTCACTTGGAGCCTCTTTGACGAGGGCCTCATAGGTCTCCTCATCCATAGCCCTCTGTACGGGAGCTCGGCCTAATCTCACAAAGGGTCCCTCCCTAATCTGCAAAGGAAGGCCCCTAAGATGGGGAACATTGATGGCCATGCTCTTAGCAAGCTCATCGGCCTCTTCATCTGTTTTGATGGCCTGAATGGATAAGGGGGGAGGAGCCTCAACATTGGGGGCCCCACCAACTGTTGCCCTCTTAGCTACGGGCTCCTCGGCGCTAGCTGCCTGGGATCTCTTGGAGCCCGAACGTCGGCTCACTAGCCCTCTCTCCTCGGCTACCTCTTCCTCGGTATCAACATGGAGGCTAGGCCCCTCTATAGTTGATGGGTTTGGTTGTTCCTCAGTCGCCGCTCCCTCGGCATTTACCTCCCCATGAAGTTTGAGGGGAAGGGGTTGGTCACCCTGCACGTTAAGTATCAGATTACGGGCATTGGCTTCTTCCCGTCTTTCCACCAAGCCCGACTTCTTGCTCAGCTTCCTCTTTTGCTTTATCAATTCCATGGGGCTCATTCTCCTCGTAGACATCTCTGCCTCTTCCTCAGGGGTTAGATCTGCAAAGAAAAGGACGAGGAGGTCAAATACGAGCAGAAGAAGAAAAATTCAAAAAGTAACCAAGTATCAAGAAGTGAGATATTTACATCCAACTATGTTTATTTCTTCCAGACACTTGTCTGGGGATGGGATTTGCACGTGGTGCAATCCTCGTGAAATACAAGGCCGGGGTGAATGGTCCAGTCGTTAAAGCGCCTCCCCCTCTTTACAGTGACGAGGGGAACTACCCCGTCCCTCGGCCCCGGCATCAATCCAGCTTGGACATAGTAGTGATCTGAAGACTCTATCACCGACCAATCTAAGACCCCCACCTCGGCAAATGTCTCCAAACGCGTGATTAAAGCCTGGGTCCATTCGTATTGTTGGACAGGAAAGGACGAAGTGGGATCCTTACAAGGAGATTGGAACTCCCATCCTTGGCGGCTCTCAACCCTTATGACATGGTTATCCCAGCCTGCAACTTTGCTAGACATGGGGAGAAGCAACTTCGGTTTATTGGATGCACTCCTAATGACGAGGAGCCAACTTTCTTTGACAAATTGGACATTATAAAAATACCGAAAGGCTCCCATGGTCGGCTCGTACCCTAAACTACGGCAGAGGACAATAAAGCTGACCAAAACCCGGGCACCATTAGCTCCTAGCATGGCCGGCACTGCCCTTACATCGTCCAAAAATTCACAAATGAAGGGGTCCAATGGAAGACGAAGACCCTGTTGGAATTGCTTGAAGTAAAAATGGACATAGTCTTGGTTGTAATAAAAGCTCTCCTCCTCCTTCTTCGTCTTGAGCTCAAGCTTGCCCAGATAAGTTAATCTGTACTCAGCTTTATCTACCCCGTATTTGGAGTATAGCTTTTCCAAAGATGGGGATCCTCGGCCGCCCAGGGGCCCCTCTCTTGTCGCTTTCCTAATCCTAGGCCTCCTCATTCTCGGCCTCCCCTTCTTCGAACCAGGCGGGCATCAGCCTGGGCACCTTCCACAAAGGCATCAACTATGTTGGTGGACGAGGAGGGCTCTCCTTCTCTTCCCGTCATATCTGCATAAGGACGAGGAGACAAAGTTAGTTACCTCGTCGATGGCTGATCTTAGGACGGGGAAGGGAGATTCCCCTCCTCGTCATTTCATAAGGCCGAGGAGGGAGCCTTACCACTCAGACGCTCACGCATTTCATGATCTGAGGCCGGGTAAAACAGCTCGATGTGCTCCACTATCTCGGCCCTATTCCCAAGCAATACAATATTACGAGTTGACGAATCAATTCGATCTATTCTTGTGCTATCAGGGTATTGGATGAACATCCGAGTACGGCCATAACCCCTCAACATCTTTCCTATGTCATCCAAGGTGAGCATCAACCAAGGTCCCCTCTCTCTCCGATAAACCCTCAGGTTGCCGGTGTGATATCCATAACGGAATAGGGGGGAATGGTCCCAAGAACGAGCCATTTCTAAGGGGAATCAAAGATTAAAGGGGGAGTTTATTCAAATATTCAAAAAAGTGCAACATAACGCAAAGAAAATCAAAGATTTGAAGTTTTGAGAGTTTAAGAAATGAATTTAGGAAGAAAAGCTTCAACCTTCAACAATGGCTGTCCATTTTCTTGGCAACATCAAAATCTCTCCTAAAAACCCTAGAAATCGCAAAGTCATGGACGGATTACACAGAAAAAGGAAGATTTCATACCTGATTGAGAAGAAATGGTAGGAATCACAACTGCAACAAGCTCGCCGGAAAAAGGAAGCTTTGCCGGAAACTGGGTAAGAAGAAAATCGGTGAATCTGGCTTTCGTTCTTTCAATATGCTCTCAATTGCTTGGGGTTTGTAAAGAGTTAAATGAGAAGGGTTTAGCATTTTATAACCCCTTAATCGGGTCAAACCCATGGGTAAAGAGAAAATACGGGTAATGCGCCTCAAGAATTAAATGCGGATGACAGTTCTCGAGGCATGACAAGACTGGGGGGCCCCAGGTAATCATCAGAATAGCAACCGTCAGTTATATGAAGCGACACCGAGGACACGTGTCAAACCTGTTCGTATCCCATAAAGCCGAGGACGAGGTGACTTTCTACTCATCCCAAGCCGAGCTAGAAAGTCGGGGGCCACTGAACGGTATAAACCGAGATACGAATATGGGTTTGCCCGAGCTGGGCCCAAATGGATTGGGCCATAAACATAATACCACACACAAGTATCAGGGCCGAGGAAGACTTTCCTCGTATGACGAGGATCATCCACTTCGGCATTATATCATCATGCTTGAACCGTCATATCCCGAGATGTCATAAGTGACGAGGAGGGAAAAGTTCTTACCTCGGTATATCCTCAAGTGACGAGGAAACACAATCATTTACCCCGGCATATTTACGTGTCCGGTAATCACCAAATGACGAGGAAGCAGAATCATTCACCTCGGCTTATTTTGTTGAGGACGAGGTAAAACATTTATGTTCCTCGGCGTTCCTAGCCACAGATACACAAACCTCTTATACAACAAGGATTATACATTCATGATCCAATCAGGATTGTAACCAACTACACCATACCAAGTCAAACAATGACTCTTTATCAGATATAATTCTCTCAGGATTCTATCTTATCTCTTGACAAGTTCACTTCAACATGGATTCTATCAATCCATCTCTATAAATATAAGCCCCATGGCTCATAATTAGGTACGTTACTTTTTACATTGGGAAAACTCTGTCAATTTGTTTTCTTACATACAAATCGTGAACTTACTCTCACACCGGAGGGCCTTTAGCCGGATCCGTCCCGGCTTAGTTTACGTGTTTTCTCTTATTTTCAGGTCTTGCAATCACCGGAGCATTCATCGTTTTGATTTGGGCTGATTTAACGATTTTGACATCATCAAAAAACAATATTTATTACGGAGAGGGAGTACACAAACAGCTAAATTATATATTTACATTTTAATCTAACATGAAAATAACAAATTGGAGAAGTACAGATATAGAGAATGTAGTGATAAGCCAATTTTGGCAATCGGAACCGTTTGATAAAATTATCCAACTCCAAGCGATTAAAATACAAAAGGTGTAGGGGAGAACGCTGGAATCACCATCCCGTGGCAAGATTTCCTGTAATTATTCACAAATTTATGTTATCTATTTTAATTAATAAAATAACTAAAAAACTTAAACACGGTAACAGAATAAAAAGAAATGTAATAATTTTAAATAAATTGTGACGAAAAAGAAAAATAAGAATCGTGTGACGAAAAAGAAAAATAAGAATCGTGATGAAAAAGAAAAATAAGAATCGTGACGAAAAAGAAAAATAAGAATCGGGACGAACGAAGTATTTCTAGTGGGACGGAGGAAAAAAAATAAACAATTTTTTAAACAACATTTTACTATTAAAATATGTTCGTACGTATAGTGGTATAGAAATATTCATCTCATTATTCTCATGGACTTTTACCTGTAATCATCGCCGCCATATTTAGAAGGTCGTTTACTCGGCGATTTTTCTTCAGCTTTCTTCTCAGATCTGATCGTCGTCAATTCCTCTTTCCTCCGTCCATCGGCCACCACCCTATCCTCCGCAATCGCAGATAGCTCCGGCTTCCACTGCATCGTCGAGTGCACTTTCATCAATCGCCTACGTTTACTCCGACACGGAAAACGGCGAACCTCAGCAGCTGGAGCCTTTTCCGGCGGCGGCGGAAGTGAAAGGGTAGTTTCCACCGCCATTTGAGTGACGCTGGAGGCACCGGTACCGAAACAGAGACCGAGCTCCGGGAAGAACTTCATTGAAATTCAAATCGGAGAATCACAGTCGATATATATGTATGATTATATAGGTGTTGCGCGTGATTTTGATTCGAAAGTAGATTTTGGAACGGAGTTTACGTGACTCACGGTGTTTGGTATAGTGACTTGAAAGACACTGCCGTGGTTGTGTGTGTTTCTCTTTTTCTCTCCACACACATGTATTTATAGAGAGAGATAGAGAGCGCAACGGGGAAGAGAGAGACTACGATTTTCTAGGTGGAATTAAATGTCTATTTTTAATTCAAGATGATATTTTCGAAAAATATGATATTTGTCTGAAGAATTGATAGTGAAATTAACCCAGGCCAAATTATCGGATTTTTTTCTCAAATAATTCATTTTTAAAATTTTATTTTACAAAATAACTAATTGTTCAAACTATTTTTCTAAATGTCTCATTTTTTTAAACTCGCTATACCATGTAGCGAGTTTGGTTGTGACCTGTTAAACTCGTTACACGGTGTAGCGAGTTCCAAGTAATTAAGATTTGCCGGTTTATAATTAATTAAGGCAATTAATTTTTAAGAACTGGCTACACCGTGTAGCGAGTTATTAAAAACCTCTTTTTCCAATTCCGACTTACAGTCTTCATTAAAAAAAAAAAAAACCTAAACGAAGAGAGAAAACATAGCCGCCGGCCGGGAAGAGAAACATAGAAGAAGGATTTTGCCATTCAAATTCAAGCTTTTTATCATCAAAATTTTGTTATAGTAAGTTTATTTTCATGTATTTTACTTCATTTTGTGTTGATTTAACTTTAATTTGGTTATTTGTTTATTTGCAATTTAGGTTTATTTAACTCAATTTTTGATATATTTTGAACTCAATGAAGTGAAAGTTGCTAATCAGTTGCTTGAGTTATTACTGATTTTATCTTGCTTTGGACTAATATGTTATTGATTTTAAATAATCAAGTATGATTTTTGCTATTTTGAAATTATCTTAGTTCATGTGTTGCTTTGATTAATCAACTGTTTTTCCAGTTGAATGGTGGTGTTTTAACGATTTAAGTTTACTTGGATTACTGATTTTTGCCATTGATTTTGCTTTGCAAAAGTGAACCATGAATTAGATAATTTAGGCTGTAAACCAGTTCGAGTCAAGCTGAGTTTGGATCATTTGAGCTCAGTTATTTGGTTTATGAAAATACGTGTACAAGATATTCATTCATACATGTCAATATGCTATCATTCCGTTATCACTTAGTATAGCATCATTCTTTGCAATATTTTGCTAGTATGTTTTAGCTTATTGTCATACCTCTTAACCTAAGTTCATATGTTACAACCACCTAGATAGATAGCTAATGTTGAAAAAGTAGAAAAAAAGGAACTTTGTGTTTTTGAGCACTTCCATTAGAATGTTGTTTACTATTTAAGAATAAGCTATATGATATAGAAACTGATGAAATGAGAATGGGTTGCTTTATCAATCAAGATAAAATTTTCCATCAAAGGATAATATAAGTTACAAATTTGTACAGATTTCTATTCTTGTTATCGGGATCAAAACCAGTTGAAAACATTTATAAACATAATATCTAGACTTCCTATATAGAAAATAATGAATATAGAAGAAACACGGTTTACAAAAAAAAAATGATTATTAATTACCAACCTTGATATTGAAATAAACAGATGGATTCCTTCATTGATCCCGGGCCTATCGATAACTCTGTTATGACCGAGCATGAGAACCATAGAGCTCGGTTTATTTAGGCCGATGTAGAGGTTGCTAGTCCGCTGTCATTTCGTCGTGGTGCCTCCTTGCCAGACGTATTAGCTCCTAAGATATTGTCCAGATTAGCCAAGTGCGGCTTTAGTGGAGTTCACTACATAGGGAGAGTTCAAAACGATTATGGGTTGCTGGAGGCTTTGATCAAGAGATGGCGTCCGGAGACCCATTCATTCCACCTCCCGGTTGGTGAGATGACGATCACCCTAGAGGATATCGGCATGATTTTTGGGTTGCCAATTGATGGGGATGCTATTACTAATGCTGGCATCCCAACACATGTAGAGTGGCGGGGTGTCTGTCAGCAGCTTTTAGGAGCTGTCCCTAATCCCAGAGATATAGATGGTAGTAGTCTAAAAGCTCAAGTGGATTACGAGCCAGTTTCCACACTTCCATGACCTCGCTGATGATACTCATCTAGACACTGTGGATATGTACGTACGGGCATATATCATGCTCGCCTTGGGTTCTACGATGATGCCTGATTGTATAAATAACAAGGTTAAGTTGTATTATCTCCCTCTGCTTGGGGATGTTTCCAGGGTATGCCAGTACAGTTGGGAAAGTGCATCGCTCGCTTTCCTATATCAAGAGCTGTGTAGTGCGACTAACTCCATAACGAAACAGTGCGGAGGATTTCTCAACGTTATACATGTATGTTTATCTCATTTTAATGTTCATTATGTTGTTTTTAAGTTTGATTTCAAACTATCGACATTATTTATAGTATTTGATATATATTTAATTGATATAGATTTGGGCTTGGGAGTGGTTGCTATGTGTGCAACCGCAAATTCGTAGGCGAAACAGAGATCCAAACTATGTGCTCATGCCCCTCGGATGCAGGTATACATATATAATACGTTATTTTCTCGTCTTTATTGTATTTTATTATTATTATTTTTTAACTTTTTCTTATAATTATTCTGTTTATGAAATTTCAGGTGGACCCATTCATCATTGAACCTGAAGGAGGTTACTGCACATAACCTGAGAGACTATCGTGATCAGCTGGCCAAGCTAACCGATGATCAGGTTGTGTGGCAGCCTTATGCAGAGAGATACGCTCCGGCCTACAGCACTTCGGGTCAGGACGTATGGTTGGCGCGGGTCCCTCTTGTATGCTTTGAGAGGATCGAGTGGCATTTTTCGAATCGCGTTATGAGGCAGTTTGACCTGCTGCAGGGGGTCCTAGAACCGTGCAACACTCGTCCGGACTTACATAGATGTGATAGGCGGGGAAACAATGTCGTGATTTGGAGCGACCGCCATCGAAAATATATTGCACTCTGGGAATAGCGGCGACAATTTCTGGTTTCCGGGGTCTCAGGCATTCACGATATGCATTACACCGATCCATATATGATGTGGTATCGGAGCATAACGTGTATGTTTGTGCAGAACCTTAATCATATAGAGGAGGCTGGATACCGGTCGGTTGCCCCTTGCCTAGAGTTTGTGGTAAGCTTTTACATTTTCCAAGTTATTATTTCTAGTTTTTTTTTAAACAAAACTTCAATTTATTAACTTATGTCTCTCATACTTATATTTTTTTTGATATAAAAACAGGTGCAGAGCCTTCATCGTTTGCATGTCAACAATGAGACGGAGGAGCATGCCAGACAAGCTTCAATGCGGGCGACTATTAGACACATGCTCACATGAGTTAGGGAGCAACAATGCCTTGAGGCTGCTGCAGCACCTCCCCCACCGGTAGATCGCACACAGGGGGTAGAACCTCGATAGCGTCGGGTTAGACGTCGTGCACAGGCACAACCACGGCCACAAACACAAATGGACTTGCACGACGAGCCAGAGCCCGAGCCCGAGCCTCAAGCCCAGACCCAGACCCAAACCTAGACCTAGGATGATGGACAATATGAATGGCAGTCACAGTGGACTCAGACTCAGAGTCAATTTTATGGTAGTGGGAGTGGGGGTGGGAATGGGTAGGGGGATGGGAGTGGCTGGGGGAGTGGGAGTGGGTGGGAGAGTGGGAGTGAGAGTGGGTAAAGTGCCCATCCAGACCCTTCCCCTAGATCCACTATGGGTTTCGGACTATATTCGAGGAGTGGAAGTGGCTTTAGGCTTCCTCCTTCTACATCACAAGCAGGGCTCCGCCCCTTCTCCGATCCGAGTTCGACTTCTTTTGGCGGGAGTCACTTTGAGGCCACGACACCGTTATCTAATTCGGCTGTAACTTCATCTAGTGGGGAACGACTTACCTCAGCTCAACAGGCGGAGTTGATTAGAAGAGGGTCTTGGCAGCGGAATCCGACGAGGAAGTTCACCCCGTCTGACTACGAGAGGGGGAATAGGTGAAACTTTTTTTTCTTTAGATGTAATGAAACTTTGTAGTATTAGTTGTTATTTGGATATTGGAGATGTTGCATATATTTTTTATTTAGATGTAATGAAACTTTGAATGTAATTTCTATTTGAGTTGAATTTTTCAATATGAAAGTTTATGTAGATGTGTGGTATGGTATATTGTACAGGTTAATAGTTTCATATATTGGATATTGGAGATGTTGCATATATTGGATATAGGATTCTGTTTGCAGGTTGTTTTAAGTTTTAAAATTGTTTGCATGCAGGTAGGATGCTGAAGATTGCTGCTGGTGTGGAAGCCTGTTCAAATGAACTCGCTACACCGTGTAGCGATTTCATTAAACTCGCTACACCGTGTGGCGAGTTTAATGAAATCGCTACACGGTGTAGCGAGTTCACTTGAACTTGGGCGACCACACTAACTTGGTTCCAAAATTCTCTTCTCTGATTCACTCGTCCATTTGATGGGGAATAGTTGGTGTAGTTGGGGACGACTCGTCCCCTGGCATAATTTTCTTGATTTCTTCATTTTTTTTTAATTTTTTACAACATATTGTAATGAAACTTCACATTACAAAGTCACTCCAAATTACATCAAATCTAATCTAATTACATCAACATAGAGAAATAAAATGTCCAGAAACATCGGAGTTACATGATATAACTGTTATTTTGCCAAACATAAACTTTCATATTGAAAAATTCAACTGAAATAGAAATTACATTCAAGTTTTCAAGTTTAATGAAAATTACATAAAATGAAACTGCAACTGAAACTGAATCCCATTCAAACCAAACATAAATTACAAGAAAAACATTCTGCTACTCCCTAATGTTCGGGCATCTACGACGATTGTGGCCTTCTTGATGGCATGAGGAACACAAAGTCTCCCGTTTATCTGCTTGAAAGTCGATACAATTTCGGAAGCGTCTTGATCTAGGCCGTCCGGACATGGCAGAACGTCGAAGGTGGGGATTAGGGAAAAAACTTGGCACCAAACCATCCACACCCTAATAGTCCGTGCTCGATTGGTTCAAATGTCCCCTTTCATGTATTGTAGTATTCCCCAATGGTGTAAAATCGAGAAACGAAATCTCAACCATCAAGATGTTATGCATGGCAACATGCAAGAAGATGAGAACAAGGCATGTGATAGGCAACTCATTTACCACATGTACAGGTACGCTCATTAAGTCGGACAATCATGATATTTCCTCCCTTATACCCCTGACGTGCGATTGTCACTTGATACACCCCCATTTCGTGATTGTTGAACCTCTTTACCTGATGTGTTGCCCCTTTCATGGTGTTCTTCAAGTAGCGGTAATGAACTTTCTGGCTGAATTGGTGTAGGGGATTGATGTTTTGATTATTAGGATTACCTCCTAAGGCATTAAGTGAAAATCCATGCCTTACTTGAAAGTAATCCACACAACAGTAGAAGGCAGTTTCAACCATTGCTGTGATTGGCATCCTACGGGCTCCCTTCATCACACCATTGAAAACCTCAGACATGTTGGTAGTCATGATGCCATATCTGTAACCACCATCGTATGCCAATGTCCATTTTCTGGCATCCAAATTCTGAACCATGCAATTGCCTCGAGGTTAATTCCACGGATACTCTCTATCAAGGATGTTTAGGCACAAATGGAATATAACTCTCAAACCAAGATGAACATGAGGATGTAACGAGGAAAACCTTTGAACAAACGCTCGCAGGAAAAAACCTCGGGAGGCTTTAGGAAAAGCCCACCTTAACCAAAAAAGTGTTATTGAGTATAGTAGTTCTTGAGTTCAAAGTGCAGTATGAGAGTAGAATAGAGTGTGTAACGTGAATACGTGTGTGTTCTAGAGATAATATATATACATGAATATAACCGAAAACAACAACTTGAATGCCCTGCCTGATATTACACCTAGAATCTCACCATTTGTTGATGATGATCAGCCGTTATTCCTTTGGTTGATAAATGGAGTTGTTATGGCGTCTTTGACTAAGTCTCTGAACGGTCATGTAGGTAGATAGTTGATGCATAAAAATGTTCCTGAAAAATAGGAAATATACAACAAATAATTTCAAGGTGTTAGTTCAAGATGTAAATCAAGACGTTACCTCAAGGTGGATGACCAAGATGTAGAACATGCTGAGTGAAAATTTTAGGGTGAAACAATTGCCCCCAAAATATTAAGGCTTTTCCATGTTGAATAGGGAAAGTTTTAATATTTTACCAAATGTCGCCTCGATCTTGCAAGGGAGTTGATGAGGTGGTTGGCCCACACGGTTTACGAGAAATTAGGGCAATTATGGGCTTTGTAGGCGCCTGTATCAGTCCTTTCATATTTATTTGAATTTTGAAGGAAGAAACTGAATTTCCTCTCTCAAAATAGTTTCCACCCCACCGGCGCTAGGTCCTCGTCCGCTTCCCGGTGAGTTTTTCTCTCTTTTGTTTCTTCGTTTCTTTCCGGTTGCCGTTATGGGAAAAGGCAAAAGAGTTATAGATGTTGAGGCTTCCCCTCCCAAGGGGTTTAAATGCCTAGGGTTTATTAGGAAAAAGGATGACGAACGGTGCAATCTCAAAGCGTCCCATGTTGATGCTCTGAAGAGGAATAATGCGTTTTCCCCCAACGCAAAATTCCTGGTGCCTGGTGAATCTTGTAGTGCTGACTGTATTTTCGTCGATTGGGTAGGCTTTTTCGAGTATCCCTTTACCATAGGCTTGAAATTCCCCTTTTCTCCCTTAATCACCCGCTTTTTTGAGGCCACCCAACTGTCGTACTGTCAATTGATGCCTATCGGCTGGCCCACCTTGCATACCTTAGATAGAATTTCGGCTGAGCAGGGGATTGTTGCTGGGTTAGAAGAGTTGGCCTGGGTTTACGACATTAGGGCATTTGGAAATAGCATATATAATTTTAGGATCAGGCCGGGTAGATACCCCTTAGTTTTGGGTTTAGACAAAGTAGATAGAGGGTGGAAACACAAATATTTTTATGTGAAGATGGCGAGTCTGGAGGGAGGAAAAAAGATGGTGTCCGCTTGGAACCGTCAAGGTAGAGGTTGCTTAGTGTTCCGCTTACATCTTCCATCTTGTTTTATTTTTATTTTGACAGGTTGTGCTTGCTTTCTTCTTGTATAGTTAAAACATTGGAGGAGTTGTTCCCGCCGTTAGATGATACTGCTGCTAATGTGGACTTGATTTTGAGCCTGTTTCCTGAGTCCATGCATAAGTACAGACCTTCTCCTATGGAGTTTGTTGGGTAAGATTCTAGGGAGGAGGAGAGAGTTTCTGCAAGTGTTAGTCCAGCCAAGATGCCATCTGGTAAGATCTCCTTCATAGCAAATAATTTTTGGATTATCCTTACTTCCTTTCTTCTTTTTATCATGTAGTGACCCGTTCTAGAGCATGATTCGATGTGAATGATATAATGTCAAGTTTGAGGGCTAAGGTGGGAGTAAAGTTGGAAGGAGGTAAGCCCCCTATCCCGAAAGGGGATAGCTCAATCAAGGCAGGGAAGAAAAGAAAGCTGGATGATACGGTGATTGTGGTGGTGGAGGATGACTTTAAGATAGAGAATGTGAGGGCTAACACGGAAATCTCTTTTGAGAAGGTAAAACTCCTTTACGATTGAAAGATGTGTATATTTTTCTAAGCGTAAATTGTTTGACATGTAAACATGTCTTTCCTGTAGGTGATGAATTTTATGGATTTTTTGTTGAAAGAAGTGGAGACGAGGGAAGATAAGATCAAGATCTTTACACAGAAGGACAAGATGGAAGGTGCAAGGGTAGAGCAAGTGGAGAAGGAGCTGGGAAGTCTCACTACCAGGATGCTGAAAGTAGAGGAAGAACATATCAAAGAATTGGAGGAAGTGAAGGAAAAGTTCATGCCCGATGTCACCAAGTCAGTAATGGAAAGCAGGATTAACATGATCAAAGAATTTGAAGCTAGAAAACATAGTGCGTGGAGGATTGAGGATGAAGTGGCTATGTTAAATGCAGTATTCTAAAAGACCCCGCCTAAGGACGCCTAGGCCCCGCCTAGGCGCTAGGCCCCTCTCCAACGCCTAGTTCTAAGCCCCGCCTAGGCCCCGACTAATCTCAACTAATCCCGACTAGTCCCCGCCTAGGCGCTAGGCCCGGCTCCGCCGCCTAGCATCCGCCTAGCGCTTTTTAGAACCTTGGTTAAATGCATTCTTATGTGAAGCTGTGGACGTTAGAGAGGTGAATTCTCATGATGTCAAGGAGATTGAGCAGGGAGGAGCAGGAGGGAAGGATAAAGAAGAAGTTGGTACGTCCGTCAAGGTGGACGAAGGTAAGGAAACTGGTGTTGTACCTGCAGCATGAAAAAACAATTTCTTTTTTACATTTTTAAACAATGGTTATGTTTTATTTTGCCATGCCTTTATTGGCATGTGAATTTGGGTTTCGGAGTAGGGGGATGCCCCTAAGACATCTTTATATTTGTGTTTCTGTAAGCGACTCATAAGAGTCCAGACATTTAGTTTTGATGGTGTTGGGTTGGTCCAACATCTTAGTCTTTTGGTTATCTTCTGCTTATCGTAATGGTATCTTAGATGTTTTTTTTAACTTCGAGTATTTTTATGTTGGGTACAGAAGACAACACGTACTAGTGTCGTAACCAATAATTAAAGATAACATGCAACGATGTTATAACCAAGTTGTAAAGATAACATGCAACGATGTTATAACCAAGTTGTAGATGACATGTAGAAATGTCACCTTTCGATGTCCCTTAGGTAACATGTTAATGTTACAACCCTTAGTTCACAACTTGAATTTAAAACAGGAGACATAATTCCCCTAACAATGTGAATTGAATTTGCCATTTTAAATTTAGTGTGAAAAACATGCGCCCAGGCGATTATAATCATGGCTCCATAGGTACGTTGTATAAGGCTCTTAAGTATGGAGAGATCGTGTACCTTATATCATCAAGAGAGTTTGTCCCTTCAAGATGTCTGTCAAGTGACTTTTTGAGGTTATTTATCCAAAGCTGAAGGGTCCCCATCTTGCAACACAAGAACTGTTAGGGTTGGGTGTTAGCTTAGCTAACACCCCTCCGATGCTTAAGTCAGAAGGTATTTTGATTATATAAAAGGAATAATAAATTCGAAGGAAATAAAAATTATTTTAGGAAGAGGTTCATACCTTGGCGTTAAAATTGTAATAAATTTTAACTTACGTGTAGTAATGTTTAAGATGCATCCCATGGTACCTTATAGGACAAAAATGGTGCCATCTTGAAAGCTCTGGAAGGATGATAGCTTGCCCCAGTTCCAACTAGTCGATCAACATATAGGTTTTGGCATCTTCATCTCTATGGATTCTAGGGCACCCTAGACCTTCTTCTTCGCAAGTCACGCTTAATGGGTAGAACACGCTTTCATATCCGTTTTGTTGCATTCCTTGGCAGCTTGCTGGTCTCCCTTCACCTTGATTACTCCCCAAGGCGTTGGCATCTTGACGCATTGATGATACATAGACGGAACGACTTTCATGTTATGATCCAAGGCCTGCCCAAGATGACGTTATAAGAAGATAGGCAGTCGATCACACAAATCCTTTCCATAGAGTTCATTTCCTCTACATAGATGCTCTTCATGATTTCTCCAATTGTCTGTTTGGTTTCCCCACTGAAACCTACTAAAACGGAGGAGTTCTTCACGACCTCTGATAGGGGATCATCATTTCTTCTAAGGTGCTCTTCATGATTAGGTTGACTGAACTGCCGTTGTCGATTAAGATGCGTTTCACCTTGCAGTTGGAAATGTGTAGAGTGACAACTAGTCTGTCATGGTGTGGGTCCAAGACATCCTATTTTTCATCATTATCGAAAATGATTTGCTCTCCTGGGGAGTAATATGGACGTCTAGTTGGTAGTTCCATCTTATCTTCCTTGGAATCCTTAGAATGAAGTTTTGCCACGAATATGTGGTGCCACAAATGTCTGAACCACCCGTGATAAAATTGATCACCTTAGTTGCAGGAGGAGGTGGAGATGGAGCGTCAGCTACAGCTTCCTTTATTTCAGTCCGTCCTTTTCTTTTCCCAAGCAAATCTTTGAGGAGTCATTTTGAAAGTAAGTAGCTAATTTCTTTTCTCAAGGCGATGCAATTATCAGTGGTGTGGCCAAAATCTTCATGGTAAGCACACCATTTTGATTTGTCCTTCCAAGATGATGATCTATCAGCTGCCTTTGGCCATCTTGCCTTGCCACCTAAGTTGTCCATTGCATGTAGGAGTCCTGAAACGTCAACAAAAAAACAATAGTCGCTAATCTTAGGATAAGTTGTATCATCTTCATCATCATCTTCTTCTACAACATTAATTTTAGAAGAGTCAGTTTTAGAGTAGGGTTTTCCCCTATTAGATCAATAATGGGACGAGTTCGCCTTCTTGTCAGGATTTTCATATGTAGGTGTCTTCTTTTACGCCTTGCCATGAATCATCTCGTCTTCTTCCAGCCTGATGAAACGGACAGATCTCGTCCTGGCTTCTTCCAAACTTCTAGACGGGAACATGACCAGATCTTGGTAGAACGGTGATTCTCTCTTCAAGCCAATTCTAAAAGCTTTCGTGGCAGTAGACACGTCAATATGAGGAATGCTTATAGCTTCCTTATTGAACCTGAACATGTAATCTTATAGGGTTTTGTCAGGCTGTTAGACGATCCTGTAAAGACACTTGTTAATTTTTCAAACACACGATTGCAAGAGAATTGATTAAGAAACATGTTAATTAATTGAGAGTAAGATGAGATAGAATTCATAGGCTGATTAGTCAGCCACATCAAGGCGGGACCAGATAAGGTGGACTCAAAGCCTCTGCACAAGCAAACTTCTTTAAGATGAGGGGGAATGCTGATGATGTCCATCTTTTCTTGGTACAGGGCTATATGCTCCGCAGGGTCCGTTGTGCCATCGTATTGCTTCATGGGAGGTACTTGGAATCTCTTAGGGATCTCCACCCCAGCTATAACAGGAACAAAACGTGAATCATGATGGCTGGTTGGAGATGCTTGATTGAAGGGTAAGGTGACTCCTGGGACCTTCATGAGGATATCCTTGATTTGCTGTACTTCCTTGCGAGGTTAGTATCTGCAACAGGGTTAGTAGCAACAAACTGATTTAAAGGGGTACTGAACATATTGAACCTCCCTGTTTGCCCCACAGGAGGTGGGGTTGCAAAGGTAAAACATGTTGACAACGACACCGGGTTAGACGTGATGGTGGTGCTTTCAGTCTGAACAACGCTGAACATGGGCATGTTGCCTTGACCGCCCCTTGCACTCGTCCCATCGTCTGAGAAAAGAGTCCTAGGCTGCAAAGGTGAGGTCTCCGGCATGCTGACTATTAGAATGCTACGCCCCGAAGCCAATAAATCATGGCGTAATCTGTCGATGTGATTGAAGATCATCTGTTTGGCATGTTGCTGCCCGTCAATCTGGTCCTTCAATTGTTGCATCATAGTCGTCATGGCAGTTACAATTTCTAGGGAAATTCCAGGCAGCGTCATGGATGAAGATCTACCCATGTTGAGCCCTTGGTTTTGAGACGTAACAGCACCAGATCCAATAGGCGAATGCGTGTTGGACGTCATAGGCAAGCTTGAAGTGTTGGCTCTTGCCCCAGTCGTAATGATGGGGGGAGACATTGCTGAAGTAGGATTGCTCATCTTGATTGGAATCTAAAAAACCAAAGTTCCCACGGACGACGCCAAATTGTTTTGGACAAATTTCAACAATTAAATTTATCTATCAAGGATGTTTGGGCACAAATGGAATATAACTCTCAAACCAAGATAAACACGAGGATGTAACGAGGAAAACCTTTGAACAAACACTCGCAGAAAAAAACCTCGAGAGGCTTTAGGAAAAGTCTACCTTAACCAAAAAAGTGTTATTGAGTATAGTAGTTCTTGAGTACAAAGTGCAGTATGAGAGTAGAATAGAGTGTGTAACGTGAATACATGTGCGTTCTAGAGATAATATATATACACATGAATGTAACCGAAAACAACAACTTGAATGCCATTCCTGATATTTCGCCTAGAATCTCGCCATTTGTTGATGATGATCAACCGTTATCCCTTTGGTTGATAAATGGAGTTGTTATGGCGTCTTTGACTAAGTCTCTAAATGGTCATGTAGGTTGATAATTGATGCATAAATCTGTTCCTAAAAAATAGGAAATATACAACAAATAATTTCAAGGTGTTAGTTCAAGATGTAAATCAAGACGTTAACTCAAGGTGGATGACCAAGATGTAGAACATGCTGAGTGAAAATTTTAGGATGAAACACACGGTGTAGCGAGTTTGACTATGACTGGTCAAACTCGCTACACGGTGTAGCGAGTTATCAAAAATTAATTGCCCTAATTAATCACAAATCGGCAAACCCTAATTACACTAAACTCGCTACACCGTGTAGCGAGTTTGACCGATCACAGTCAAACTCGCTACACCGTGTAGCGAGTTTAAAAAAGTGGGACATTTAGGGAAAAAGTTTGAACAGTGAGTTACTTTGGGAAATAAAATTTTAAAAATGAATTATTTGAAAAAAAAATCCAAATTATCGTTTACTCGTAAAAAATATTCACTAAATGTTACTTTGCATCTTAGTTAAGAAAATTGGTTTGTTTAGTACTTACTTAAGTTTTTAAAATTTCCCACTTTTCTTCTCAACTCAAACGTGCGTTAGAAAACTAACGTAAAATTGCACGTGCCTGACATTTATGTCCTTTCAATTAGAAATCATAAGGGTTATTATGTCATTTTGTAATTGGGTCCCTTAAGTCAGGTATTTTGAGGTTTATAAAACGCGATTGAGCTTGGATTTTATTATCTCAATCACCGCTCCTCTTACTTGGACGAAAATCACCATGAAAGGATTCAGAAAAGAAATCCGGCAAGATAGGTGTACGTGAGATGCTACTGGGGCAAATTGTCTCCACTGAAAACATCTTGAACGGATTTGAATCATGAGCGAATGTTCTTCGGCTGTCCTTCTTTCATTCTATTAAATTCAGATATTTCTTCAATTTTTGACCTAGATATGATGTTTAATGGCGGGTAGTGATTGTGGTTACTTTTCTTGGCACGATCCGCCCATGTGTGCTAGGTCAACAGTTGTAATTCCAGGGCTTCTAACTGCTATGAACGAATATAGCAATGAACTGAAGTTGTTCAAAGCTAGGCATGAAAGGGAACGAAATAACACCCGTTAAATAGACTTAACATTTGTTAGCATGCTTACTAGGTTTGGTAGTCTTCTCCTTCCTATATTTTCCTCGGTCTGTTAGCCTATTTAATGGGTTTAATAGTCTTCTCCTTCCTATACTCTCCTCCGGCCGCAACCACCTCCCATCTCCGCCATCAACCACCAAAGCTTTCAAAATTTCATCAAAATCTTAGAACTCTAAAATGTGTCCAAGTATTAAATTGACCTCACATCCTAACTTTCGACCCTATTCATCCCCACTTTCCTTCTTCCATATTATGCGCAATGGAGCTTGTGATTTTGGGTTTATATATATATGCCCAAATTAGAAATTGCAGCGACCATTTAACCAATACACTGGGAGACAAAATCCATAAAAAATGGAATGGAATCATTATACCACTCCAAATTTCCAGATTTGGTTCGATTTGGGTTTTGAATTCACTTTGGGTTCAATTAAGTTTCTGGAGGTTGAGAAAAGAGAGAGGAAGGATTGGGTGGATTCGAAGTTCGGTGGTGGGTTTGAGGAATCGACGGTGTTGGGTTTGGTGGAGAGGCGCGATTGGTGGCTGTCATTATCTAGATCTAGGGATCTAATAAAGCTGAGATGGAGATGATAATAGTGAAAATTTGGGGGTTATGTTGTTGGAGAGGAAGAAGATGGAGATTGAGATGAGGTAGAGGAGCGAGATGGAGAAGAAGAAAAGTAAACTAATGGAATTGTTGAGGAAGATGGAGTTGGCCGGAAAAAATGGAGGTGGGTGGCCGAAAGTTATGGGTGGATGGAATAAAAGAGTTGACTGATTGTTTGTTGAATTTTTTTTGTTTGAATCTTGAGTTTGTAATGTTAATTTTTTAACAATTGTTATTTTATTTAACAAGTTGATTCATTTCGTTAATAAAAATTAATGCCATCCAACTATGTTACCTTATTTGTAACGAGACTCAAAAGTACATTATATTATATTGTCAATTCTTAATATGTTCCATTAATTTTAATAGAGGGTATAATACATTCAATTTTCTTGTAATTATTCCATTTTGACTGTAAAGTCCATTGATTTAAGTATTCATTTTTTATACATTGCATTAATTGTAACCTAAATACGAAAGTACGTGGCATGTTTCATTCATTTACTCTAAAACAAACATATAAATTGAACAGTATACACCGAGATACGAACATGGGTTTGCTCAAGCTGGGCCTAATTGAATTGGGCCATGAATATTATCTAAATGACCAAGTATCAGGGCCGAGTATGGTCTTCCTCGTATGACGAGGAACGTTTATCTCGGCCTTATATCTCCATGATTGGGCCGTCATGTCGCAAGTGACGAGGAGAGAAAAGTTCATTCCTCGGCATTTCATCACCATGACGAGGAAACAAAATCATTTACCCCGGCACATCTCCGTGTCGGCCAATCTCCAAATGACGAGGAAGCAGAATCATTTACCTCGGTCTATTTGCCAAAGCCGAGGTAGAACATTCAAGTTCCTCGGCGTTCCGACTAGCAGATTATACAGTCCTTATACAACAAGGATTACACATTCATGATCCAATCAGGATTGTAACCAACTACACCATTTCAAGTCAAACAAGGATTCCTTAACAGATATAATTCTCATAGGATTACATCTTATCTCTTTACAAGTTAACTTCAACATGGATTCTATAAATCCATCCTTATAAATACAAGCCCCATGGCTCATTATTTGGTACGTTACTTTTTACATTGGGGAAACTCTGTCAATTTGTTTTCTCACATACAAACCGTGAACTTACTCTCACGCCGGAGGGCCTTTAGCCGGATCCGCCCCGGATTAGTTTACGTGTTTTCTCTTATTTTCAGGCCTTGCAATCACCGGAGCAATCACCGCTTGGATTTGGGGCCGATTTGACGATTTTGGCATCATCAATTGGTTCCATTGCCGGGAAATCGATTCAAACACCCTTTGTTTGGCCTGGAATAATGGCCTGAAGCCCATTTTCTATCAGAAATTTTCTAGTTTGAACGGAATTTTCTGTACCGTTTCGGGCTCTGTTTTTGATTCGGCCGGAATCTGCAAATTTCCGCCGGAATTTGCCTAGTTTTGGTTGAAACCGTTTTAAGCGTTGGAATTTTGTCCCAATTTTGGCCGGAAAATTTGGCATTGTCAAAGTTGCCCAATTGCAGTCTCTTAGTTTGCATCAAATTCTGCTCCGAATTTGATTGGAAATTGTGATTTTGGGATATTCGCTTAAATTGGTAATTTGTTGATTTATTTGCTATGGACGGACAATTTGCAAGTGTAACTGCTGAGGAGGATCAAACCCAAGTGAACGGGGCGAACACTGGAGCCGAGGAGCTGCCTCCTCCTCCTCCTCTACCTCAGCCAGATGCCCTTCCTCCCCTCTCCATGACCCTTCGTTCCAAGGGTCAGGTGAATGCCGAGGGAGAAGGTGCTGAGCTTCCTCGTCCTACTCGTACCCGCGGAAAGCAAGTAGGAAGGAAGAAAACAAAGAATGCCGACGCCGGTCAAGCAGGAGGAAGTCAACCCATTGACCGACGCTCTTTGTTACATAGGCAAATGGAAACTTTACAAAGAATGTATGAAACACAGGCTGCTCTCTTGCAATTAGACCCAGAGCATTCCATGGCTGAATTTATTAGGCCATCTGTGGGCAACCCCCTCGAAAAGGGACAGGATGAGCAACAACCTCCTCCCCTCAAGACCGGGGACCTACCCAGGCAAGCCCCCCGGGATTCTCCTCATCCTCGGCACAACAGTAAGCAGAGGGCTCCAGTGGTCGACTTGAGAAGCCACTTAACTCCTAGGGAAGAGGAAGTAAATTCCAGGGACCTAAGAACGAGACTCAGCTTGAACAGACGCCTATCCCCTGCTCGTCTTGTCATGGCACCTAGGCATCCCACGCCACGTCGATCTCGTCGACCAAATTCTCCTCGACCTCGTCGACCGGATTCTCCTCGTCCTCGGCATCGAGAATTTGCAAGGCCGAGGACACCAGAGCCGTACAGGATGATACTTGGCGGTCAAGACCTGGAATTAAGGCGTGACTGTAAGTGCTCCAATTTGAGCTTGTTAGAATTTTCGTTAGAAAATTAACGAAAGTTATAACATTTCTAACAATTCCTAACAATCCTAACTTTTCTAATAAAGTGAGGGTAAAATGGGCATTGTTATTTAAGGCTAAACCTCAAAAAGAATCTCAAAAAGCAAAACAAAAGGAATAAAACCACAAATAGCAATGGCTAGAAACACAAAACTGGCTGTTAATTTGAAATTTCAAAAAGATTATTCCTCTTGTCCAAAGCCTGAAGCTGCATTTAATGAACAGTGCACGCTGCAGGTCCTGTCCGCGCGGATGGGTTTGTAATTTTCAGAGGGCTATAAATTGAGCCCTCCAGTCACAAAAATGAGGAGCCACAACACATTTTGCACCGAACCTCTGGCGAAATATAGAGAGAAAACAGTGAGAATTCACTTGAATTGTCACCATTTTCTCTCCAATCTTTCCCAATTCATACTCATCCACTCACTCTCATGTTAAAGCCCTAAACACTCATACACTCAAGCCAAACACTCAAGAACACAAGGAAGATTGGTAAACCCTCCTTCTCCTTACCCTAAACCCCAACCATGCATGCACTTGCAAACTACAAAATGTAGTTCTTTCATCTTTTTGCTTTAGATCTAAGAAGATCACCATGGAAGACCATCTCCATGGATGATCTTCTACAAAGATCAACATTATTCTCAAGTTCTCTTACTTTCTTGCAAAGAAAACCCATTTTCAAAACCCTAAAAACCATTTTCATACATCAAATCTCATTTTCAAAGGGTAAAATCCCCCTCCCCAAGCAAATGAAATGCTTAGTCCTAATGTACCCCAAGGATGGTTTGGTATAGCTGATTCACCACTAAAATGTCTAGTGATCACTAACCAAAACCTAGGGAAATGGGGACAAGCATGGATGCAAAATCCCCCCTTAAAATCATATTTTCTCTCTTGGGAAGTTGCTGTCCAGTAGCAATTTTCCCAGATCTCAGTCCATTATCTTAATTTGTGGACACAGATAAATGTGGAATTTGGCGTTGACTACAAAACACTTTTTGTAGCCAACATCAAGAGCTTTCCAGACATATTTTTACTTTATTTTTTGGGTGAGTAAAACTCCTCTTTTCAAATTTTCTTTCAGAGGCTAATTCATCAGCTTCTGGGAATCCAGATCTCATATCTGAGGTTTCCAGAAGGTTTTGACCCCTCAAATCTTCTCCAAAATGGAAAATTCCTTCTTACAAATCTTATTTAAGGTGTCTGGAACAACTTTAATTCTCTGAGTTTATCCAGATTATGAAGTTTTAAGACCCTTGAATCCATTTCAAAATCAAAGGTCCACTGCCTTTTTCATTCTGGCAGAAATGACTCTCAACTTCAAAAGGTCTTTTGAGTACCAAATCTCAATCCAAAAATCTTCCAAAAAATCATGGGATCAGTTTAAAGTCTTAAAAAGATATCTCAATTTTTACTTTTCTGAGTTTCAACTTATTTTGGCCAAAACACACACACACACACACACACAAATGATTTTCAGCTTGGAAGACTCGTTTTACGAGGCGCGTCGGGTGCACACTAACGTCCTTCCCGACGCGTAACATGACCTCCGAACCTAAATCTCTGATCTCGGGCTTTTTTCAAAGTTTTGGCCCTCAAAATTAAAATGGCGTGGCGACTCCGTTTCGTTGATTTTTTCAAACAAAAATGGGAAAATTTTCGGACACAATCACACATCATCACAGTGGCGACTCCGCTGGGGACTAAGCTTTTAAAAAAAAAATGGTATTTGGTATATTGGTGGAAACCACTAAATTTCCCGTTATCGCCTCCTAACACGAGTCGGGGATAAATTGTGGTCTAACAATCCCACGTACCGGTATCACCGTTTTAAAAAAAAAGCTTTTGAGGGTCAAGCTTCCGTCCCGGCTTTGAAAATCATTTTTGTGTGTGTGTTGATTTTTGCACAGTTTTCATGTTGTTTTGGCCGCCTCGGAGAAAGTCAAAATTTTGACTGTCGGAATAATGTCCCTAACTGTCGGAATTTTCGTGCTTATGTGCTCATAAAAAAAAAATTCAAAAAAAAAGATTTTCAAAAAAAAAAGAAGAAGAAAATTCTCAAAAAAAAAAAAAATCATGCATCATATTTTTAAGACACATAAAAAAATCTCTATTTTACTCAGAAAAAGAATATAGACTGCTTGCACACTACGCGCACGTGACCGTACACTGCACACTACGTCCCTAACCCGGGGAAATCCTTGTCGCGGTCCGTTTGGTCTTATTACGCCTCTCGGATGAGCACAGGACTACCCAAACATCCCATGGAGCCTCGTGTCGACCATGCACTTGTCCGTGACACACTTTGTCCGAGACCCGGTTGGTTTTTAGTCTGGTCTGTGTCATGCCCTGTCCGTGTATAGACCTTTCCTTTCAAGCCTTTGTCGGCATACCGACTCAATATCTTTCGGGACCCTAATCAGTCGAAGTTCTGCCGGTTTTCCGCCGCAGACTTTGACCAAGATATTGACCGGCGCCTTGACTTCGGCTCTGACCGGCACAAATTATACACTGACTCCCAGCATTGACACTGAGTCATCAAGGATTAATGAATATTCCATGCCTAATTACGGCTTAACTGACGACAAGTCAAGATCAATCGTGGACATTTATCAGTCCAAATCATGCCGACTTTTCGTCGAGCCCTCGGACATGATCTTGACTTTTGACGTCAGCTTTGTCCGTAATTTACATCGAATGCTCGTTAAGACTCGATTACCCGCCAGACTTTTAGGATCGTTTTTCTTTCGGTCGGTGGGACCCGCTTGCCCTATAGGACCCTCGCCCGAAATACAGGTGGAATACGAGGGGCTTATAGACGTAGTGACGGGGCCCACTGATCCAGGAATCAGAGTAGTTTGCGAAAAAGAAGAGCAATCTTTTCCAACCGATTAGGTTAATAAAACATGTTTTAAGTAAACGTGAACAAATAACTGCATGTTGCATGAGCCTAAAGCCCAAACACCTACCCTCCTTCCATTCCCAGACATCTGAACCCTCGTGTCTTTCCCCCCGCAGCTCCGCACAAAGCTTGGTTTCGGGCACCGGGTCACCGTTTGATCAGTTGGGAAGAGTCAAGCGCGTCATCAGCTTCGCCGTTTGTTCCGACTCCGGGTTTCAGAATGTCTGCATCAGCCGGTAATGATGGGGATAACGTTGCTCCGTCCTCCAAAATCCCTCAGACAGACCAGTATTGGATCCAGTTGGTAGAACAGATGAGACTTCGACATGAGGCTCAAATTGATAACCTTCTGGGGATTGTCGCAAGTCATGGTTTGACTATCAGTCTCAATTCCGATGGCACTTTTACCGCAAAGAAGGAAGAGGGTTCTCCTCCTCTTCTTAATAGTCCCGGATACATCAAGATGCTACCCCAAGATTCCTATGTTTCCACCGCCGGGACTCCTGCCCGTCGACTTACAGTGGCAACCGGCCCCCAAACAGCAATGTGGACGAAAGAGTTCGGTATACCGTCGGCTGTCCCCTCTCAAAGTGATGATCCCACAAATATCACCCGAGTGATGAAAATCGTGGAACAAGCTGAAGAAATATGGTCAGCCATCAAAGCCCCGGAAGAACGCTGCAATGCATGCGAGCTCGGATTGAAGAGGCCACACGCCACTTCGGGACCTTAACAATATCCCAACCGACCGGGGCTATCCTGAAGGACAAACATGTGCCCGTTCCCCTGACCTCAATATCTCTCATTATCCGGCGGAGTCCAATCACTCGCTACCGCATGAGCCCCAGCCAGATCCCCCGACCAGCCCACCCAAAGTCATTCCAAAGACCGCCAACCCGAGGTCCCAAATCCGCCACCGCCGTAGAACACATTTGGTGGGATATTTGTGACTGTCCCGATTGCCTTGAAAGTGGACTATCAGACCGGATACACGAGGACCGTCCTCCTAAGAAAAAGAAAATTTCCTCCCAAAGAAAATTGAAGGAGAGATTCGAGGCCGGTGATAACAAGTGGGAACGCTCTGGGAGCCATCTCTGGGGATTTGATTATTATGTACTCTACTCCACCCGCCTTTCCCCAAAGCAAAAAGGGGTAAAAGAGCGTAAAAACCTTGCCAACGACGTAATTGAGACTTTCGGACACCGTAGAGTACCGTTGCAACGTAGGTCCAACCCCTCGGGGTCGCCCAAGGTTCGCCTTGTCCAGCTTCCCGAGTATACACCGATGAAGAAAACCGACGCTGGCCTGGGCGCCCCCACTCAATCAACATGTTGACCGGAGATGGCAACCGCCACAAAAGGCATCAGTATAACCCAGGGGCTTCGGCAAAGGCTCTACCTCGCAAGAAGAAGGCACGAAGCGACATGTTTAATGACTCTCTATCCCGAGACAAGGACCAAATCTATGATCCTCACCTATATGGGAGTATGATCACCTTCTGCGATGAAGATTTGCCAAGAGCTGTCTCCCAACACAATGAAGCTTTGTACATCACTATTCGGCTCACCACCATGTCACTCCCTGGGGTATTAGTGGACAATGGATCATCGGTAAACGTCCTTCCCTCGGCATGATGAGGGCCCTCCGCATAAATGAAAGGCGCGTGATCCCATCTACCCGACCGTCAAGGCCTACGACGGTTCATCTCGTCCCATTCTGGGACAAGTGACTCGGGAACTCGGTACGAAACCCAAATGGTGCCCGCAAAGTTCCATGTAATGGATATCCCCTCCGAGTTCACAGCTCTACTAGGGCGCCCTTGGTTGCATCACATGAAAGCCATAGCCTCCACTCTCCACCAATGCGTCAAATTCATCAACCGGCAGGAGACCTTGAAGTCATAAGGGGTGACAGCTTCCTCATAGGGAACGAAGCCGAAACAATAGCCAAGAACGCCCACACAAACACCGGGCTACATCCTTCAAGAGGCAAGTCTCGCCAAAGATCCTTTGGAATCCAGCGATGCCAACTATGTCGACACACTCAAGCGAGCAGACTCCGAAGAAGTTCGATTCATCAAATTTAATTGCTATTTCCAACACTTGGAGGCGCATCGGAAGGAAACGCCGAACACCGCCATGATACAGCACACAAGTCCCCGGTCCTCAATCACAGATTTGTCGCATTCTCGCAAACCCATTCTTTGGCCTCGCCAGCGAGGAGATTTTCATGATAAAAGTCGGCAAACACCGACAGACTCGGCCGAATCTATGAACGTCGTGTGGGACGTCCTCCTTGCTGAACTACCCGCCGAGCCTTTCCGCTTGAGTATGGGACATGAGATTTTTCTAGCACTCACCGAGACGCAATACGTCCTGCATCCGGATTGAGCGGTCGATTGTGACGAAACGGAAATCCCGTGATCGAGGAAGATCCCTACATCCACATGCTTAGCTTTCGCACGCCAAACACAATTGATTCTCGGTTCGACAAAGAGATAATAGCAAGGACTCGAAGAGGGAGCACAGAGCCCATGCCTTTCCCGAGTTGTGAAGCCACCGACGCCGATGCCGCTAAAGAATTGGGAAACTCTCTCAGCCCGTCCGCGACCAAAGAGGAAATGATCACCAAGCTTGGATTGGTCCCCCGTCCTTTCGTGTCAACCTTTATAAAGTCCTCCGAGTCTCTCATTGTTGAGTTCGAGTCTCTCGAGTCGTCCGATGACCTTACGCCTGAAGACTACGAGTCTCGTAGCGAACGTTGTATTCCCTTCGTCTTCAATGAAATGATGAACCTTTCGAGTATCCCTTAATTGCCACTTTAACTAATGATGAATTAACTAATAATCTAAAAACGCTAATAACAATTCACTAGATGAAGAGGCACACATTGAATGAACAATATATCAAAGAAATCTTTAAGGTGTTGTCCTGAAAGAGGAAAATTGAGCCCAAGCCGCCGAGGAGGTTTTGACGAGTGTGAACTGGGAACCGCGGAAGAGCCTAAAGAGACGCAGATTGGTAGTTTCTTCGAAGGGACCGAAAGGGATGCCCTAATCGAGCCGCTAAAAGAATTCGTGGATGTGTTCGCATGGTCCTATAAAGATATGCCAGCCTCGATCCTTCCATAGTTGAGCACCGAATACCGCTCGACCTTAAGTCAAGCCGCAGCGAAGCTAAGAAGAATTAAGCCCGAATGGTCCTTACAAGTGAAAGAGGAAATAGAAAAGATGCTCGTAGCAGGTTTCATCGTGGTCATTGAATACCCAACATGGCCGTCCAACATAGTGACGGTGACCAAGGCCAACGGAAAAATCCGATGCCGCGTAGACTTGTGGATCTTGAACAAAGCCGGGCCCAAAAGACGATTTCCCTCGCCAAACATCGACATTTTGGTAGATTCCACGGCCAACCATGAAGTCAAATCCTTCGTCGACGGTTTTGCCGGCTACAACCAAATCAAAATGGCGTAAGAAGATCAAGCCAAAACAGCCTTCACAACCCCTTGGGGCACATATCGCTACACGGTCATGCCATTCGGACTAAAGAATGCCGGCTACGTACCAAAGGGCGGCTACGGCTCTGTTCCATGACATGATCCACAAAGAAATTGAGGTCTATGTGGACGACATGATAATACATTCCAGAGGATCGATGGCCGCACTTTGTTGATTTGAGAAAATTCTTCGGCCGCCTCCGAGACCACAAAGATGAGACCGAATCCACCCAAGTGCACTTTCGGTGTAAGACGAGGTAAGGTGCTAGGATATATAGTGACGTAACGGGAATCGAAGTAGATCCCCGTAAAATCAAGGCGATAGTTGAAATGAAGCCACCCCGACACCGACGTAAGTGAAATCCTTCATGGGAAGACTGCAATACATAAGCCGCTTTGTAAATCACCGACCTCGATCCGCGAGCCGATCTTCAAGTTGATGAAGAAAAATGCCTACACGTAATGGACCCTGCATGTCGCCTGCCTTTGAACAGATTAAGGCATACCTTGTGAATCCCCGATTCTCTCGCCCACCACATCGGCAAAAGCCACTCTTGCTATATCTAACCGTCACGGATACAAAGCAATTGGGGCTATGCTAGCTCAAGAGAAGAAAGATTCCAAAGTCGAAAACGCCATCTATTTCGTAGCGTAAAGCTCCAAGGAAGCGAACTCAATTACTCGCTTGCGAGAAGACTTGCGCAGGTTTGGTCCGGGTAGTGGGAAAGTTGAAACACTACATGCGCCTCACCCGATACATCTTGTCTCAAGAATAGACCCCATCAAATATCTCGTTCGACAAGCCTTCCATCTCTATGAGGTTGGCAAAATGGTCGTTCTTTTGGCCGAATATGACATCACTTATGTTTCAAGGAAATCCGTAAAAGGACGCATAATGGCGTAACATCCGCCGATTTCCCAAGTGATGAGTCCCGAGGACCTGAACCTCAATTTCCCGATGATGGAATCTTCGCTCTAGAAGGAGAAAATCGCCGGCAACTCTTCTTCGACGGGGCGTCAAACAAAAGGGGGAACGGGATAGGAATTCTTCGGTCGATCCTACCGACGAACACACCCCCATAGCAAGAAGGCCGAACTTCGAAGTCACCAACAACGCCGTCGAATATGAAGCTTGCATAGCCGGGTTGGAAGCCGCCCTTGAAAGAAATATCAAGGAATTGGAGGTGTATGGAGAATCGCCCTCATCATCAATCGTGTCTCTAACAAATGGAAGACCGTGGATCCGGGTTTGCGAAGTATCATGCTTACATGGAAGAACTAGTGGCTCAATTTAAAGAAATCAGCTTTCATTACCTGCCAAGAGACCGAAACAGGTTCGCAGATGCTCTGGCTACACTAGCCTCCCTCGTTGAAATACCCGAAGGGAAGTCCGTCAAACCATTCAGAGTCGGTAGAAGAGAAAATCCCGCTTATTGCTTTGAACTCGAAGCAGAAGCCGAACCGACAATGATCCCCGGTACACTCGTATTTACCAAGACTGAAGGATGGCGAGGCCTCTTTCAAAAATGAAGATGGGGAATATAAAGAAGGAATCAAAGCGAAAAGTCTCTCACTCGAAGCGGCTCGCCTCCCATTATGTTCTTTTGGGAAACATGTTATACAAAAAGCGTTATCAAGGCCCCTCCCCGCGATGTATCAGCAAACAAGAGGCTACCGAACTCATGAAAGAAATACACGGTGGTACCTGCGGCCCTCACATGAATGCTCGAGCTCTGATGCAAATCATACTGAGAATGGGGTATTTTTGGATCTCCATGGAAGCCGACTGTATCCAGTTTGTCAAAAGCTGCGACAAGTGTCAGCGATACTCAAATCTCAATCACTTGCCTCCTCACGAGTTATACTGCATGACAACCCCTTGGCCTTTCGTCACTTGGGGAATTGATGTCATAGGCAAAATCACACCATCAGGCAGTAACGGCCACGAGTTCGTCCTGGTAGCCGTGGATTATTTCACCAAGTGGATTGAAGCCAAGTCCTACAAAATCCTCAACTCAAAGAAAGTTGCCCTCTTCATCGAAGAAAACATCATGTGCAGATACGGGTTGCCACCGAAATCATCTCGTATAATGGATCCCACTTCGAAGGGGAACGTGAAAACCGCCGGCGGAATTCGAATAACCCGTCACAAGTCATCTCCTACAGCCCCAAACCAACGGAGCCGTCGAAGCGGCAAACAAGACTCGGAAAATATCATCCGAAAATGGCTGTCCAAGGCGTAGATTGGCCCGAGAAGTTACACTGGCACTCGGGGCTACGTAACATCACGCCGAACGGCAACCGGGGAAACACCTTTTGCCCTCACATACGGAATGGAAGCCGTACTCCCAATCGAGCAGGAAATACCCTCGCTCCGTATACCGTTGGAAAGCCGATCAACGAGGTCGAATGGCTCCGAGTCGCCATGACGAATTGGCCCTACTAGACGAACGCCGATTGAAGGCCATGGAGCACATCCGGCCTACCAAGGAAGAATGGCTAGAGCCTTCGACAAGAAAGTAAAGCATCGGGAGATCCGACAAGGTGATCTCGTTTTGAAAGAAAAGCCCCTGGCCCGTATCAACCCCTCGGCAAATGGGAGCCTGTATGGGTCGGGCCATATGTCGTCCGTAAGATCTTCTCCTGAGGAGCCATGCAACTCGCAGACCTCGACGGGAATCCCTTTGTACACCCAGTGAATGGTGACAAGCCGCGCGAGATACTACGCGTAAAAAAAAAAAAAAGAGAGAAGAAAAAACAAAAAAAAGAGTGCTAAAAGAGTAATACCCAACTAGGTTAGAAACCCGAAAAGGGCGGCCTAGGTAAAAACAGGGTTGCACCAAACAAAAAAAAAACAAAAACAAAAAAAAAAACAAGAAAAAAAAAGAGTGCTAAAAGAGCAATACCCAACTAGGTTAGAAACCCGAAAAGGGCGGCCTAGGTAAAAAAACAGGGTTGCACTAAAAAAAAAAAAAAAAAAAAAACAACAAACAAAAAGAGTTCACCAAAGTTGAACTACGAAGACCCGAGCTCCTCAAAAGAGGGGAACGTAGGCAAATTGGAAACGGTTCGGTCTAAAGCACAAATAAAAGCCATACTTTGGCATCAATACAATTGATCGACCATGAAAGCGTCTCGAAAAACTCTAAAGCAATTCAAATATTCATTACAAGTTAAAAAGCTCTTTGATGAGTCTAAGCCCGATTCATTTCTACAACCGGTAACCCGCTAAAAGAAAACTAAGATACATAATCAAATTAATGTGTCTGCCATGACAAGAAAGGGATACTCGGAAACCTCGTAGTCACTCCAAGCCACTCGTCTTGGCCTCTCCTCTCTTCTTCCCCCTTCGAGTCTTCTTTTTTCCGAACAGGAAAAATGTCGGTGTTCCTCCTACCAAGCTCTAGTATAGGGACAGGGTCTATCAAACCAGCCTCCGTCAGTGCCTTAGTAGCCCTAGCGTCATCCCTCATCTCCTGTAACCTAGCCGGTAGCGTAGGAGCCCTCCTCTCCTGTCTCTTGACGTAAGCCTCATAATCGGTCACAGCGTCTCCACTCCTGTCATGAGGGTTGGCCCTCGCCTGCCCTCCTCCTCTCGTAAACAATGGTCCTCCGCACCCACAATGGCCTCACGCCGTCTGAAAATAGCCACCCGAGTCTCTCCTGCATGCCTCTCATACCAATCCAGTACCAAGTGGTCAGAACACCGGTCTCGAACGCCCGAGAATGACCCGAGGAGGAAAGGCATCATACCTCCATGCTCGGGAAAGAAATGGAAACACCGAGGGATCATCCATGGAAACAGGAGCCACCACCCCGGTGGCTATATCATCAAACCCTCCAAAGGAACCTGCTCCAAGACCAAACCGTCTCGTAACTAAAGCCGGAATATAGAAGCTGGACCGAGAAAGCCCCGGAAGCATGACCACGGAGACCCATCCCCGAAGCACTCTGCGAGTCTCCACCCGCCAATGAGGCACCGACCATCTCGATATCTTCACCCGGCGACCCGCCATCCAACGCTCCCACGAGCCCCGATCATCAAAATCTACATCAACACCTCTCCCGGCAAAAGTCCAAGGCTCCGATCATATCGAGGTTTCCCGAAGAACCCCCAAACGCTCCATCGCCCACAGTGGTCAAGAGGAACGGGCCGCCCCGCGCATATACCGCCTTCCGGTAGCTAATCTCGAGAGCATGAAAAGTCTCCCCCAAAATCAAAGGAACGACATCTCTCGCCTGTGCGACAAAGTGAACGACAACATCCAAGAAAGACCGATGGCATCCCAAAGGAATAGACCATGAACAAAGGGGTGCCAAACATACAAAGTGCAAAGGCATCCCAATAGGCATCATCCACCAAGCCTAGGCCCCTAAATCTGTCGGGAAGACCGGAAATATCGAAATGATCGGGACCACGGATCATACCTTGCGCTTCCTCCGGGGAAAGATGAAGGAGGACGCACAGTCTGTCAACAAAAGAAGCCCCTCCGGGCAAGGGAACCGCTATCTCTTCCACCTCCGGACCTCCAAGCAAGGCCCGAAATTCTTCGACAGTCGGAACAATCTCGTTGAAGGAAAGGCAAAAGACATGCCTTCTAGTATCCCAAAATGATGAAGAAGCTCTCAAGAAGTTGTAGTCCGGAACCAATTCTTTGAGAGACCATAAGCACCTCACCTTGTACCTTTCTTCAAAGAAGGACCTCCTCTCATGCATGATCTCCCGGGACCAATCCTTGAACTTGTTGAAGAATGACATTTGGGATTCTTGGGACAATTTTGATGGAGATTTTTTAAAGTTTTCCATGGTTTTTCTCTCTTTCTCCCCGAAAATGGCTGTTGGGACTGGAGGTTGAAGAGGATATTTGAATTTGAAATAAAGCAAGACCAGGTCTGAACCAAAATTAAAGGACAGTGTCAGATTCCTGTCCTATCCGCGCGGATGAGTTTGCCAAAAAAAAAATCTTTGCAACAGTCAAGCCGCTACACCAAAAGAGGAATATTCCGTCCGGTTGCTCGAAACACCGTGCAAAAAAAACCTCCCCAACACAGTCCATATACCAAACGCCCTTGCAAAAAAAAAAAAACAAGGCTCATGCAACACTTTGCATTCATCTTGCATTGCATTCATAAAATAAAATCCTAAATTATTACATCCAAAAAAAAAAAAAAAAATATGCATAAGGCATGCAAATCTAAATCTCAATCTCAAATCTCAAAAAAAAATCAATCGGAGTCTCCAGCCCGATGTCTCCCCCGGCCCCTCTTGCGACTCGGGCCCGCCTCCTCGGGAGCCCTGAAAATCTCGGGCTCAGTAATCGTCCTCGTCTCCGAGAAAGAGGCTCATCGGGACCAACCTAAGCACGCTCCGATAGGGCAAGCTGAGATCTGCGAAAAAATCGTATCCGAAGGTGAAGGCGTCGGACTCCTGCATGTACGAAGACGACCCGCCATGCTGCCATACGTGTCCCTGCCCGTGTGGATCCCCGAGAATGACGTGATCCGAAGGCAACACCGCGCGGGGATCAAGGAGAGGAGACCAAGGAGTCTCGAAGAAGTCTACGAGCGAATAGGGGAAGCCTCCGTCGACGGGCGCCGGCGCCGTGGTCGCCTCGCTCTAGCTCGAGGAGCCCCGCAAGCGACCATCCTCCGGATGAATCTCTTGGCCCCGATCACTTGCTTCGTCAGCTTCTCGACGACCACCTCCAAAAACTGCACAAAAGCAAAAGCGTCAAAAAAAAAAAAGGGTGATGCTAAAGATGATGAAACAAAAGAAAGAAAAGAAGCGTAAAAAAAGCCATACCTTCATACCCGGACGAGGCCGGAAAGCTCGTGGAAGTCGCTCGGGCTGAGGGATCTTCACCCTCAATCGGACCGCATCCTGGATATAGGAAAAATCCGTCCGAGGGTACCGCGGGATCCCAAGCCCCTCCTATCCGTAACACGAGGCATCCTCAGCCTCCTCAAGACGAATGTCACATATGGCTCAATCGCCACGAAATCCGAGAAGTCTTTGGCCGGCTCGGTAATCATCCCAGTCACGGACCGATCGCTCGGAGTGCATCATATCGGCGGGAGGCTCCACCGGTGTCCTCAAAGGCGAGTTCACGCCATGCCGCGCGTCACCCTCTCTCCCGGATAATATGCATCGCGAGTCGGACCTCTCGAAATCCTCCATTGCCGCAGTCCAAATCTCGGCGCCCTTCGTGCGCCACCTCAAAGCGATCCCGGGGGAAGAATATCATCCTCATCTGTCTCGGCCTCCGTCAAAGGAAGGCAATCCGCATACACGAGAGTCGTACGCCCCCTGGAGCTTATCTTCTCCAGGCATGCTTGGACCCAAGATGCGTGGCCGGATACGCCCGACGTACTCCGCCAGTGCCGCCACATCGTGACGTGAAAAAGCTCCAAGGCCCATACCTGCGAAAGGTAAAAATCCAATCAATCCGGTGCAAAAGAAAAGTGCGTGCTCAAAAAAAAAAAAAGAGGGAAAGCAAAAAGAGAGCTTATACCTCCAGGCAAACTCAAAGCGGTACAAGAGCTCACGGCCTTCATTTGTACCTATCGAGAGCAAAGTAAAGCTCTGCCGGCCGGCCTCTCCCCACGAGACATCTCCGGCCGTCTCCATGTCCTCCAAGGACCTCAACAAGGCAAAGGCTGCCGTCCCCTCGGCATGCCCAAAGAGGTGCTCGAAAAAGCAAACCACAAGAAGGCCACGGCAATCGATCGGCGCCTATCCTCTCCTCCCGGCCTCGTAGCTCGCTATGGTCTTCACAATCTTGCCGTAGACCACGGCATACTCCATACCCATCCCCTTTTTGGGAATAGGGGAAAATCCCGAGAAGAGCACAACGGATCGGCATCGCGTAGCCATCCCGCCACTCAATGCTTTGCGTCCATTAAAGGACGGGCCCGTAATCGCGGCGTAATCGGAGGGCGTAACCGTAGCCTCGCCCCGGAAGAAGTGGAAGGTGTGGGTCGCGTCCCCACCAATGCCGCGCCAGAGCAAACATCAAGCCCTTGCTCTTAGGGAACTTGACCAGTCCCCTCAAGCACTCGACAAACTCCCAAAGCCCCGTCTCGACAACAATCTGTCTCGGACTCGGCAAAGCTCCTCGGCCCGCATTCGGAAGCCGGTCCCACAAGTCAATCACGGACTCCACTGATCCTCGAGTCTTCATTTTGTTCAGCTGCTCCGTCACAAAACGGTTTCCGCCCTGTAAAAAAAAAAAAAGAGAAAGTGTCAAAAAAATTGCATTTGCATTTGCACAAAAAAAAAAAAGCGTACACATGCATTAAAAAAAAAAATTTTCGACAGCATAACAGCATACAATGAGCATAGCCCCATTTTTCTCGCACAAGAAGACAGTTTTCAGCAAATCCCAATGCATTCATCAAAAAAAAAAAAGAAGATGCAAACTCCGTCCCATTTTCATAAAATAACATGCATACCATCCATCATCTCAAAAAAAAAAAATTGCATACATGCATGTCATCCGTCTTACATGCAACGGGAGGAAAAATCCGTCCCACTTTTCAAAAAAAAAATATTTATCCTAAACATACATACATCCCATATTGGCAAAATGCCCATTCTTTCAAAAGCAAAATGCATGCATTGCATCATCACAATTCACAATTTTCGAATTTTCACATGCAATTTTCGGATTAAAAAAAAAAAAAAAAGTGGCAAAAATGCCAATTCTTTTCCCAAGCAAAATGCACATTTTGGGATACCCACAAATTCATTGCAACATGCATATCATCGAGATCAATATTCAATTTCGAAAAAAAAAAAAAATAATCATCATCAACATGCAAGATTCAAATTTCAAAAAAAAAAAATCAAAGTCACAATTCACAATTTTCGAATTTTCACATGCAATTTTCGGATAAAAAAAAAAATGTGGCAAAAATGTCAATTCTTTTCTCAAGCAAAATGCACATTTTGAGTTACCCATATACTCATTACAACATGCATAGCATCAAAATCAAAATCCAAGGCCAAGAACATGGTCATTTTCGAAATTATCAAAAAAAAAAAAATCAAATCACCCAAAAATCAATGTCAAGCAAGAAATCGACAAGAGGATCAAGAGGATTCGAAGTATACCGTTCGGAGATGCGGATCCGAAGCCCAATGTTGCCAAGCATCGGGGTAGGGCTCTTCCGCAATCGATTGCGAAAGATTGTAATGCCTCCTCATCCGGACGAGCTCCAATCGCCTCTCCGCTACCGGGCCACGTCCTTGACCATGAAAAGCGCCTTCCCCGTGTTCCATTGCTCAAAAAATCGAAGAAATCGGAGGAATTTTCAAGCTTTTTGAGCAACAATGGCTTCCTTCTCTCGGTTTCTCTCTCTCTGCTCTCGTCTGTTTCAAAACTGAATGGGGAAGAAGAAAAGGGCGTTGGCCCTAATTAATACCCCTGGTTTTCAAACCCTATCCGCGCGGATAGGATTGCAAGGGTCAAAATGACCCTTTTGCCCCTTAAAATTTCAGGACTCTGCAATTCAGTCCCCAACTTGACAGAGTTAACCAAAGTCAGCCCCTTGTCAAGAAAATCATTCCCCGGCAGTAAAACGTAAGACCGAGTGCCCCGAGAAAGATAACGGAACCCGTATCTTTCATCAAAATCATCTCCGGCAGTAAAACGTAAGACCGAGTGCCCCGAGAAAGATAACGCATCCCGTATCTTTCATCAAAATCATCCCCCGGCAGTCAAACGTAAGACCGATTTCCCCGAGAAAGATAACGGATCCCGTATCTTTCATCAAAATCATCCCCGGCAGTAAAACGTAAGACCGATCTCCCCGAGAAAGATAACGGATCCCGTATCTTTCATCAAAATCATCCCCGGCAGTCAAACGTAAGACCGAGTGCCCCGAGAAAGATAACGAGATCCCGTATCTTTCATCAAAATCTTCCCCGGCAGTCAAACGTAAGACCGAGTGCCCTGAGAAAGATAACGAGATCCCATATCTTTCATCAAAATCTTCCCCGGCAGTCAAACGTAAGACCGAGTGTCCCGAGAAAGATAACGAGATCCCGTATCTTTCATCAAAATTACCCCCGGCAGTCAAACGTAAGACCGATTTCCCAGACAAATACGTCTGATTTTCCCCAGCAAAGTTAACGGAATCCCAAAAGCCAGCGAAATCTCGAGTAGAACTCGAACTACGAAAGGGCTTGATTCCCACTAGGGATACGTAGGTAGCCTATCATTAGGTCCAGCCCCTCGACCAAAACGGTCACCCTCTCCTTCGGCAGCAGACGAGGTCCACCGAAAGGCCATTCCGAATTAAGGTCCGAGGCGCCTAAAAAGCCATCATCATTAAGGTACGAGGCGCCTAAAAATCCATCATCACCCAGGGTTCGAGGCACCTAAAACGCCATCTCCAAGGTTCGAGGCACCTAAAAGGCCATCATCATCAAGGTTCGAGGCACCTAAAACGCCATCTCCAAGGTTCGAGGCACCTAAAACGCCATCTCCAAGGTTCGAGGCACCTAAGACGCTATCACTAGGAAAACGATAAATCACAAAAATCCCCAGCAGAGCGGATAGCCATCAGACCGAAAATGGTCATTCCTATCCCCAGCAGAGCGGATAACCATCAGACCGAAAATGGTCATCTCTTATCCCCAGCAGAGTTTCTTTCCAGCAACCGACTGCAGGACTCGCTCATCAGGTTCGAGGCACCTAAAACGCCATCATCTCCAGGGTCAAAGACCCGAACTACGACTGGCTTGATTCCCACTCGGGATACGTAGGTAGCCTATCGCTAGGTTCAGCCACCCGATCACTCGATCATCCTGCCAAATATGGAGCCTTACTCTTATCGACGACCCCGCTTCCTTCGAAAGCGCCGTCGCCGAGGGGCTACTGTAAGTGCTCCAATTTGAGCTTGTTAGAATTTTCGTTAGAAAATTAACGAAAGTTGTAACATTTCTAACAATTCCTAACAATCCTAACTTTTCTAACAAAGTGAGGGTAAAATGGGCATTGTTATTTAAGGCTAAACCTCAAAAAGAATCTCAAAAAGCAAAACAAAAGGAATAAAACCACAAATAGCAATGGCTGGAAACACAAAACTGGCTGTTAATTTGAAATTTTAAAAAGATTATTCCTCTTGTCCAAAGCCCTGAAGCCGCATTTAATGAACAAAGTGCACGCCGCAGTCCCGTCCGCGCGGATGGGTTTGTAATTTTCAGAGGGCTATAAATTGAGCCCTCCAGTCACAAAAATGAGGAGCCACAACACATTTTGCACCGAACCTCTGGCGAAATATAGAGAGAAAACAGTGAGAATTCACTTGAATTGTCACCATTTTCTCTCCAATCTTTCCCAATTCATACTCATCCACTCACTCTCATGTTAAAGCCCTAAACACTCATACACTCAAGCCAAACACTCAAGAACACAAGGAAGATTGGTAAACCCTCCTTCTCCTTACCCTAAACCCCAACCATGCATGCACTTGCAAACTACAAAATGTAGTTCTTTCATCTTTTTGCTTTAGATCTAAGAAGATCACCATGGAAGACCATCTCCATGGATGAACTTCTACAAAGATCAACATTATTCTCAAGTTCTCTTACTTTCTTGCAAAGAAAACCCATTTTCAAAACCCTAAAAACCATTTTCATACATCAAATCTCATTTTCAAAGGGTAAAATCCCCCTCCCCAAGCAAATGAAATGCTTAGTCCTAATGTACCCCAAGGATGGTTTGGTATAGTTGATTCACCACTAAAATGTCTAGTGATCACTAACCAAAATCTAGGGAAATGGGGACAAGCATGGATGCAAAACCCCCCTTAAAATCATATTTTCTCTCTTGGGAAGTTGCTGTCCAGTAGCAATTTTCCCAGACCTCAGTCCATTATCTTAATTTTTGGACACAGATAAATGTGGAATTTGGTGTTGACTACAAAACACTTTTTGTAGCCAACATTCAGAGCTTTCTAGACATATTTTTACTTTATTTTTTGGGTGAGTAAAACTCCTCTTTTCAAATTTTCTTTCAGAGGCTAGTTCATCAGCTTCTGGGAATCCAGATCTCATATCTGAGGTTTCCAGAAGGTTTTGACCCCTCAAATCTTCTCTAAATCATGGGATCAGTTTAAAGTCTTAAAAAGATATCCCAATTTTTACTTTTCTGAGTTTCAACTTATTTTGGCCAAAACACACACACACACACACACACACAAATGATTTTCAGCTTGGAAGACTCGTTTTACGAGGCGCGTCGGGTGCACACTAACGTCCTTCCCGACGCGTAACATGACCTCCGAACCTAAATCTCTGATCTCGGGCTTTTTTCAAAGTTTTGGCCCTCAAAATTAAAATGGCGTGGCGACTCCGTTTTCGTTGATTTTTTCAAACAAAAATGGGAAAATTTTCGGACACAATCACACATCATCACAGTGACAAAGCTCCTTCCAAACGGGACAGCCACCGACATGACGCGGAGCACAGTAGGGTGAATGATCGCCCCAAGGACAAATCCGTCAGAAGCTCCCAACGAAGCACCCGCTCAAGCAGTGACAAGGGAGTGGAAACCAAGCAATGGGAGCTGTTGAAGCAAAGACTGGATGACATGGAGAGGGGAAAGAAGTTTAATGACGATGATTATGGCTGGGCAACACGTCCATTCTCTTTGAGGATAACTGCAGCTCCACCTAATCCCCACCTCAAGCTCCCTAATTTCGAAAAATACAATGGCACTACTGATGCAAAAGACCACGTGCAAAGTTTTGAACAAACTATGAATCTCCTCACTACTGCTGACAACCTGCTCTGTAAAGCTTTCGCGAGCACCTTCTCCGGAACAGCGTTGACCTGGTTCCGTGAGCTTAAAAGAGGTAGCATCGATTGCTGGAGAGGCATGAGGAGAATGTTCTTGGACCACTTTGCTACCGCTGAAAAGAGGAAGATAAGGCTGGCCGACTTGGCTAACATTGAGCAGGGAAAGGGAGAGACCACCCTCAGCTATTATAATCGGTTCCGAAAATGGCGGACTGTGTTGAAGAGAGCCTCACCGATAGGGAAGTTATTGTTTGTTTCAATTCGCCTAAAATCTGGTCCCCTCGTTTATGAACTCTCGGCCCAGTGGAACCTCAAACAAAGTCCGAGCTATACAAGGTAGCTTATGCCATTTCCATGGCTGAGGACAAAACAAAGAAAAGGGGAGCTGACAAGACAGAAACAGAGGCGACAGGCAATCGCCAGAATAGTAATGGAAACGACAAGGGTTCCAAAGGGAAAAACAAAACAAGGAGCACGGAGAAGCTTGAGTTCACTCCTCTTACTAAGCCCATCTCTGAAATCATGCAGCTGGTCAACCTTCCTCCACCTCAACCAATGACCGACAAGCCAAAATTCCCTCGTAACATGAACAAATACTATGATTTTCACAAAGACAACGGGCACACCACTGATGGTTGTTGGGCCCTCAAGAAAATAATCCAGAAATGGGTCGACGAGGGAAAGTTAGATCGTTATGTTATGAAAAAAGATAACAAGCGGAAGCGGAAGGAAGAGGAAAGTGAAGATGACGACAAAAGCGAGGATGAAGATCGCAGGCCTCCTAGGGCCAAGTTGCATGTGATACGGTAAGAGGTAACTTCTACCAGAAAACTAAGGAACCAGATCCATGAGCTGAGCAAAGTATATCATGTTCCTGCTTGGATCCATAAAGCAGAAGAGGTCATCAGTTTCTCTCCTAATGAGTTAGCTGGAAGTCGAGCAGCTCGTGAACAACCCTTGGTGATAAAGGGTCGAATAGACAATGTTGAATCCGAAAGACTTCTCGTTGACACGGGGGCCTCCCGTGATATTCTATATTATTCAGCCTTCCAACAGATGGGCTTGAAAGACACCATGTTGGAACCCTACCATGGAAGGCTAGAAGGATTCACCAATCACAAGGTGGGAGCCAAGGGAACTTTGGAGCTAGAACTTGAAGTCGGTGATCATCCCTTCCTAGCCAAAGCCACAATCAATTTCGTAGTCATGGATTTGACTAGTGATTACCATGCGATCATAGGCATTCCAAGTCAAGCCAAACATGGGCTGGTGGCCTCACTTCCCCACCAACGAGTTAAATTCCCCACTCGGGCAGGGATTGGATGTGTGAGGGCCACCCCCAAAGACTTCTTGGAACATGTCGTGAAGAGCAGAAAGAAATCCAAAAGTGTGGAGATAGATACCCCCGAGGAAAACATAAAGATCTCAAAGTCTCAGAAAACCACCGAAACTAGCTCCAGAATGAGCTATATTCGTGAGGTGCTTGCAGAGGAGGACGAACCTATGGTCCAAGAAATTGCAGATGACCAAGGCATAGTCCTACATGTACTTATGGAAGATCCTATGGTCCAAGAAATTGTAGATGACCTAGGCATAGTTCAGCCCGTTTAGAAGAAGACCCTGTTCTCTTCAACGGCCAGAACTCGGGGGCCAACCACGACCTAGCGAAGGTCAGTCTCCCAAATGTCGATAAACTTATGGAGGAAGAGGGCCTCAACGTGAATGACAATGAAGGGAGAAGAATTAGAGAGATCATTATCGAGTCCCTAGAATTCCGTGACGGTCTTGAAATGAAGCCTGTTGACGAACTGGAAGAGGTAGTCATCAATCCTGACTATCCTGAACAAAAATCAAGCTCTGGGGCCAATTATCTCCGTAAGAGAAAGAAAAAATCATCTCCCTCTTGAAAAGCAGTCTCGACGTCTTTGCTTGGAGAGTCGAAGATATGAGGGGGATCAATGAAGAAGTAGCCCTCCACCGCCTGGAAGTTGATCCTTTGGCAAAGACTATCTCCCAGACAAGGAGAAATTTTGCAAGGGACAAGGAGGAAGCTATAAAAGAAGAAGTGCAGAAATTACTTAGCGCCGGAATAATTTGTGAAGTTAAGTACCCCGTTTGGTTGGCCAATGTAGTTATGGTGAAGAAGCAAAATGGGAAATGGCGTATGTGCATAGACTTTACTGATCTAAACAAAGCCTGCCCCAAGGACAGCTATCCTCTTCCTAGAATTGACAAGTTGGTTGATTCCATTGCTGGACATCAAACTCTCAGTTTCCTAGATGCCTATTCAGGCTATCATCAAATAAAAATGGCGGAAGAGGACATTGAGAAGACGGCCTTCCAAACACCTGGGGGAAATTACTGTTACATCATGATGCCTTTTGGGCTAAAGAACGAGGGTGCTACATACCAGCGAATGGTAAATCGAGTTTTTGCAAGCCAAATAGGTCGCAACTGTAAGTACCCCAATCTGGATCACCCCCTTTCAAACACACGGGAAACACCGCAGACTCATGAACGCAGTCTCGATGACCCCTCTCACTCAAAACCCTCTCTAAACCCCCAACCAAACCAAGGGAGGAGCCTTTCTGGGATAAAAAGGGACAAAAGGACCTTTCGGAAATTTTCAGGAAATTGGAAAAGCAATAATGGTCCGTACGGACCTCTTTGCTTTAATAATTACTGAATCTTCTTAAAGTCCACAATATTCCCTCAAATCCCGGGGAAAATGATTACCCTCATGCTTAGTTGGTCCGTACGGACCTCTTTGCATGCAAGATGGTCCGTACGGACCTTATTGCATAGGGAACACCATAATTACAGAATATTCACCATCATCACATATTCCCTCAAATCGAGGAAAACCAAAATTCTGGATAACCAGGGAGGTCCGTACGGACCTCTTTGCAATTTTTTCCTACTATAAATAGAGGGCTCCCCCTCCCATTTTCAGACACACCTCCCACTTCTCTCTTCCTCCCTAAGCCTTCTGGCTTCCCCTCTAAGTCCTCTCGAGGCACTCCCGGCCCCTTTCGGATCCTTTCGAGGCCTTCCGAGCCCCCTCGTGGTGCTCCGAAGCCTCCCCGAGCGCTCCCGCGCTGCCCCGAGGCACTCTCGAGGTACTCTGAGGCCCCTCGTGGTACTCCGAGGCCTTGCCTGGTCTTTCCACGGTGTCCCGGCTCTTTCCGAGTCAAACCGACGATCCCAAACCACGCCGAAACTCTGCCCGAGTGACTCCTGCCACCACAACGCACGCCGAACCTCTGCCCGAGTGATCCCGACGATCCCTACGCACGCCGAACCTCTGCCCGAACGCAGCCTACAACCTCAACTCACGCCGAAACTCTGTCCGCAGACAACCGGCATCTCCCGAAGCAATCCCGATCCGTACCGGAACGCTACTCCGACCTCAAACACTATTCCTCAGCGGAAGACAGACACGAACCAACATTGGTAAGGCTTCCTTCCATTACTATTTCAATACATTTCCATACATAGCATACAATGTAGACATCCGATACAGCATGCATTTTTAAAAGCACACACACACACACACACAACATTTAAAGGATATTAGGGGTATCCGAAAGACTCGTTTTACGAGGCGACTCGGGTGAGCTCTAATATTCTAATATTCTCTTCCCGAGGAGTCATCTGACCTCCGAACTCAAAATCTCATCACACAAAAACAGTTTAAAATTATCTTTAAACTGATGCCCTTTTTCAATGTTTTGGGCTTAATAAAAACGGCGTGGCGACTCTACAAATGCGAAAACAAAACGGCGAGACCACCGCCGCCAACGCGAAAGATGCCAGATGCCGGGGCTGCGAAGCCTATTCGGATCCGGGCTATTTCAGTTGGCGACTCCGCTGGGGAACTATTTTTGTTTTAAAATCTTTTTAAACAAAACAAAAGATTTTTAAAACGATGATAAGGGTCAAACTTTCATTTTACCCCTTCCTTTAACTGTTATGTGTGTGTGCACGTGCTTCGTTTTTATTTTACAAAAAAAATAAAAATACAAAAAAATGCATCAATATACATCTGTGCATACAATTAAAATTCTTCAAAAACTTCTGTTTTACTCAGAAAAAGAATTTTAGAGACCGCACACTACTCGCACTGCTGCCTCGGTTACACCGCACACTACTCACACTGCTGCCTCGGTTACACCGCACGCTACGCGCACTGCTGCCTCGGATACACTGCACACTACAACCCTCAACCCGGAGTGGTCTCAGTTGCAGTCCGTTAGGTCTTCCTAGGCCTCTTGGACACGCACGGGATCATTCCAAACATCCCATCCTAGCCAAGCGTCAACCCTGCACGTTTGAGTCTTGAGTCACACTCGTCCGGACTCGGTTGGTTTTTACCCGGTCCGTGTCATACGGCACTGGATACATATACCATGCCGGCCATTTTCTGAGTCAAGGCTCGAACTCAAGATCCCTTGCGCAAGCAAAGCGATGAAAGGTCATGCTAAAATCTTGACCTGATCTTGATTTCCGGCTACACCTGCACGATGTTCCGTCCCGGATATACATCCATGCTCACATGACACCATGTCATCACGCCTTTGATACGTCAGCCATGACAATATGACCCGGCCAACGCCTAACGTCACAGATCCCTTGCGCAAGCAAGGTAAAGAGAGGTCATGCCGAACTCTTGACCTGATCTTGACTTAGTGGCCGGCTCGGTTCACTATTCACATGGCTAACGCATCAAAACGAACATGACAGGCTCGGTCCTTAGGTTTGATTTTTCTTTTAGGCCGGTGGAAACCGCTTGCACTATAGGACCCTCGCCTGGGGCTGTCCACCCCAGGATGTCGAAATACAGGTGCAAAACGAGGGGCTTATAACCGCACGGATGGTCTCCATCGACCCAGATCTAGCATAGTTGCGAAAAAGAAGAGCAATCTTTTCCAACCTACCTAGGATTCTGAGAAAACATGTTTTAAGTAAATTAAAACAACAAAAAAAAATCAGAAAATAAAAGAAACGGAAACCGCATGCCACGTGAGCTTTCCCCCCTTTTCTATCCCGTTAGGCCATTCCCGTGTCTAAACCTTGCCCGTCACCCCCTCCAGCTAACAGAGAGTGGTCGAGAGTACCCGGGAACCCGTCTCCCAGTGTCAAAACAGCAAGGTCCTACCTCCTTCCCAGCTCTGTCACCAGGACAGTCCGTCAATTCCCCATGGCCAAGTCAGTGGATAACAACGATGAGAACGGGACCTTACCCCCAAGAAATTTCCCAACATTGGAAGAAGTTTGGCAGGTCCTCATGGCTATTGAGAAACGTCAAGGTGAGCAACAAGCCTGGATCGAAGGTGCCATGCACCACTTCGGAACATTAGCCACCCAACTACCTGGGGCTTCCCAAGTCATGACTGCTCCTACAGCCTCTAACGTCTCTCATTGTCTCCCAGAAGTCAACCTGTTACCCTCATACGAGCCATGCAGTTATGACGTAAGGCCACAAGACCTTCCAGAGGAAAGCCTGCCCATCCAGCCTCCTGAGGTCCCGGTACCACCGCCGAACAACGAACACATCTGGTGGGATGTCTGCGATTGCAGTGCTTGTCTGGAAATGGAATTCCAGGATGCAATGAACGAGGGCCGTCCTCGACGAAAGAAGAAGCTATCTTCTCAACAAAAACTGAAAAAGAGGTACGAATCCGGTGATCCCACAGTCGGAACCCTTGGAGAACCCTCAGGAAAGTTTGACTACTATGTCATCTACTCCAGCAAGCCTAGCTCTGCACAAGGCCACGGCAATGTCTGCTCCATGATCAGCTGGGACGAGCTTCGCACCGCCACCGAAGGCCCGAAGGTCCAGATAATCCAACCCCTGTCTTGGGAAGATCTCAAAGCCACTATTGATGCTTCAGTAAAGGCTATGACAGTGAACGAATTGAAATGCGCAGTCTGGCCTTACGCCAATCAGGCTCCTCCCACTACAGAAAAGGGAGAGACAAGCAAAACCATAAGTCCAGAGGTGAATGTTCTGACACGTTCCGGTCAAATCCCAGTGAATCCTCCACGGACAGACAAAAGGCCAGCCATACCTGAGCCACGAACTGAAAAGGGGCCCTACGCCAAAGAAGCTGAAACCTTGGACCCAAAGGCTGAAGATCCTGTCTTGACACAGCTCAAGCGTACTCAGGCTAACATCTCACTCTGGTCCTTACTCACTTCATCTTACCCGCACAAGCTCAAGTTGGAAGAAAGCCTGGCCCAGACCATGGTTCCCATCACAGTGACACCTGATGAAGCAGCCTCGGATGATTGGCAACGTCAATTACAAAGAATATCATCACTTTCACAGAGCTCGACCTTCCAAAATTTGGGGCGACCACAATGAGCCTCTCTACATAACAAGCTTCGGCTGGACGAGCGTCGTCTCCCACGGGTCTTGGTAGATGGGGGATCATCCATGAACGTCCTTCCAGCCAAAATGATGGATTTGCTAGGGATCAAAGCAACTGATCTAAAACCCTCGACTCAGGCAATCAAGGCATACGACTCAACGTCCCGCCCAGTCTTGGGAATAGCCACCTTGAATTTGTGGTTCGGAAAGCAAATGGTCCCAACGGATTTCCAAGTCATCGACATCCCGATCACATTCACTGCCATTTTGGGACGCCCTTGGCTACACCAGATCAATGGGGTGGCATCCACTCTCCATCAGTGCGTAAAGTTCGTCCAAGGAACAGATCTTACCATCATCTACGGTGATAGCGTAGTCAACGAAAGGACCGAAACAAATGGCGTCCCGGTCTTAGAAATCAAACCCGACGATGATGGCATGATGCTAACAGGGTTCACCATCGAAAGCCCAAAGGCCCAAGTATGCCACATAGACCTGCCTTTGATTTGGGACAAGATCCCTCCCCCGATGAAAATGATGAAGCACATGAACTACATCCCGGGGCTCGGTTTGGGAAAACGCCATCAGGGCACCCAACAGATCATCAATATCAAAGAACAGAATACCCTGCACGGCCTGGGATACTCCCCTACTCCCGAACACATTGCGGAGGACAAGCGAGCTGCATGAAAACGCTCTGCAGATAACAAAAGAGGCGTACCCGCAATCTCTGATCTTCGTCCTTACAGCTTCGACATGACCAAGTACTTCACAAAGAAGGCCGGCAACTTGGAAGAAGATCCAGAAGAGGGAACAGAGCTGATCAGCGCCAAACAAAGCTGGCCTACAACCATGAATAAGCTCCAGCAGAACCTGGCAAGATTCAGAGGCCTCAAGCCAAATCCCGTCCGAAGAGCATTTCTCGACACACCGCCTCTACGAGGATCCATGACCACCACTATTCACAACGAATTTTGGTTCGGGAAAACTCCCTCTTTGGCGGAAGAACTCGGAAAACTCTCTGTCAACACTCCTGCCTTCAACAAGCGGGACGAGTCTGCATTCGAGCTAGTAATGCCCAAGACAAAAGCAAAAGACTCCGCAGACGATGCTTGGGACGAGCCACTGCTCCACCTGCTCTTCAAAGAAGAAATCGAGATGCCAGATCTAATCGATTTTGTTTCTGATAACTCTGTGATAGCAATGATCGGGAACGGTGACATAAAGCCTTTCAAGCCCCATCTCCTATCAAGCTCATTGCCACTCAATAACTGGGCCACCTTCTCCGGACCCACTGCCAGCAAAAAGGACATGATCGAACAACTTGGTCTGACCCCTCGAGTCCTAAAGTCTAGTGTCAAAACTCATCCCGAGTCCATTATCTTTGAATTTGAGTCTCTCGAGTCATCTGATGGCCTCACGCCAGAAGATTACGAACTCATTGCCAATAATGTATTCCCGTATGCTCTTAATGAATGCTTCGATCTTTCCGAGTATCCTCTCATTGCATCTTTAACAACTGATAAATTAACTAACACACAAACAGTTAATAACGATTCACTTGATAAAGAAGCAGACACATTAAACGAACAATACATTAAGCACATCTTTAAGCATGTTGTCAAACGAGAAAAAAACCGGGCCCAAGCTGCCGAGAAGGTTTTAATCACAACGATTTGCAAGATTGCTGAAGAGCCAAAGAGACGCAAGTCCGACGCCATTTCCAGCACACACCAGATTTTCCAATACCTCAAGAGCAGGGAAACCACCTTCATGAACAAGGAAGACCCACACACAGAAGGGGTCAAAACCAAGAGCGTCATGGCCCTAAAACGCCTCGCCTCTCACTTCGTCATCCTCGGGGATATGCTATAAAAGAAACGCTACCATGGGCCACTCCTACGCTGCATCAGCCAAGAAGAAGCAAGCGAGTTCATGAACGAAGTCCACAATGGGGTTTGCGGTCCCCACATGAACGCCAGAGCCCTGATGCAAATCATTCTCAGGATGGGCTACTACTGGATCTCCATGGAGGCAGATTGTATCCACTTTGTTCGAAGCTGCGACAAGTGCCAACGGTTCTCCAACCTCAATCATCTACCTCCTCACGATCTCTACTGCATGACTACACCTTGGCCATTTGCCACTTGGGGAATTGACGTCATCGGGAAAATCGCTCCGCCAGGCAGCAACGGTCACGAGTTCATCTTAGTAGCCATCGACTACTTCACCAAATGGGTCGAAGCCAAGTCCTACAAGGTACTCACCTCCAAGAAGGTCACGCATTTCCTCAAGGAAAACATCATCTGCCGATACGGCATCCCAAATGAGGTCATATCAGACAATGGTTCACACTTCGAGGGGGAATTCGACGGATCACTGGGCTGAATTCAAGATCACACGCCACAAATCTTCTCCCTACCGGCCACAAACAAACGGCGCCGTGGAAGCAGCAAACAAAACCCTCGAACGGATCATCCGAAAAATGACCACCCGAGGACGAGATTGGCCCGAGAAGCTGCACCTTGCACTTTGGGGCTACCGCACATCAGCCGAATGCCTACGGGAGAAACCCCATTTGCCCTGACCTACGGGATGGAAGCAGTCCTTCCCATCGAGCTAGAAATTCCCTCACTCCGAGTGCTGCTGGAAAATGACATCAACGAAGTCGAATGGCTCCGAAGCCGACATGACGAATTGGCTCTGCTAGACGAGCGACGACTAAAGGCCATGGAACACGTCCGAGCCTATCAAAGCAGGATGGCTAGAGCTTTCGACAAGAAAGTCAAATCCCGAGACATCAGGGAAGGTGACCTTGTACTCAAAGAAAAGCCTCCCACTCGAACTAACCCACTGGGAAAATGGGAACCCACATGGATCGGCCCTTTCGTGGTTCAAAAGATCTTCTCCGGAGGCGCCATGAAGCCGACAGACCTAGACGGCAATCCCTTCATGCATCCAGTCAACGGAAGCAAACTTCGCAGATACTTCGCCTGAAGAAGAACAGCTGTGCATCTCTTGGCACTCCATGTAGTGTCGAACTACGCAGACCTGAGCCCTCTAGTCCGGGGGAACGTAGGCAACCTTAATTGGTCCGGTCTAAAAATACACAAAAAAGTCAAAAGTTTGAATGTCAATCAGGACCTCCATCAAGCTACGCACTTTTCAAGAAACACGCCCCAGCAGTCACCTTGACCAAGTCAAACGACGGCGGCAACATCAAAGGACATCCGAGGGTCACTCAGCATCAAACGACTGACTCATGTCTGCTTCCAAGCCAGGGGCTTGTCTTCGCCCTCACGCGCTTCAAAAAAAAAGAAGCTCGAGCAAGGGCTCACAAAAAAAAAGAGCTCGAGCAAGGGCTCACAAAAAAAATAAAAATAAAAAAAGAGAGAGCTCGAGCAAGGGCTCACAAAAAAAAGAAGCTCAAGCAGAAGCTGCAAAAAGAGGTCAAGAGCCCGACGCCAACAAGAGGCAAGAAAGCTGTGGAAAAGACCGTCAAAACGACTCGTCAGGAGATCACTCGACCTCTCAGCCAAGCACAAAGCCTAAGCAAAAGGGATTGCCGTCATAGCCCAGACTGCTTCAAGTCCGCAAATGCAACAGAAAAGTCCAAGGACGGACGCCGACAAAGTGCACAACAAAAGCAAAGGCAAACAAGAGATCTTGCGTCTCGACAAAGCTTTAAAAGTAAATCACAAATCACTAACGGTTACAACATTTCTTGATGAGTTCAAGCACGGTCTACTCTCAAGTTCACAACATGCTAAAAAAAACAGCTTAATACATTTAACAAATAATGTGTTCGCAAATGCAATGAAGGGATACCTAGGAGGTCATTCCGCGCCCTCTGCGCTTGTCCCCTCGCCATTCTTTCCTTTCTTCCCTCGTCCCCGGCGAGTCTTCTTTCGTTCCACGTGAACCAACTCTGCGTCTCTCAGTCCGAGATCTGGGGTCCTCCCCGCAGAGTCAAACAATCCAGCAGCTCTCAGGGCTTCATTCGCCCGTGCTTCGGCTCGGATCTCCTCCCTGCGAGTCTGCAAAAGAGGACCTCTCCCCGTCAGTTGGTCAACTCTAGTCTCGTAGTCAAACAAAGTGTCTCCCGTCACATCCAAAGGGTCAACCAGGCTTCGGCACTCCTAAGGCAATAGCTACTACGGCAACCAGGTCCCAGAATCGCTACACGCCTGCTCTCCAAAGCCACTTGGGACTGCCCAACACGCTGCTCATACCAGGCCAGGTACTGAGTCGTCAATACGATGCTCCCCCGACGTCTAAGGAGTACCACAGGAGGGAACGCGGAATACTTCCATACCCTCAGAAAATACATGAAAGCACCTGAAGCTGCCATACAAAGAGGAACTACCTCCGCAGTAGCAAGGTCACCCCAGCCCAGCAAAGGCTCCTGCTTCATCCCAAACTGCGGGAAACAAGCGACGGAATATAGAAGGAGGACCAAGACAAACCTGGAACTCGACAACGTAGGACCCTTCCCTGCAAGATCCTCCTAGTCTCAATCCTCCAAGTGCGGAACCCACCGGCGGATCTGATGCGTACCAAGCCGTGCCATCCATCTCTCCCGGGCGGATCGATCCATATCCAACACAAGAGGTCACTGAGCAAATGACCACGGACTAAACGACGTCGGAGCCTCGGGCATGGCCTGACGTCTCTCTCGCAGCCACAAGGTGAGCAAAGCGGGGCTTCCCTCTCATGAACCGATCCCCGGTCGCGGACGGTCGATACCATGAAGAGTCTCCCCCAGCACCAACGGGACAATATCCTCTCCAGCTCTGCAGTGCCCTACCACATCTAGCAAAGCGCCATCGCAAATGCCAAGGGAGCTGACCAGGAAAAGCGTCGCCATCACGCACAAGGCAAATGCGTTCCAAGAGACATCACTCTCGTCATCAGCCATGAACCGCTCCGGCAGCTCAGAAATGTCGATATGACCCGAATCAAGGATCATGCCCTGCACTTCTTCCAACGAAGTACGAAGAAAGCCTGCAAGCTTCACGCTCACCGCAGCACCACCAATCAAAGGAAGCGAGATGGCCTCCACCTCCGGTCCTCCAATCAAAGCCCGAAAATCCTCAAAAGTGGGCACCATTTCATTGTAGGAGAAACAGTACACATGCCTCCTAACATCCCAGAACTTCGCGGCAGCCCGCAACAAATCCCAATCAGGAACCAACTCCTTAAAAGACCAAATCGAGCAAAGACGAAACCTTACCTCGAAAGCCCGTCTCTGATGCCTCATACGACGCCGCATCCACGTTTTCAACTGCTCAAGGAAGTGTGCTTGCCTCTCCTGCGAAAGCCTCGATAAAATTCTAGGGACGTACGAAGAATCCATGGCAAAAATGGAGGTTCCTAGAGAAAATGGGGAAGAAAGCTCGAAAATGGCTGCAAATGGGGAAATAGGGAAGAACCAGACACTGGAAAGCATTTATGTCCTTCCCAAAAGCAAGGTTGGTCCGTACGGACCTCTTTGCATGCTAAGTATGTCCGTACGGACCTCCTTGCAAAAAGAACCCATTTTCCCAAGAACAAGATACAACAACCACTGTCCCTCGCAGACCTTGCTCCAAACTGCCCAAACACTGGCCAAAGCCATTCCCGGCAAACATACACTACCCACAAACGCACTCTCAGCTCACGTGGCATGCACAAAAATATAATAATAATAGCAACCATTTCTAGGACAAATCCCGGGAATCACAAAAATGACATTACATCTTAAAATAAAATGCTGTTTGCCGTGCAAATATGAGTGTTTTATTACAGGAATATCAAATGTCTGTTGCTAAACAAAAAAAAAAGAGAAGATATGGAAAGAGGGAAAGCAAATGGACCCTAATCCGACTCTTCAGCATCATCATCATCCTCGCCGAGGTCCTCCAGAGAGAAGTCGGGCATCCCTGTGAACTCGCCCGTCACGTCCTCGTCATCAGAGTACCGAGCCCCCGCCGGAGGCTGCCACTCAAAGTAATCTGAAGGATCAAATCCGGCGAAAGGATCAAAGAAGGAAGGCTCTGACGGACCCTCGCCCTGTGCATCCTGAGGAGGGAAGAACTGATAAAAGGGCTGCTGCCCCGGAGCTCCAGAAGATGTCCCGGCATCCATACTATGCCGCCCCCTCGAAGGTCCCTCCTGCTGCGGCTCCGGCTCGGCTCTAGGCGGAGGAACGTCTACAGAATGCCTCGAAGGCATAGGCTCGTACGCCGGCACGCGTCGCGAAGACCGGCAAGATATCTTCGACGCCATCTTCTTCGCAAATGACCTCATCGCCACATAACGGCGAGTCAGCATATCATAGGCTCTCCCCGGGACCTGCACCAACAAGCAGCCAAGGAAACGCTCAGCAATACAGTTACACTCGACAACAAAAAGAGAAAAATGCAGAAAAGATGCCAAGATGGAAAAGAGTCAGCACACTCACCGATCTATCGGGATCCACTCTGTATGCAGCAGGAGCCTGCTCAGGAACGGGTACAGACACCCTCCTCCTCGATCCGTCCCCACGGACATACGTGAAATCCGGCCCCGGCATCGGAACCTGCAGGGGAGCCCCGCGGCCAGCCTCTCTCTCCCTCGCCAGTACCTGCGGCGTCCTCAGCTTCCTCCTCACGAAGGCCCCGTACTCCTCTCCATACAAGATGAACTCCTCGGCGCCCACACCGCCAAGGTACCTCTCAAAATCAAGCACATCCATATCCCGGGAATCAAGCATCCCAAAGGGAGGGTCCCTCGGAGCCACGGGAAGCACACCTGGGCCATGCTGCCAGAAGACCCGCTCTCCCAGATACATGACATCACAAGTCAAGCCCCGCAGCATCTTCCGCCGCGCTGTCACCTCGGGAGCCCCCTCGAACTCATCGCCCTCATACCGAGCCCAAGGGAACAAAACAAACCCCTCCGGGCTACCCCTCTCTAGACGCTCCTGCACATCCCCGTAGGCGATGGTGAGCTTCCCCCTGCTGGTCCTCCTCTTCCTCGCCGTACGAGCCCAGCCCAGCATAGCAGGGTACGCAGCAACAGCCCCCGGATCTCTATCCCACGGGAAACACTGGAAAACCTCATAGAACCACACCTGTGACAAAAACAGAGAAGGCTCAAGAAAACGGAGAAACGACAAGTTGCTAAATCAAAAACAGCAATAAACTCATACCTCCAAAGCAAAGTCAAAACAGGCCAATGAACTGGCCACACCCCGGCTAAACCGGTCCAAAGAGAAGTAGAGCTCAGCCAAGCCTGCCTCGCCCCAAGCAATATCACAGACCCTATCCAGATCAATCAAGCTCTCCAACAGAGCAAAGGGAGCCGCGGTCGCGTGGTTCGAGAACAAAGTCTCGGACAATGCATACCACAAAAAGGAGCGCGCCAGCTGCTCCGCCGTCACCTGGCCGGTACCCCGAACATAGGCCCCAATGCTGGACGTGATCCTCAGCTCCACATCACTATACAACATGCCCAGGCCCCTGCGAGGACGAGGCTCAAAGCCCAGCAGCTCGGTCAACACAGCATCGGAGATCATATCTCTCCACCGTACCGGCCCTCCTTTGAAGGAAAGCCCGGTAATCGCAGCAAAGTCGGTCGGCGTCACCGTCACCTCTCCCCAACTCAGATGGAAGGTGTGGGTGGTATCCCACCAATACTCAGAAAGGCCAAGGAAGACGCTCTTGTTCTTCCTCGTGTCAGAAACTCCGGCCAGGTTCTCGACGAACACCCCCAGGCCAGAAGCGTAGACCAGCCTCCTGGGACTCGGCCTACCATCCACGGAAATATCGGGCATCCGCTGCCACAGCTCAACAACAGCCTCGAGCGATCCCCGAGTCTTCATCCTCTTGGCCTTCCCGGCCATAAGCCCCGCATCCTGCAGGTAAACACAGCAAAGGTACGTCAATCACAGTACTTAATATAAAACAAAAGGCACAAAAGTCCGTCCCAACACGGAAAGCCATGAAAGTAACCCGTCACAAAACACGGCACACATTGCACATATTTTTCACATATAACCCGTCACAAAACACGGCACATATTGCACATAATTTTCACATACATTATACATATAATTTTTCCCATGCAGTCCGTCACAAAAACACGGCACACACTGTACACATTTTCTCAAAAGAAAAAAAAAGGGGGGATTAAACCCTACACGACCCATTTTCAAAAAAGTCCGTCCCAACACGGCAAAGGCACATATAACCCGTCACAAAAACACGGCACATATTGCACATATTTTCCCCACAAAGTCCGTCACCCAAAAACATGGCACACACGGCACGACACATATGCATAACACATTTTTCAAAAAATCCGTCCCTACACGGCACACACTTTCAGACAAAACCCGTCACAAAACACGGCACATGTCACATTTTTTCACAAAATTTGTCACTACACGACAAACTTTTCTCATAATGTACATACATAAATAGCATACGGTACAAAACACCAAAGCATGCATTTCATTAGAGAAGCACTTTATTTTCACAAATAAAAGCTAATCTACACATTTCTGCACAAAATACACATACCCACAATTTTTACATGTCCATTTTCAACAATTCATCAAGAATTTCACAAAAAGGCATAAAAAAATAACAAAAATTCAAAAATGCGAAAAACTAAAACCTAGTTCTAGCATTCAAAAATTCGAGCAGGGAATCAAAACGGAACGGATTTCTTACCTCCCCGACGTTCCTAGAACGACGATTGTGCACCTCCGGATTCGGATACAAGACATCCGGGTTCTTCGAAGATGGAACAAACGAGATCCAATTTCTTTGAAGCTCCATCCGTTGCTCGACCACCTCTTGACTGCGTTGACGACGACTCCTTCGAGATCCTTCAGCCATGGCAAGCAATTCAAGCAAAAAAATTGTTGATTTTGGTTAACAATGGAGGATTTTTTCTCTCTCTCTCTCGCCTGGTTCACGAACTGGAAATGGGAAATGAAGGGGATGCCTCGGTTTTAAACCCAGTCAAAACCTGGGAACTGTAAATTTCAACATTGGTCCGTACGGACCTCTTTGCAGCCAGGTTGGTCCGTACGGACCTCTTTGCAAGGGGTGGCCAAATTACTTTCCTGCCCTTATAATCTTTGCCCCTGGCTGTCCTAAGGCCTTTTCCAGCAAATCCAAGTGCAGAATGGTCCCTAACCCTTCAATTCAACCACCGGCCGTCAGTGTAAGACCGGTCCTCGCCCACTCCAACGGCAATTCAACCACCGGCCGTCAGCGTAAGACCGGTCCTCGCCCACTCCAACGGCAATTCAACCACCGGCCGTCAAACGTAGACCGGGTCCTCGCCCACTTCAACGGCAATTCAATCCCCGGCCGTCAGTGTAAGACCGGTCCTCGCCCACTCCAACGGCAATTCGACCACCGCCGTCGGTGTAAGAGCCGGTCCTCGCCCACTCAGCGGGCAATTCAACCACGGCCGTCGGTGTAAGACCGGTCCTCGCCCACTTCAACCACCGAAGGCGTCAACGTAAGAGCCGGTCTTCGCCCACTTCAGCGGCAATTCAATCCCAGGCGGTCGGCGTGGCAGAGACTCTCCCGCTTCAACGGCAATTCAATCCGGCCGGATCGGTGAGACCGGTCTCGCCCACTCAACGGCAATTCAAGAAGGAGCCAACACCTCCCAGCCACGAATATCAAGGCACAAGATGCCTCCAAGCGCTCAGCGACCACTCGACACTGGCCCTCAAAAGAGGTCCGAAGTCATCTTCCCAACAGAAAGGGCCTCTACAAGATCATGCATTCCTGACAATTCAAGCACCGGCGGTCGGTGTAAGCCCGAACCTAGCCCACTTCAACGGCAACGCAAGCACCGGCCATCAAAGTAAGCCCGAGCTTCTCCCCAACAAGTCAAGGGAAGTCATACAAGCTGCGTATCCCCGGCCAGACCATCATCTTTGCCCGCTCAACGGCAAAACAAGCACAAGAAGAAGCCAACACCTCAGGAGTCCAGAGTCCCGAGGCACGAAGCGCCTCCAAAATGCCAAATGGTGAAGCAATCACCGGCCGTCATCCTTGCCCACTTCAACGGCAACGCAAGCACCGGCAGTCATCGTAAGTCCAACCTTCTACTCAGCATTGCAAAAACACGAAAGGCATCTGCGCCTCTCGCAATCAGCCTTGCAGCCATGCCTCCAACCGCCGATAGAGCGATTGAAGTCTCCCCTCAGGATGTCCTCACGTGGCAAGAAGACGATTCAAAGTCCTCCAGCGTGGCACCAACTGCGGCTAGAAGACGATTCAAAGTCCTCGCGCATAACATCAACTGCCGCCAGAAGACGATTCAAAGTCCTCCCGCGTGGCACCAACCGCCGCCAGAAGACGATTCAAAGTCCTCCAGCGTGGCACTGCAGCTGCGGCTGAAGACGATTCAAAGTCCTCGCGCATAACACCAACCGCCGCCAGAAGACGATTCAAAGTCCTCCCGCGTGGCACCAACTGCGGCTAGAAGACGATTCAAAGTCCTCGCGCATAACACCAACCGCCGCCAGAAGACGATTCAAAGTCCTCGCGCGTGGCACCAACTGGCCTGACGAGACGATTCAAAGTCCTCCAACATGGCACCTGCGGCTAGAAGACGATTCAAAGTCCTCGCGCATAACATCAAACCGCCGCCAGAAGACGATTCAAAGTCCTCACGCGTGGCACAACCACATTCAGAAGACGATTCAAGTCCTCACACTATCCCCAGCCCGGAAGGCTTTAAATCACTCGGTCCGGAAGACCGTATAAACCTCCCAAATCACTATCTCCGGCCCGGAAGGCCTTAAACCACCCGATTCGGAAAATCGTAAAATTTCCATCCCAGGACACCACCACGTCCTCACAATTGACCTCGGCGGTCACCACATCCCAGGACACCACCACGTCCTTACCATTGACCTCGGCGGTCACACAACACTTCAGGGCACCACCACGCCCGCACTCACAGATTCATGACCTCTGAACTACGACCAGGCTTGATTCCCGCCAGGGATACGTAGGAATCCTATCACAGGGTCCAGCCATCGACCTATGTGGTCACCCAGGACACCACCACGTCCTTACCACTGACCTCGGCGGTCACACGACACTTCAGGGCACCACCACGCCCACATTCACAAAACACTCACCCCACACCCGAACTACGACCAGGCTTGATTCCCGCCAGGGATACGTAGGAATCCTATCACAGGGTCCAGCCTACTGACCTAAACGGTCACACAATAGGACACCACCACGTCCTCACACTGACCTCCCCGGTCACTTTATCTCCCAGCACGCGATCCAGATTAGGACCCTTATCTTATCGGCGACCCCACTTCTTTCATAAGTGACGTCGTCGAGGGGCTTCTGTAAGTACCCCAATCTGGATCACCCCCTTTCAAACACACGGGAAACACCGCAGACTCATCAACGCAGTCTCGACGACCCCTCTCACTCAAAACCCTCTCTAAACCCCCAGCCAAACCAAGGGAGGAGCCTTTCTGGGATAAAAAGGGACAAAAGGACCTTTTGGGAATTTTCAGGAAATTGGAAAAGCAATAATGGTCCGTACGGACCTCTTTGCTTTAATAATTACTGAATCTTCTTAAAGTCCACAATATTCCCTCAAATCCCGGGGAAAATGATTACCCTCATGCTTAGTTGGTCCGTACGGACCTCTTTGCATGCAAGATGGTCCGTACGGACCTTATTGCTCAGGGAACACCATAATTACAGAATATTCACCATCATCACATATTCCCTCAAATCGAGGAAAACCAAAATTCTGGATAACCAGGGAGGTCCGTACGGACCTCTTTGCAATTTTTTCCTACTATAAATAGAGGGCTCCCCCTCCCATTTTCAGACACACCTCCCACTTCTCTCTTCCTCCCTAGGCCTTCTGGCTTCCCCTCTAAGTCCTCTCGAGGCACTCCCGGCCCCTTTCGGATCCTTCCGAGGCCTTCCGAGCCCCCTCGTGGTGCTCCGAAGCCTCCCCGAGCGCTCCCGCGACGCTCCCGCGCTGTCCCGAGGCACTCTCGAGGTACTCTGAGGCCCCTCGTGGTACTCCGAGGCCTTGCCTGGTCTTTCCACGGTGTCCCGGCTCTTTCCGAGTCAAACCGACGATCCCAAACCACGCCGAAAGCTCTGCACACGAGTGACTCCTGCCACCACAAACGCACACGCCGAACCTCTGCCCGAGTGATCCCGACGATCCCCACGCCCGCCGAACCTGCCCGCGCAGCCGACAACCTCAACTCACGCCGAAACTCTGTCCGCGGACAACCGGCATCTCCCAAAGCAATCCCGATCCGTACCTAACGCTACTCCGACCTCAAACACTATTCCTCGCCGGAAGACAGACACGAACCAACATTGGTAAGGCTTCCTTCCATTACTATTTCAATACATTTCCATACATAGCATACAATGTAGACATTCGATACAGCATGCATTTTTAAAAGCACACACACACACACACAACATTTAAAGGATATTAGGGGTATCCGAAAGACTCGTTTTACGAGGCGACTCGGGTGAGCTCTAATATTCTAATATTCTCTTCCCGAGGAGTCATCTGACCTCCGAACTCAAAATCTCATCACACAAAAACAGTTTAAAATTATCTTTAAACTGATGCCCTTTTTCAATGTTTTGGGCTTAATAAAAACGGCGTGGCGACTCTACAAATGCGAAAACAAAACGGCGAGACCACCGCCGCCAACGCGAAAGATGCCAGATGCCGGGGCTGCGAAGCCTATTCGGATCCGGGCTATTTCAGCAACATGGAAGCTTATATTGATGACATGGTCATAAAGACCAAGGAAGGCGGAGTCACGTTCCCGACCCGGAAGAGACAATTCACAATCTCCGAGCTAATAACATGAAGCTAAACCCAAGCAAGTGCGTGTTTGGGGTAACGGGCGGAAAGTTCCTAGGCTTCATGGTATCTCAAAGGGGATTGAAGCAAACCCCGAAAAATCAAGGCGCTCGTTGACATGAAGGAACCTACCACCATCAAGGAGGTTCAAAGACTCGATGGAAGAATCGCGGCCCTCGGAAGATTCATCGCCAAATCCGCCGAAAAGTCACCGCCTTTCTTCAAGGTATTGAAGGGTACCAAGAGCTTCTCCTGGACTCCCGAGTGCTCAGAAGCATTCCTCCGGTTGAAGGAGTACTTGGGTTCCCCTCCCTTGCTTAGCAACCCGACTACCAAAGTGAGATCTTTGTACGTCTTCCTAGCCGCCACCGATCATGCACTTTGTCGCAGCCCGTCCTAGTTCGAAATGATGAAGGAATTCAAAAGCCTGTCTACTATGTCTCTAAGGCAGCCTGTCGACGTGGAAAGCGATACTTCAATGTGGAGAAGATAGCGTACGCACTAGTCATTGCCATCAAAGGAAACTACGTGCCTATTTTTACGCACATCCTATCACCGTGTACACAAATGAACCATTGAAGAAGATACTACATAAGTTGGACGGCTCCGGACGTCTCCTTAATTGGTCCATCGCTCTCACTTCGAGTTTGATATCACTTACCAACCAAGGAAGACCTCTCCTGGCACAGCCTTTAGTTGACTTCATGGTCGAGGCGCCTTTATGGGTGAGCATCTCCCCACCTCTGGGGAAGCAAAAACGCACCCAGGAGGATAAAGACTCTCCCATTGAACTCCCATCCAAGCTGTTGGATCCTGTATACCGGACGGATCGACCACCAAGGAAAGAAGCGGAGCTGGAATCATACTAGCAAGCCCCGAAGGAGAGTTTACTACTCAAGACGCCATCCGACTTTTAAGTTCCACCTCCGATAATCAAGCGAGAATATGAAGCTCTAATATTTGGCATTGAATTAACCTCCTTCTATGGAGCAACTAATGGCGGTCCTTCTGCGACTTCCCAACTTGTTTGTCAAACAAGTAAAGGGAGAGTATAATGCCCAAGAGCCCCACCCTTGCCAGAGTATAGGAGACCTGGTCCCTAGATAATGACTGTAAGAAGATCAGGAATTTTTCGAGCTCAAACAAATTGGCAGGGAAGATAAACTTCAAATCACCAGACGTTCTTTCTAAACCTGGCAACCATGGATGTGTCTAAGACCAGTCCATATTATGTAGTTTATGCCGAGGAACACCTGCGAAAGACTACATAAGTCATGCTCTTAGATGGAGAGGATAGATGCTGGGATCGATGACTATATTGAATATATTGAGAAGGAGAAACTCCCTGAAGATGAAGCTTAAGCTAAACTCATCAAGAAGAGGTATCCAAGGTTCCATTCGTTCATCAGCGGAGTCCTCTACCGAAGATCTTTCACAAAGCCCCTGCTAAGATGTGTGTCTATCCCAAGGAAATTCAGAACCTCTTGGCAGGAAATTTACATGAAGGCATTTGTGGCGGGCACAGGAGAAGTACCAGAACCTTAGGCTGACAAGATCATATCGCTCTAGGTTACTACTGGCCAAACCTAAGGGAAGACGCAACAAGGCGCCCTATGTTAGAAAATGTGACAAGTGCCAAAGATTTTCTGACATTCCTAGACTACCGGCGAGTGGAGCAGACACTTACCTTAGCTTCACCTGCACGTGGCCACCGTTTGATATGTGTGGGGGATCGACATCATCGGACCCCTTCCCTCCCGCCCGTGGTAATTGCAAGTACGTGATAGTAGTTGTCGATTACTCTCTCCAAAGTGAGGGGATAGAAGCCAAGGCATTTGACCAAAAATAACGGAAGAGAACGCTGATCAACTTTGTCCATGACAACATCTGGGTGCAGATTTGGCCTTCCAGCATACAATTGTCTCTCGATCATGGACTGCAATTCTCCACAGCATTCACTACAGAGTTGGAAGAAGAGTAAAAGTCTCCGCCATGCAAAATCTTCCAGTTAACTTGAACCACAAGGCAATGGCCAAGCAGAAGCAGCAAACAAAGCTGGTCCTAACAGCCCTTACCAAGAACCTTGAGGGACGCGAGGGCAGATGGTTGGACGACGGACTTCCCCCTGCAACCTTATGGAGCTTCAGCACCCTTCGCCAAACTACACCAGGGAGCCAACCGGAAACCCCGTTCGCACCTAACCTTCGGTTCCGAGGCTATGGCACCAGCGAGAGATGGCCATCCCCTACCTGAGAAATTCCCATTATGATGCAGCAAGTCAACAAGGTCAATCAGGCTCACTAGACCTGGACCTGATAGATGAGAAACGACTAGGCTGCTACGGATGAGGATGGTGAATTACAAGCAAAAGGACCAAGGCGTATGCACGACAGAGAGGGTCATCAGAAGAGTATTCCAAGTAGGCGATTGGGTACTTAGAAAAATTGAAGCTACTGATTAGGAAGGCAGACGAGAACAAGCTCTCCCCAAATTGGGAAGGAGTCCTTATATCATCGCTTCAAGTCATTCGAGGAAGGGACCTCTGTGATTAAAGACCAAGAGAGGGAAGGACCTCAAACATCCCTGGCACTCATACAACCTTAGAAAATATTATCACTAGTCTAGTTTATTTTACGTATAAGATTAGTTTCTTATTTTTAATTCTTTTTATTTTTGTTCTCATTAGTTTGATCAAATTTAGCAGTTCGATGTAATCGCATTTCAAAGTTTTTACGAAAGCAGTTTCTTCCAACGCGCAAAGCAACTATCAACTCTTCACACAGACTTACCGGAGATAAGGACTTTATCCGACTCTTCTAAACAACACATCTTTTCAAGGGTCCACCTTGTTTTGGGATACCAACGGCAGCCAGAGACCAAGGGACCTCCTAGCCTGGTGGCTTGGCGCATCCTCTCAAGGGACCACCTTTATTTCAGGATACCGCAGCCAGAGCAGAGGGACCTGCTTGGTCTGGTAGCTTACAACACATCCTGTCAAGGAAAACACCCTTGTTCCAGGATACCGGCAGCCAAGACTGAGGGTCCTTGTTGGCCTGATGGCTCAACACAGTCTTGTGGAGGAAAGTTCCACCTTGTTTCAGGATACCGACAGCCAGGAGCCAAGGGACCTGCTTAGCCTGATGGCATCCAAACACATGCTCTCAAGGATCCACCTTGATGGGAGTCCGCAGCCAAGACCGAGGGACCTGCTTGGCACCTGACGCTTACAACACATCCTCTGAGGATCCCACCCTTGATTCAGGATACCGACAGCCACAGAGCCAAGGGACCTGCACTGGCCTGATGAGCTTCCAAACACTAACAGCCTGTGAGGATCCACCTTGATTCAGGATACTGGGCAGCCTCAGGACCAAGGGTCCTGCTTAGCCTGATGGCTGACACATGCTATCAAGGTCTCACCCTTAGTGGGATGGACAGAGCAGGAGATCTAGCTGGCCTCGATGGCTTGCAACACGTGCCTGTGGAGGATCCCACCCTTGATCAGGATCTTAGAAGGCTGACCAAGAGGATTTCCCTGTTGGCCTGATGGCTAACACATCCTATCAAAACGGTACACCTTGACTCAGGATTGAACATGACAAGGAGACCAAGGATTTTATCGGCTTAATGGCTTAATGAGCGTCCTCCAAGTCATTTTAATTCAGGATTACAACACATTTAGCAAAGGGAAACCTTCTCAGCCTGAGGTAACTTTTCAAAGTATCATTGAAGGGAGAATCCTTCGGCCTTTAACAGCTTGCTGGCAACGTAGGGAAGCGGGAACCCTACTTGGATCCCACCTCTCTTCAGTCTAATTCTCTGCCTAGCATGCAAAAATATAAGCAAGTTATTGAAATAACACAAATCATGACAAAAGGATTTTTCATTGATGTTCAAAAAGAATTACAAGTCCTGTCGTCTATTGCAGAAAGCAAAGAAAAGGAAACTATCCTAAGGCTGGCCTTCCGTGGTCAAAGGGCTTTTCAGGCCGGTCTTACTATGATCATGCCAAGAAAGAAGGACCGCTTGCTCAGTAAGGGCATTAGTTTCCTCAACCACCTTGCATCTCAGCTTCCATGGCCTCAGGCTCTTACGCATCCTGGATCGCCTCCACCCAAGTCTTTTGTGTAGGAGAGGACGACAGGGGACGGCCTCCAGCACTCCCCTGCAAGCTTAGTGTAGCTTGGCAGCTCATTATCTCCAAGTTGCTTTCAAAAAAGAAAACCAAGTGGTGAGAGAGCCCTGACTTCCTCGGCATGTTGGTCTCGGCAGATGAGAGCTGACACCTTGTTGATGTCCGAACCGGTGGAAGGGTCGGCCAGAGATGCTGCGAGCCAAGGATGAAGGTGACCATCTTCAAACATAGTGGCCGTCTGACCGTCCACGGCCATCTTTGAAGGCCGAGCTGGCAGTCGTGACTCCTTGAAGGCCGAGCTCTGCTTGGCCAGAGCGACGGCCTCTTCCTCCCTCGCTGGAAAGGTAGCTTCCAATCCTCGGCACTTGGCCTCGGCTTCATCGGCCTTGGTTTGAAGCTCGGCTCCTGATTTCTCCTGGGCACGAGCAAGCTCCTCTTCTTTAAGCCGGAGATGTGTGACCAAGCCTTGGCCTCTACTTCCTCCCAACCCTCTTCCGCTTCGACCTCCGCCTTGGCCTTGGGCTGCCGCGAGCTCGGCATCCTTCGCCTCCAAAAGCTTAGCCAAGGAAGCCTTCTCATTATGGCTCTTCACTTAGGCGGCCTTAGCCTCGTTCAGGCGCCTCAGCCTTCTTCTTGGCCAAAACATTTTCATACGGCGTAGCGGGGAGACCGGCTGAAAGAGAAATCAATCTAGAAATGTGAGCGAATCTCAAGATGAGTGAGTTAGAAAGGGAAACACTTACCTCGACGATTAAGAGTCCCTTGCTGGCAGAGCAAGGTATCCTGATTAGGAACCTCTCTGACAAGAGCCTCGTAGGCATCCATGTGACAATCATGGCTCTCTGAATGGGGAACTCGGCCCGATCTCCCTCAGGGGTCCCTCCTCAGCTGGCGAGAGGAAGTCCCTTAATGCGGGGAACGTTGGCGGACATCCTCTGTAGCCAGCTCGTCAGCCTCCTCAGCAAGTCTTGATATTTTGAATGGCTAAGGGACGAGGAGCCTCAACATTGGAGGCCCACCGAAGCAACATTACCGTTTAGGCTGCGAGGTCACCGGCAAGTGGCAGCTTGGGTTCTCTTGGAGCCAGATCTTCCTGTTAGACGAGGTCAGTTTCCTCGGCTCCTACCTATTCAATATCAACATGGAGGCTATGCCCCTCTGAGTTTGATGGGATTGGTTCGTTCCTCGGATGCCGCTTCCTCGGCGTTCGCCTCTCCAGTGTAATTTAAGGGGAAGGGATTGGTCAGCACTGGGACATTGAGCACCAATTGCGGGCATTAACTTCTTCTCTCCTTTCCACCAAAGCGGACTTCTTACTATGCTTCCTCTTGCTCTTTACCAGCTCTTGGGGACTTAATCTCTCCATGGCTATTCAGCTCCTTCTTCCTCGGCGGTTGAGTCTGCAAGGACGAGGAAGAAAGAGTTAAGCTGCAAAGGAGATAGCAAGGAATGCAGAAATTCCGAGTAAAAAAGATAAACGTTTACATCCAACAGATGTCGATTTCTTTCAAAGCAGTGATCCCGGGGACGTTCCAATCTTGCACATAATGCAATGTTCCGTATGAAGTGCAGAGGCAGGGGTGGAGATGTCCCAGTCATTAAAGCGTCTCCCCCTCTTTCCAGAGTCAGCGGAAATACCCCCATCCTTATTCCCCAGCATCAAACCCACTTCGATGTGGTAATGGTCTTGGAGAATAGACAGCCGACCGTCAAGGAATCCCCACCTCGGCAAATTCTTCTAAACGTTTGATTAAAGCCTCGAGTCCATTCATATTCCTGGACGGGAAAGGACGAGGTTGGATCCTTACAAGGAGACTGGAACTCGGGTGTGGCAGCTCTCAACCCTTATAGCATGGTTATCCCGGCCTGCAACTTTTATAGACATAGGGAGGAGCGGCTTCGGTTTTTTGGATACACTGTAATGACGAGGAGCCGACTCTCCCTGACATCTGAACATTGTAGAAATGT